>CACRXP010000534.1:209962-243019 GCA_902702965.1 Spirometra erinaceieuropaei | reverse complement strand
TGTTGCATCAAGACTGCAAATTGATTATGGTCGAAATCCAATGAACTGCACTTCCAAATATTCGAGTAATAAAATGTCACCATGAACCGAACAGCAATTTCATTATTTCATATTGACTGATCATCGCTGCCAACCGTAATCGTCCAGGAGAAACCACCTCCAATACGAGTCGATGATTTCTCTGAAAACAGGGTGAAAACATCCTGAATATCCAGGTTTTGGAAGTCCTGCCAGGAACTCAGAACACCTAAACGAATCATGGAAATTCCCCTAAGAGGGAGGCTCATATAAAGAGACCATTTTCAGTCTCAAACGAATTGAGATGCCAGGTCCGGCAAACGTAAGCTTTCGATTATTCATCAGTAATATGACGGGGCAGAGTAACAAAATTCAAACAGCCAATAAAAGTCAGGAAAGCATTGTGTAAGCGCGTAGGCTCGCCCTGGACAAAGCCAAACCCACGTCGTGTTACGCTGATGAAACAGGGACAACTAATGTCCAGACGCTTTCCCCCTCCCCCTCCCTAAGGCCCTCACAGAGCTAGACCCTGGCCGCTGTCCTCTGAACGCCCCTCAGCCCTCTCCCCCTATATGGACTTTTATTGGCTGTTTAATATGTGAGTTGCAAAAATTCTCATTATAAAATTTAAAAGGCAGTTTGGTGAACATACGTCCGCTTTCGATAAATACGCTTCAGGCCTGTACATTTATATGGCTATTGAAGTAATGAATTAAAAGATATGGGCAAGTAGGTAATTAAGCTGTAACTCGGGTTTGGAGAGGGGAGGGGGAGAATGAAACACCACAATTCCAGTCAGCACCCGGGAGAAGGTGGGTCCCGGCGAAGGTAATTACATGCAGGTGGCTGGCTTGGTGGCTTTGAACCATGGTAACTGTGGGACCTGTATGAAGTTCTTCTGTGCGTACCCTGATTGCAGCCGCCTCTGCTGTAGCCAACAAGCGTTGCCCAAGCAGTTTTGGATAGCTTGATGGGACCTTGTAAATCACTCTGAAGACATCTTTGGCGTCTACACGGTGGCCTATGTCTACCATGTGCGCGAGGATCAAGTTTTTGATGTTCTTTATTTGACGCTTTCCTAACCATGCAGGAGCAGGTGAAGGAGTAAATACACATAGAGATGGTCTGAGCTGGTAGTTTGTTTTGCCCTGTCCATAAGGGGTGGGACTAGTGGAGAACGGTACACGGATGTCAGCTGCTGGAAATGTCTGTGATACAGCTTGAACTGGACTTCTTCTTAGAAGTTCACCTGGTGCATCCTCTTGAAATAGGACTCTGATGAATAACCTTTACTTTCCCGCCGTCAGTATCTGGGGCTTTTGTAGCCTTTCGGTCATGTTCTTAGCACTGAATCGATCAGGATACCCGTTTTGACGAAAAAGGCTTTCAACAATTTTAAGCTCTTTCGTAACGCTATCAGGTGAGCAGATTCTTCTCACGCCTTCTGTCAAAAATGCTGACTAAACTACATTTAACGTTTAGCGATACGAAACTCCCAAAATGGGTGTATTGTGCGGGCCACGTTTCTGCAGTATCAACTAGCGCCGCATGGCTATCGAGTTACCTTCGAATGCTTTAACGGCGTGAAAGACCTCGATCTGAACGAAATGGGCACGTTTTCGTTAGATGTTTCATCCCTTTTTACGAACGTACCGGTAACGGAAACGGTCAACTACCATTGTGATTTCATTGCCGACATCAGCATTCGACGGAGCGTCTGTCGTAAGAAAACGTGGTCTAGACAATACACACATTTTTGGGAGTTTCGTACCGCTAAACGTTAAATGCAATTTAGTTCGCTGTTTGACAGAAGGAGTGAGAAGTATCTGCTCAGCTGCTGGCGTTGAGAAAGAACTTAAAATAATCAAAAGTCTTTTTCGCCTGAACGGGTATCCTGATCGATTCATCGCTAAGAACATGGGCAAAAGATCACAAAAGCCGCCGATACTGACGGCAGGAAAGAAAAGGCTCTTCATCAGGGTCCCATTTCAAGGGGATGCACCAAGTGAGCTCTTAAGATGACGCCTAACTCAAGTTGTATAACACACCTTTCCGGCAGCTTACATCCCTGTACTGTTCTCCACCAGTCCCATCCTATATGACGAGGGCAAGGACAAACTACCAGCTCTGACCACTTCTATGTTTAATTTGTACGAGTTTGCCCTTCCCTGTACAGGACTGATGAAGAACATTCGAAAGAGTATGTATGTTGGACTTAATTTCTTAGATGTTTACATGGGTATCATCACTGAATTGACGTGCCTTTACAGACGAAGATAGGGCCACTGGTATTGGCATTTCCGGCTTATTTGACTTTATCAGCCAGTAATACACTAATCCCCTGCGCTAACCGGCTCGCGTCATGTTACCCGCCCTAAATTCGGGGTAGTTAGTCAGACGTGAGTGACGTGCGTCGAGTTATCCTGATTGCAGAACAGAAATTAGCATTTTTGCACCCCACACCAGCGGCTGAGTAGGGATTAATAATCGGCTGACCAGGATTTCAAAACCCTGGGGTTGGGCGTATGATTGGCTAACGAGGTCAGATAGGTCGGTGGTACTATTCTCGCCTCGTTCCCGTCTTCTTCGGGAAAATCTTTTCAGTTGTTTATTAGTATTCCAGAGGGCTTGCAAAGCAAAATACTTAAACTGGGGCTTGAGAAGTGTTAGCTGACAAAGATATGGTCACCGGAATATCCATTTCCGAACTATTGGATGTTACTAAACTCTTATACCATAGTCTCCAAGTAATAGACGCCCGATTTCGATTTTGACCGGTGTTCAAACCACTTAATTAAAGGACTTGCGAGTGACTTGCACCAGATTACGGGACGATAGTGAAAATTTCTGCTTCACCTTGTGACCGAAGGTCAACATTTTATTTCATAAAGATTCGCTGGTCGCTGAAGCCCGATGTAGTCAAAAACTTTTTCATCCTATCAAGCGTATCTGAGATCCTCCCAGTTATGTTTCGACTATCAAATGATTCCTTTTTTCTGAAATCAAGAAAGCAACGCATTCGGTGGGTGATATACATGGTCTGATTTAGCAATATCAGAATTAGTATCGTTCTGTTTAATATGATATCTCCAAAAAGGTTGATTTGCTCCGGAGAGTTTGTGGTCTTCTAAAACAACACATGCAACGTCCAAGAAGGAAGATCATTTCACTCGATACCTTTATTTTTCTTTATATGTTGTGACGCCTGAAATTAGGGGAGGGTGATTCGATAAACCCACGTGCATTTTCAGTAAATTCTAAGTCTGCGGAATCTTACCATGCTGTTGGGCTTAAACAGAGGGCTGGGGATATAGGTGAAATTAAGGGGTGAACTATTGTGTCGTCTTCTGTAAGACGCAACATTGCCGTAAAGGCAAGTATAGGATACCTACGAGAAAGCGTACATTTAATCTCTGAAGAATTAATATTTCGAATATGTGATTTGAACAGTGTTTTTGCCGGTGCGTATACCTTAACTGATAACTGCATACTCATAGGAGTTAGTCGACTCGTTGTCCAAGCATCCACTGGCATAACTTTGTAATCTCTCTTCATTTTTCTCAAGTAGGCTGTAAATAGCGAATGTTCGGCTATCAGTGGTGGCGAAAACTGTCATTGCTGAGCAAGTTCCAACTGCCTACCATTAACGTCGAGTTCAACGCCGTATTCTCCTTCGCTTTGTCAGTCAAAGTCAGTCTTGGAAAATGTTAGACCGAGGAGGGCATGCTCACTTATGGTCCTAGAACGTCATCTCCAGAGACACTGGTCGATCTGCTGATCAATTTCTGTTACGTTAAACACACTGTTTCCGATAAAATTATCAGGCGGAAAGTGCTGAGGAAGCTGCCCCAGGGAATAAAACAAAATACAATCGGCGATTTCAAAGGCAGAATAGACAATTTCAATTCCAGTTAAATGAACTAAAGCAACTGTTAGGAGTTTGCCTTGACGCACGAATACATCCGTAGATGCCTCATTGCAAAGAAGAATTCAAACAATAAGAAACTATCTTGTATCACAGACGAACAAATATGAGATCAGATTCACTGGGCTTGCAATCCAGAAAAAAGTTTTTATGCCCAGAAAGTGCTTCGTCGGGCACTACAGTTTTCAGGATTTTAATGAACGTGAAAACCACTGAAATGTGTTTGGAAATTTGTGCGAGAGAGTTGCCGCAAGAAGTTAAGAAAATGCGCTAACAACCGCATTGCTACCTCACGGCAATGCCCTCTCGCATACTTCCTTAACTACAGACGCTGCTCCGCTAAAGTGAGCCTTCAAGAAAACATTAGAAACACCCCGATTTCGGGAGTTGCATCATCTGATCCGGAGTTCCCCTGCTGTTGAAGGAGGCTTTAGCGCGCTGGTCAAGTATCCGCGTCAGTCTTTCATTTGCGCGCCATTCAGTCGTTTGAACTTCCGTGTCCGAAGTAGTCTTCCATTTTCTCCAACATAACTGTTGTGCCTGCAGCCGCAAGAGATCCGGTGAACGAATCCATAGGTTCCTAACCCTAGCGGTAGGCCTTTCGGCCTTATTAAAGTAGGTGGGCTAACTCATGAAATCTCGACCGAAATTCCGAAATGCATTTTCGTTTCGAAAAGATTAATTAAGTAGGGTTGCGAAATTAATCATCATTCAGCATAATTCCAATATAATTCAGTTACCTCATGATGCCGGCTTTCGAACGAACTCCTTTTCCGCTACGTACAGAAACTGCATTTTGTAAAAAATGAATGCATAAATAGCGTGCAGTTTTCTAATTGATTTTCGATGCCCTTAAAAACTTGATTATATTTCATAGAAACCATGCATAAAAATATTCATCCTTTTGCTCATCTAGTGAAAAACTAATGTTTTCTTTAACTTTATACCCGAAGGAGGGGTATAATTCGGCTTTTAAAAAGCTTTCTAATTCCCGAATAATTTTGAACCCGACCTGTCGTTACAACTGCATTTAGGGTTTCCAAACTATAGACCGCATATTTTCCATGCACGGAAAGCCATGCGTTTCTCTACGACATAAAGAGGAGACTATATAGGGTTAATAAAATTTAGCGGTGGATTAGAACCATATTGTTAACTTTACAAACCTCATTGGTAAATGCAGAGACATGACCTTTCATGAAAGGTCATTGCACGGTATTAAAAAATTTCATGATTGTAAAAAGTTTTAAAACCGAATTGTTCCCTTTCTTTGAGTACAAAATTGGAAGAAGACGTAATTATCTACCAAAGGAGAAAAAGAATTGATATTTTTATGCATATTTTATATTAATTATAAGTGGACCTCCAAAATCAATGAGAAAAATGCATGCTATTTAAGTAGTCACTTGTTAGAAAGTGTTGTTTATGCATGCACCCGGAAGGTACTTCATTCGAAAGCCGGCATCCTGCGGCAACTGAAATGTTATAGAATTAATGTTACAACCCTACCTAATTAATCTTTTCTAAAGGAAAACGCATTCCTGAATTTCGGTTGACATTTCATGATTTAGCCCACCTACTCTAACTGGCTCCCCATAGTCGATCCTGGTCAGTGTGTAACACCAAATCCAATGCTTTAAGAAAGCTGCTGACGACTTCACAGATGTACTTGACGGACGGGGAATCGCACCAAGATTTGGGTCCCCTGAAGTCCGGTTTGTCGTCTTGTCTGCATGTGCCGCCGTGAACAGAACTGCGTGGGCATCCATTCACTCTGAGTACCCATCGGAGGACTCGTAATTCGGCAACCATATCTTCTGGATCCTTGCGACGACGCTATTTGAAATAAGCCTGTGTCGCATTTCCTCCTTTCTGCTGCATCCCTCAATCCGCTTTCTCCGTTTGCCTTCAGAATTCGAGCGTTCCTCGCTCACTTACCTATTCCCTTTGTGCAATTCGTCAGAACGCTTTTGTCTGATAAAAGTCTCGTAGTGAACATACGGCATATCAATTCAAAACGACTTCATATACTGTTGCAGACAGGCGTTCCGGATGTTATACGGTTCGCCTTTCTAGGACAACTACCAAGGTGTTGGACATAGTCCATAAACAGCCCTGGTGTGCCAGTGAGTTAGCACCTGGGGGTGATACAGCATCACGTTTGCTCGACATAATCCGTCTCCAATTTCATGCGTTTCAGGTAGGCATGCCTGCGGAGGAAAATTAGTTTCTATCTGGGAGATCGACATTTCTGCTTTTAGTGTGCAGTTCACTAGCTGGACCGTCGTGCCCGGCGATGTCCATCGTGTGTTCCACAGCGAGGTAAGGTAGACACAGTGACTTGCGTAGCATCTACCGCACTCACTCATCCCCCATCTAGGCCCGGTGTTGAGACAGTCAAGAAGACGGGAGGTGAGGGGGGGGGCACAGGCGTACAGTTTGCACCAACTAACAACGTGTCTGGTTTTAAAGAAGGAAAAGGATGTCGGCATGCCCGGCCTCATTTTCAATCTGAATGCCCTCTGCAAGGCTTTGGAACCGGACGCACTGTGCAGGATGCATGTATGCTTTGCCGTAATCATGCTAGGTTCAATTTACCGTCAACCGGTCCGATAGTTTTCAATTCCCAGAGGAGAAGTTTGACGAACTGGGGACTGAAAAAGCGTGCTCTCTCGCCCTCTCAATTCTCACCTTGATGGACATGACTCACACACAGGCGGAGGTGACATGTGGCCACAGTAACATATCATTTGTAGGCTCGTGGGCGATACTTTACATTTTGACAGAAGCATGGTCGCTTAACGCGAGTCAATGAGCAGGCTGTCCTCTTATGACACGCCTGACTGCCCTCTCAAGACTCTGTTGACAGAAGTTATATCTTGCGTTTGATTGCCACCCTCCGCGACACCACCCATCGCTCCCTCTCCCCCCGCTCCCGTGCTCCCCCCCTCCTCCCAGTTAAGCGACACACCACCCCCGACTTCGCCTGTGCCAGAACAGGAAGCTAGTGAGCTTCTGCAGTCTTTCAAAACGTCTCATCAGGTGTTTCTTAGTTACGAAAGCCTTGCCATCCCAATGGTGACATCAACCAGGCACACGATGGTACGCTGAGTAAGCTCTTTGGTTCCGGTTTGATTGTCCTCGCCTGAAGACCCTGTCACATGCTTCCGTCCTACAGACGCTGATTAACGGTCATGTTCGCCTCTTCAACGCAAATTGCCGTTCATGAGTTTGTGTATGATTAGCTTCCGCAGTAAAACCAGTAAAGGTTACCGATCAAATCCGTCCCCTATGATAGCGAATTCTACGGGAGTTTTCCCCTCGAAGTTACAGATAGGCCGCAGATGGCCGATGAAGGGTCACTTCTGGAAATTAGGCGGTTTACCTCGGTCCCCAAAAACAGTTCTTTTTATTTGGTTTGCATGTTCAGGTAGTTCACCCAACCCTCACGCTGCAGATGAAGAGATCTACTACTGAAATATGATGGCTTGCTTTCAAACTTGCAAACCGCATCTGCCTCCTAGGGCCGCTAGAGGACTGTCCGGGTAGCGTACAAATGTCTACCAGTCTGTCGCCTTTTAAGGGCCGACTATCATGGTTAAATTAAAGAATTCCGGAACAATATCTGTCCTTCCTGAAGTTATCAAACAGTCCCAAATGTCAGGAGTACCCTAGCAATCGATTTGAGTCTCAAATGTGTTTGACATGGGCGTGCAGTGAGTAAACGATCTCATGAAATCTTGGAGAAATTTTGGGATGTATTTCGACAGGGAAGGATTGCTTAGGTGGGGTTGTAATGCTGATTAATAACCAGAAAAATCCTATAATATCTCGGACTCGTCCGGATGTTGGCTTTTAAATGCACTTCTTTTCGACCTCCTGTGGAAACCGAACTCGGTAAACAGTGACTACTCAATTAGCAGGCATTTTTCGCATTGACTTTCGATGACCTTGCAAATCCAAGTATATTTTATAGAAAACATGCAAAAATATACTTTTTCCACCGTTTGGTAGAAAATCACGTTAATTTCATACTTTCTACCCGAAGAAGGGAGCACATTTGGGTTTCAAAGAAGTTCCTTAACTCCCGAATAATTTTGAGCCAGATCAGCTGCTGCACTAGTGATTAACCATTTCAATCTACAAGGTTTATGCTTTCTGCATAAGGAAAATCATACATCTCTCCATGCCATTAGGAATATACCATAAAGATTTCATAATATTTTGCAATGGATTCAGACTACGTTTGAAATTTCCTGAGGAACATTGATAAACGGGCAGGTACGAAGCTGCAAGAATGGAAATAACGCGTTCTTGGAAAATCCCAGATTATAAACTTTTTAAACCAAGAGATATCCCGCCTTCGAGTATAGGATGTAAAGATAACGTGAATGCCACCAAACTAGTAGAAGAGAGGGCATTTTTGCACATATTTTCTAAAAGTATATTTTAATTCATAAGACAATAAAAATCAATGTGAAAAGTGCATGCTATTTAAGCAGCCACATTTCACCGAGCGCGGTTTCTACAGGAGATCGAAAAGAAGTGCTTTGAAAAACCAACATCCAGAGGAGTCTGAAATATTATAAGATTTTGCTGTTTGATGGTCAATGTTACAACCCTACCTAGGTAATCCTTCCCAATTGAAAACAGATTACGGAATTTCGGCCGAAATTCACTGCATGTAACCCAGCCGATCAGCCACACATGTAGGGGGGATAGTAGTGTGTGTCTCAGAGGTAATTCCAACCGGGCTTTCCAGAAATCCGTATTATTCTCCCGTCTTTCAGCCATTTGTTTCATTATATCTCTCAGAACTGCTGATTAACCTACATGGGATCTCGATCTTAGACCAACTCCAGATTAAACAGTTGGCAGAAGCAATGTAGAATCGTTATAAGAACCCCACCGTAATGCTCTTTATTCTAGGAGATAATGCTGAGGGTTATGTCTGAGATTAGGGTTACGTTCATGGCTCCGACTACAGCTAGTGTTAGGGCATGGATTAAAGCATGGGAAAAGTTACTTTTCATGGAATTTTGCGTGAGGTCACGTGTCTTGCAGGGGAATTCCTATTCACTATCTTACCAGAAGCCAAACTACCATTCGTGATAAATCTGAAGACTGTCCATAGCACGTTATCGATCCATTTCCTAAAACGGTCCTTGCTTGAAGCGTCAACGCAAAAAAACGTCCCTAACCCATTGTGTGCAGTCTGATCGGCTCACGTGTGTACTTAAAGCGAGTCTGCCCGATCAGGGTGGATTTGTTTGTTTTACTCTCTTCCTTCGAGTTCAAAGTCTAGACTGTGGTCTTACTAGTTGAACTGCCCCACCAAGTCCGTGCTTCCCGGCTTTATCAACGAGATACTGGCAGAACACGGTAATAAGTACCTTTCTCCGTATTACACTTAGCCGTGCGCCAAATTCCAGAGGGGAAACGGGGTTAGAACTGGGGTCTGTTTTAGAATTACGAGGATCAGGTTTGGGACCTAAATTAGAACAGAGAAGCAGCCACCCCTCCCTCCCTCAGAATTTAGCGCAATACCAGCTGGTTATTTATTCCCCTGTCGTGCCGAGATGCCCGACGTTTCCTCTGGACGCACCAGTACCAGTCGTAAGATATTTTTAATTTGCGAAACGCTTGTGAGCAGACAAGCCACGACGCCACAAGGACTCAAATGCAATGCTCATGTGAATTCATTTTAATCGCAGTTTGCGGTCGTATTTTGGCTAGACTGCGCAATTACCCACCAAAAGCCTAAAATACGCATTAACCAGAATCAACAAGCCTTTTGGCCCGGCTGAGGTCTTGCAGCTTAATCTTTTAATTACTTCTGATCTAGAATCTGAGGCGTGCAATGAGAAATTGATTTTTGCCTGCAGGGGGCTTGATCTGTTGGGTTCTGGGTAAGAAAAATTGGCTTTTCTTGTTTCTGACAAAACAGTCCGCCCTTTAACACCGGCTAAGGAAATGTGAAACTTAGACAGTAACAAATCCTTATGAACTTTGCGTTTCAAATTTAGGCAGAACTGAATTATATGACCTCATGAGCAGGACATGAGAACAGGAGCAGTCCGCAATACGGGTGGCTTCGAACTAAATTCCGGTGATTTTAGGTTTAGGTTGAAGATCAGGGTTAGGGTTGGCTTAAGAGTCAGGTTTAAGGCTAGATGCAAGGTTAGCGGTAAGTCAGGATCAAGTTTAGGTTCAAGGTAGGAGATAGTGTTAACTGCAGAGTTATGTTTTGGGGTAGGGTTAGGGTCAAGACTAGGGCGACGGTTTAATTTTATATTAAGGTTATTGTGGGGGTTAGGATACGGTGATATTTTGTCCTTTCCGGAATTATACGCAGATCCACCTTTATTACTTGGGCGGACGCACCTATTTCCATGACCCGTTGATGGGGTCACATAAGTCAGTCACACCGAGGACGGTCAGGTAGGGGAGACTGTGGATATATTTTAATGCCTGGCGGCTGGGATTAAGATTATTCAATGGTAGCTCACTCAGACGTTTGATAAGCCTTCTGTTATGTCCTAGACTGTTGTTGCGGTTTGTGGAAGGTTCCTCGTACGGATAATCATGACTCTGAAGGCATCCAGCCTCAGACCGCAAAAACCAAGTACGTCTGGTCTACCGGGGAATACGGCACCCCTCCCCCCGGCGTACGCATCAGTGTGTGTGTGGCTCCCAAAACGGGCCATGCGTTAGATGCAATGGACCAACGTGGGGACCGCATTGGATTCCGGTAGACGTTATCGGGAACCCACACCCAACATTTGGGTTGTGGTGGCATGCACAGTTGTCGGTCCACGTCCCGTCAACTGGGGTCCCCGCCGCCCATCCCCCCCATTAATGTTGTTGGTTAAAATCCTAGTCAAGCGTCTGTGGTGGACGAGGGAGCGAGGAGTGGTACGCCTAGGTGCCGGTCCGGCCAAGCCATCCACCTGCGCCCTCCCTCGCCTACAATCTCCTTGACCCTGTCTTGACACCGGACCCAGCTGGGGGGAGGAGGACAGAGCGTGGCATGTGCAACGCAAGTCTACCCTTACTACTTGACGTTTGTACAGTGCGTGACCGATCCCAAGAAATGTTGACCAAAATTCTGGAATGCGTTTCCGATTAGGAAGGATCACTTAAGTGGGGTTGTTAAACTGATTATCAGGCAGCATAATCGTATAACATGTCGGACTCGCCGGGATGTCGGTCTTTGAATGCACTTCTTCATGACCTCCTGCAGTAACCACACTCGGTAAGAAAACGACTACTTAATTAGCATGCATTTTTCCTATTACTTTTCGATGGTCTTATATATTCAAATACATTTTATAGAGAACATGCACATAAATATGCATTCTTTTGCCCATTTGGTAGGAAATCACATTGTCTTCATATTTCATGCCCAAAGAAAGTGTATATTTAGGTTTTAAAAAAAGTTTCCCTATTCCCGAATAATTTTCAGCCTCGTCTGCTATTGCATCGGCGTATAGCAATTTCAGTCTACAAGGTGCCTGTTTTCCGCGTAAAGAAAATCACATATTCTTTTGTGCATTTTAGAAGATATCATATGGAGTTCATGAAATTTTGCAATGGATCCGGACTGCGTTGTACATTTCATGAGGAGCAATTGCAAACGGACATGAGCAGGCTTGCATGCATAGACATCGCACGTTCTTAAGAGTCTCATAATTAGAACCTTTTTTGAAACCTAAATATAGACTTTCTTCGGATATGAAATATGAAGGCAATGTGATTTCCTACAAAATGAGGAAAAGAAAGCGTATTTTTGTTCGTGTTTTCTGTAAAATATATTTGAATATATAAGACCACCGAAAATTGATAGGAAAAATGCATGCTAATTAAGTAGTCGTTTTTTACCGAGTGTGGTTTCTGCAGGAGGTCATAGAGAAGTGCATTCGAAAGCCGACATCCCGGCGAGTCCGAAATGTTATAGCGTTATGCTGCATGCTGATCAGTATAAGAACCCCACTTAAGTAATCCTTCCTAATTGGAAACGCATTCCAGAATTCTGGCCAACATTTCATGCGATAGGTCACGCACTGTATTCCCCTGTCCTGTTTAGGTTTTTCGACGCATACAAATAACCTGTTACTTCTCTTGTGATATATTCTAGTCTTACGTAATTCAGTGGTTCTAAAGTGCACCGTTTAAATGAGTCGAATCCCTTGTTTATTAAAAACTCGTATTACTAATGACCGGCAGGACAATAGCTGTCGTAGAAAATCGCACACTTCGTTTTTTATTAGATTATGTGTACTACGTACGGTCATAAAATTACTCCGCCAGACTTGGACCTTTTCCAATGTCTATAGTCAGTTTGAATACCGATGAATCTGTTGTATGTTTGTTGTATGAATTCATTATTGTCGTTGCTGGTTATCGACACAAATGCTTTTACTAGATTACCTGTAACGGCGGTCTAAATATTGCTGAAATAATTTTAAACATCTTTTACTTCAGTGCCGGAATGAAGGAGCCATCTTTTCGAGGATGGTTTGCAATTTGAAATTATTTTGTACTATGCGCAGTCAGCTATTTGCAGAGTGTTTGTTGCATTTTCTTCACAATTCAACGGAATATGCCAAGATTTCGCGAGTATCTTGTCGTTTATCAGTAACAGCCGTGGAATAGATATTAAAACACATTCCTGATACCAACTGCCAGAGGCTGACAACCGTGCCATCAGTAGATTCTCTTTCGAAAAAACGTCGGAATTCAGTGCAGATGACAGGTATGGAGTCACCTCCAACGATGTTGCTATTAGTTTTATTTGATAAGAAGTACAATTTATTTTGAAGACAGCACAAACATCCCCGGAATGATCGCCAAAGTAGTAATTTCTTGTAATCAAGGCTCAGTATACGGCTGAGTGGTTAAACTCCTCGGTATTTTAACTCTATCAGCGAAGTGTCACTAGACGGTTGTTACTGCTGGTGTACTTTTTAATCAGGCCATTAATGCATGTTGTTGGATTCAGAAGCGCGAGTTTGCAATAACATATCATTTTCTTTTAAAAATAACGTCCCACAATTGAGAGTGGGTTCTTACACAACATCTTACAGGCAACGTTTCCGCAAATTAACTTGCTGTAGGTGGTATTCGCTCAAAGACAATCAAAGCACACGTACTGACCCGTAAGTTGTTACCGGTAAACATTCGCAGGAACAGCAGTCGCCCTTCCTGGATGTGCATGTCAGACGGAATCTTAACGGTGAACTTGAAACGACGGTTTATAGGAAGTCAACGAACAACATAGAGCCTCTCAGTTTTCGCGGCAATCATCCGGTGGATGTGTAAAGACGCTCTTCAAAAGGATCCAAACTCATTGCAGCAAACCGGAGGACAGAGCACCTGAGGCCCGTTATCTCCGTGACCAGTTTGGGCTAAATGGCTCTTCAAGGGTATTCATAAGTCATTGCCTACGCGGTCACTCCCAGAAGACTCTAAAATCAACACCACCGACGATATGGCATTTTCTGCTATAAATCAAATGTGGTTCAGAAGCGACCGAGCGCACTGTTGCGTAGTTAGGTGTTGGAAATGCGCACCGTCCCAAAGCCACCACGCGCAGTAGGGTCATGAAAATTAAAGACCGGTTAGAGCCTTAGGAGCTATCTGGATTAGTATAACGCATCCCGTGTCAAAACTGTCCTTGTAACTATACAGGCCAGACTGGGCGCATGCTCGGATCGCGCATACACGAACATAAGCTAGCTGTGCGACAAGGCGACGCATTATTACAAGTGGCCGCCCACACCTAGGAAATGGGTCATAAGCTTAAAGTTGCAGCCACAAAATAGTCGCTCATACCGGAAGTCAGACAGGCCGAGAATTGTTTTAAGCCTGGGCCTTGGATGGGAATTCAGTCAATCAATTTATCGATCTGGCGCCGGCGTACAGAGCTCTGCGTAGTCACCTCCAGTCTTGAGCCGTCGGTCGATGATTGGCCGAAATGCCCTATAACTGTCGTTTGTTTTGTTGCGGCTATTATCTCTGACGATGGACTCCTGGACGAGTTCGAAAGCTAAGAACAATAAACAAAATGTTCCCGTGCTTGACAATCCTTCTTCTTCACATTCGCATCCCTGTCCTGTGAATATTTCCATGGGAAGACGTCGTGCGGTTGTTTTTAGAAATAGCACCCGGAAATTAAACAAGGTAAGGTGAAACTAGAGTTTATATATCAGAAAACACACTGGGAAAGCTGGGAGACCCACCGATAAGCCGAACCCCTCTCAGCTGCGTCAGGCAGCGACACAAGATCGGAGAACCACGCGTGTCCGAGCGTCTAGCAAGTGCCTGTGTTGTTAGTACAATAAATAGTTATGCGATTCTATACTACCGGCTGCCTGTTGGCGGTTTGTGAATCCTACGCGGTTATTGTGTAGTAGCTGATGGATTTCAACTCAAATATTCATACCGAATTTCGGACCGTGCCTGAAAAGGCCTGTTCCGAAAGATTTACTCCAAGTTCGCTCATTAATTTCCTCGCAAATTAAATTGAGGAGAATTTTACTTAGGTCGGTTTCATCCCCTATCCGTAAAATGAAGTAATTAAAAAATATCGCCGAGTTTCGGGGTATATTTGCGGTTTTGACAAAAGTGGCGTGGGTAGCGGGACGACCTTGACGTGTGATTTTCGGATATGAGCATCAATTTCCCCAGATCCCACGCTCAGACCGCCGCGACATAAAGGGAACAACGACAGCGGTCAGACTTTAGCGAGTGCGTGCGCCTATTTTGACCATAATTAATGCGAACTTTTATTTACTTCGTACACGACAGCAGCGAAATATCATTGGCGCATACCAGTTGAACTCGCGTGGCAGACTAGCTTGAAACATAATCAAGGCGTATGCTCGAATTCCAGCTCAATATATGAGTATGGATAGTTTATAAACACAGTAATAAACAGTTGCGTGCCAAAATGCTCAGAATCGAGCAGGCTTTTAGAAAAAAACAAATTCTTCTTTTGCGGAGTTAGTGTAAACAGAGAATTCTTTGACTTCTTTAACTTCCGAGAATGTTAATGTGTGAAGTTGGAGCAAATCATTCGGAACAGACCTTTTCAGGCACGGTCCGAATGTTAATGTTAATATTTGGACTGAAATCCATAAGCTAATGCGGATTAACTGCGTAATATTCGGAGAGGGCTAACAGGCAGTCAGTAGTATGCAGTTATGTAGCTAGTACCTGTGTTATAAATTTGGTAAATAATTGCACAGCTGCATACTACTGGCCTTCTGTTGGCGATTTGCGAATACTACGCGGTTATTCTGCAGTAGCTGATAGATTTCAGCTCAGGTATTTACATCAACTTTCGGACAATGCCTGAAAAAGTCTGTTCCGAAGAATTTACTCCAACTTCACCCATCAGTTTCCTCGGAAATTGAACAAGACAATTTTAAACTGGAGTTCATGTATCAGAAAAGACACGGGAAAAGCTGTGGGGACCCAGTGATGAGCCGAATCCCTTGCAGCTGCGTCGGAAGTGGCACAAGGTCGACGAAGCCCGCATGTATGGGAGTTTAGCTAGTACCTATGCTGTCGGTACGGTAAATAATTATAAAAGAGGATTCCTTCGCAATTTTATATTAAAAATATTGTTGAACACATAAGAATTTTGAAAATTAAATCGTCCCTTCTCCAAGCTGTGCGATTGAATATTTTGTCATCGAGTAATCGATTCCGTAGCCCCACATGATACGTCTTTCTATGCGGAAGTACTTCAACAATCATCGTCACATCATAACTGCTTACGTACCCTATGCATCAATAAAAACACGGTCCCTTGGACAGTCCATGAAAAAGTTTACACTGAACTTATAAGGCACAAAACCTGGGCTTCATACAACATAAGTTTTTCCTGAGAGTCGAGTTCTATTGCCAACAGACAGTCCCGTTCATCTGCAATGACAAATTACTCCGTCAACTTCCTTTACACTCGTCTGAACACTTCGGTGGCGTAAAGCAAGACAACAAAATATGAAAAATTTTGTTTCACTAGTGATATATGGTTTTTTGTCGGGACGGCGGACATCACTTTGCGGCAGACAGCTGCGGCTAGGTTAAATTTATCTCAGTAATAATGTTGCAAGCAGCTTGCAGCTCGGATGTACCCTGCATAAGGCAAAAAACTAGCTGACCATACTGGGCTATGTAATTTTAACGAGAATTCGACTCCATAGTAACGAAACCCATTAACCGCTTTTTAGTTACTGCTGTCACCACGGTCTTAGTCGGTAAAACTGGCATTAGTGCTCTCACCCTACATGTTGGCCATGTGAAAATTTAGCCCTTTTAATCATGCCTCTATGTGGACAATTGTCTGACCATTAAGCAAGGCGAAAATGACTTTCGCAGGATTGTCAACGGCTGACAATTCGGACGGTCCATCATTGACGGCGCCTAGCATTCTGTAACCCTCGAAAATACTGTGTTCGTTAGGAGGCGTTAGATTTTGACAGGAAGTGAATGGAGCCAATTTCAGTTTAGTCTTCCGAATTCCGTAACTGCGCGGAATGATTTTTCCATTTATGCCAATTAATTTCCGGGTTATAGAAGGGATTTCTCGACTGCCGCTAGAGAAAGCGTGCAATGCAATTTTTAGGGACATCCGGATTTATGCAGACACACACCTGGAGGATGCTCCGCTAGAAATTCGTTTATGAACTGTTCTTCCTAGGGCTGTCCTCTGGGGCACAGCCTCAGCGTATATTTGGCGGGAAGTAAATCAAATTACCCCCCCCCCACATCCAGATCACTTCAGTGTTGCTCCCTAAGGGACATTACTAGCACGCTGGGAGACAATTTTCCAGTTTGTTCAACGCCAGGCATCGGTCTGATGATTACGGTCGTGAGGTCTAGTTGTCGGAAACGGTGTCATCCCTCTCCTCCTCCCCCTACTGCTCCAACGTCATGCCACAATAACAACCAGCTCTCTGAGCTCAATTTTCTTGCCAAGTTGTTTGTAGCAAGTAGTAAAAAATGTGTAAAAAAAATTTTAAAACACCTGGCGAAAGAAAACGAAAGTGAACAAGTTATTCGTAGATTTATCTGTGCAGGGTGCGGAATCATCTACAGCGCCAGCCGATGCTTGTGAGGTAAGCGACTGAGCGCGAGGGCGGTGCCCATCTTGACTGAACAATGGGGCTCATTTCCGCCGAAAGACCGTACATATGCCTTGCATAAACACGGATGCCTATCGATATGATTTCTGTAATGATTTCTGTAATGTGCTCTGACGGTATGCACAAGCACTCCTATCTTACAGGGAAATACCAGCCTGACAGTCAGTCGGATATTCCATCTAAATCGTACGAAACATTAATGCTGCAAACCAGCAGAAGTACAGAAGTTGGGCTGACTCATGAAATGTCAACCGAAATTTCGAAATGCGTTTTGGTTTCGAAAAGATTAATTATGTGAGTTGTTAAAATAATCATCTTGCAGCATAATTCTATAATATATCAGTTACATCCGGATGGCGGTTTTTGAATGAGCTTCCATCCGGCTGTATGCAAAAACGTGCACTCTGTAGAAAATGACTAGTGAAGTAGAAAAAGTTTTTCTCATTGAGTTTCGATCAATACTTAAGTGGCATGCATTTTTCTCATCCATTTTTGATGCCACTAAAAGTCCAGTTAAATTTCATGGAAAACATGCGTACAAATATTCATTCTGCCTAAAAATATTTATTCTTTCGCTCACTCGGCAGACAATTACGTATTTTTTTCAAATTTTATGCTCAAAAGAAGAGTACAATTCGGTTTTAAAAAGTTTCTAATTGTGAGACTTTTTAATACAGTTAAATGACCGTTCATGAGACGTCATGTATCTGCATTTACGAATGTGGCTTGTAAAGTTAACAAGATTGCTCAAATCCACAGCTTAATTTTATGAACCTCATATGGTCTCCTCTTAACATCGTAAAGAAATGCATGGTTTTCCGTACGCGGAAAATATACGGCCTGTAGTTTTGAAACCCTGAATGCAAGTGTAACAGCAGGTCGGGTTCAAAATTATTCGGGAATTGGAAAAGTTTTTAAAAACCAAATTATACTATTTTTTGAGTACGAAATTGGAAGACAATGTGATTATCCACCGAATGAGCCAAAGAATGAATATTTGTGTGCATGTTTTCCATGAAATATGATTGAATTTTCAAGGACATCCAAAATCAATGAGAAAATTGCATGCTACTTAATTAGTCATTTTTTGCGGAGTATATATCTGGCATGTAGTCGAAGATAAATTCTTCCGAAAGCCGACACCCTGTGGTAACTGGATCATTATGGATATTTGCTGCATTATGCTTAGTTTTACAACACTACTTAATTTATCTTTTCGAAACGAGTACGCATTTTGAAATTTTCGGTCGACATTTCATGAGTTAGCACATCTACTGTAATTGTGGGATATTTAAATACCGTGAAATGGTTGTTCATAAATCGTCATATCTCTGCATTTACCAATGTGTCTTGCAGAGTTAACAATAGGGCTCAAATTATTTGCCAAATTTTAGGAACCACATATGGTCTCCTCTTATTACCGTAGAAAACTCTATGGCCTTTCGTACGCGGAAAATATACGGCTTGTAGTTTGGAAACCCTGAATGTATGTGTGACGCTGGAGCGTGTTCAAACATATTTGGGGATTGGACGAACTTTCTAAAACCGAATTATACCGTTCTCTCGAGTATAAAATTAGAAGAAGACGTGATTATCCACCGAATGAGCCAAAGAATGAATATTTATATGCATGTTTTTTTATGAAATATAATTGAACTCTTAGGGACACCGAAAATCAATGAGAAAGACTTATGCTACTTTAGTGGTCATTTTATACAGAGTGCACTTTTTGCATAAAGCCGGAAGGAACTTCATTCGAAAGCCGACATCAAGGAAAACATGCACAAAAAATATTCATTATTTCACTCATTCGTTAGACAATTACGTATTCTTCCAATCTTATATTCGAAGGAAGAATATGATTCGGTTTTCAAAAACTTTTACGATTCCCGAATAATTTTGAACCCGCTTTGCCATCACGCTTGCATTCAGGGTTTCAACGCTACAGGCCGTATATTTTCCGCGTGCGGAAAACGAAACATTTTTCTACGGTGTTAAGAGGAGACAATATGGGGTTCATAAAAGTTAACAGTGAATGTTATCCATATTGTTAACTTTACAAGCCACACTGTTAAATGAAGAGACATGACAGAGCGTGGTTGTTGCATGCAGCCGGAAGGAAGTTCATCCGAAAGCCGGCATCCTGAGGTCGTTGAAATATTATAGAATTATGGTGCGGGCTGACCAGTTTTATAACCCTACTTAGTTAGTCATTTCGAGACGAAAACGCATTTCGGAGTTTCGGTTGGCCGTTCATGAGTTAGCCCACCTACTGTAGATCAAAATTCTTTACTGTCCTGAGCCCCTTTCCTGCATCAATGCAACAACGACTCTGTTCTCTGATGTTATTCGTCATGGCACTCTAGTTTTTCTTTCTGATTGCTGAGCCGTCCAAACCTTCTTGATGGCAGTAATGGAAGGGATTGCGGTGAAGCAGATGTTCCTGTTGCTGAAGAGCCATACGCTCAAGGGGTGTTCAGGGAAAATGGTGGCCGGTGCAACTCTGTTGGTTTGTGCATGCGCAAACTAAACGAGTGATCCAATCCAACCGGTCCGAGATCATGCAGAGCGCTTCCATACGTGAAGAACGCTTCGGAGGCCGTCAGCTGCTTTCTCGGGTAACCTGGATTTTGAGTTGTACACAGATTAGGTACAACTATTAGGCGCCATGTAATGAGGCCGGAGGTCTCACCTCACGACACGCCTGGAGTTTTTTTGTCGGACCAGGAGCCGTTGCAGACAAAGCAACTACGCCGAAGAAAATGGGAGATTACTTCTCGTCGCGGATGGCTGAACCTGCAGCAGCACTGAGGAGGGGGGAGGGCGCTGGCTGTAGGATGGCGGCTCAGCTGACGCGTCCGGTCATGCCTCCAAGACTGACGTGGATGAAGTGCTAGTATGGGTTGAGAGGGGGATGTTCCGTGCAATCCTTGGGTGATGTTTCTCCTGCTGCTAGTCAATTAATAGATGCAATGACCTCGCGACTCCATATTCATTGCTGAGACTTTGCCCAGACCGAGTAATTAGCCACTCGGGAAGGGCGCTGTCGACCAAATGTTCAAGTGAAATCAAGCCGAACGGCAGCTTAGCCATCACACCATTAGTCAGCTAGATTGATGAAATTACCGTAATCAACTACTCAGATGCGACCTAATGAGCAGTCATTGTCCCGGTGACGAAAAAAAGGGCTGCCACTTGCAATAGGCAGGCCGTTATGTGGCAACTGTTACCTATGTATACTACACTCCTTGGGCCTCTTTTATCTTTATCTGGGACTGTCTCTGATAATGGGTCCGGGAGAGAATCCTAAACATTAGGCCGATAAACCCTTGTTCTGGTGGTGGTGCCTACCAATTCCGGACTGCATCTTGAAGCTAGCTTGTTTGCCTCTATCGAATTGCGCATGCAGCCCATGACTTCGAATCCGTACTCTCGCATTGATCAGGGCACAGGCCACTTTACGATATATTTTATAATTTTCACTGTGAGATCTTTCTGAGCATGAGTTTTCATCCACAGAAGTTCGTGCTTTTACATTCTCATGCACCAAGACTATGTTAGATTGTCCTCGCACTCCTGATTAAATGCTCATGTTTTCTCGTTCGGGCCATTTCTACCCAAGAAATGTGGACCGACCCCGCGTACGTTTTCTTACTGAAGGCCGTGTTGCTGGATTTTCATTAGAAACGACAGAATTAAGTGCTCCTTGATGTTTTCGCAGGATAAAATTAAATCTAAAATAAAAACAGACAATTTGATTTCTTCTGGTAGGATTTTTGATAGCACCAATAAAAAAACTCCTGCGTCTTTTGACGACCGGACATCGGACTTGAATATCGGGGAGATCTACTCAAACAGGTACATTAGAGAGTCCCATTTATTCTCTGGGTTGAAAACGCGCGTAAATGCTAGACCGCAGTAAATAAACTTCTTGCGGCCGTCATGTTTGCATACAGTGTTCCGTTTAGCAGACTAACTGTCGGTGTACGGAAGAAATCGACACAACGTCGACTGTATAGACAATGTTAGGTAGCTCTCCGGTCATTTGGAGGCAAACGTCCCGGCTTCAGGGAGTTGTCTCAAGGCCGATAATCCCATCGCTGCGACATGGAACACAACATCGATTGTGGTATACTGTCAGTTTCCTATAATGCCCGACTACGATCGGTTGTTTAGGGGGACAGCTTGAGCATTTGTTCCGCATTAAACACAATACGCATTGATAAGAGGGAGAAAAAGAAGAAGAAGAAGAAGAAGAAGAAGAAGAAGAAGAGGCGATCGCAGGAACAAGGGCGTTATTCGTCTGACGTTTCGGATTCTCACCTGAACCCATCATCAGAGACAGTAACAGAAACGGGTGATTCGTGCGCAGGAAGTTGCAGTATTTATAGGATGCAGTTGCTATGCTACCGCATACATCCACACTAGTAATAGCCTATCGCGTTTGCAGCATTCGTGTTCTGTGTCCCCTCGTCAACCTTAATCTCGCGAAGCGCGAGAAAAGTCTAGACGGGGGTCAGGGCTTCCGAAGAGTAATCTCGGGGTTGCAAACAGTGGCGACAGAGCCAGACCGTCTTGCGTTATTCTCCATGTGCAAATCGCTCATTGCGGGCTTTTGAAATTGAGCCGCCACTTTTTTCTGTCCTCCATTCATATGAAATTTTTTCTATATGCACATTTCTTGGCCTATTTTACCCATTATATATTGACTTTTTCTCCATTTTGTTTACCTGGACTACAATAATGAGGTCAGTGCACACTACGCCCGCACCTTTTTGAAGGAAGCAAAGTCTGACGTGAGTTTTGCAACTCATTCACCGACGATTCTTTACGATGTCGACAGTCGCAGTTTTCAGCCGTTAAATATCACCTGTGATTTTCAGGTTTTATCTGTTTTGCGTTCCTGGTTTTATTCACTGTGAATGAAGGCTTTTTTGCTGAAAATTTTGGAATGAACCTTCTGAAATAAAGCGTATTCCTCTCTCTCAATAGTTAGAACGTCGCAAGCGGCCACGTCCACAGTGTGGCCATCGTAGTCCGTGCTGCACCCATAGCTTGCACGGGAATTAGTTTGTAGGGAGCAAGCTTGCGCAACATCTACCGCACCCTCTCTCTCTCCCCTCACCCCTCTAGCTCCGCAGGTGAAGGCAGACGCGATGGCTAACGGAGCTAGACAGACCGGCTACGCGTACCATATACACGATCTAGCATCCACTGCATGTGCCAAAATACCATGAAATGAACTTTGATCTCGCCTAACTGGGAGTGCCCTAAGGTCCAGATCTGCCTACACGTTCGCCTCTTGTTGTCCCTGACGTGGAGACTCGGCACACTCATCTGAATCCGACAGCTGATACATTTTTATCTTGGTGACAGGGCGCGTCCTGCCTCATGGATCGACGGTTCCATCACCAATAGCATCCATCCCCGACTTACAGCAGTCGAAGTTGAATGACCACATTCGGGTGCTGCACGGTAACTCTAAATATAGTCTCTCTTATAGCTAGCATGAGCGCTTTTAAATCCTTCATTGTCAAACAGTTCACCAGCACTCTGACAATAACAGACGGATGCGTTATACTAACCCTCACAAACTGGCACGTTAGTGCCCAAATAAATATCTATCTATTAATCACATCTGGCCTGGTCGGTTACGTCATGGCACCACTTGAACCTTAAAGAGGACAGGACGTGGGTGCGCTGGACCAAAACAGGGGTTAGCTCAGTGCCCGTGATTAGCTTAACAACCCTACTTAATTAATCTTTTTGAAACAAAAACTAATTTTGCAATTTCTTCCGACATTTCATTAGTTAGCCAACCTACTGCCTGTAAGCACATTACTGTACGTTTTGTCCCGTACAGAACTGGTACACTAGATTCATAACTTGGAACAGATTCCACGAATTTTTGGGACCCACTTAATTTGTGCTGTAAACATGAGTCGCAGTTCCAGAGGACGCATCGGTTCATGTTCACTTTTATTCGGTGCTGAGCAACAGAGCTCTGTCTCGGCATAGCGGTTTAATCAGTGTGACGAAGTTGTACAGAGATAGGCGGTAACCTCTCAATTAGTTAATTTATGACGATATCAAATGGAAGCCGCTAATTGTCAGGGCATGGCAGATTAATTTCCCAGACAAAACAACGGAGGTTTTTTATGTCTACGTCTGAAAACAATGAAGGTAGGAGAACTATGCGAAAGGAAGAAAAGACGCACACAATGAGTGACCGATCTCATGAAATATTGGCTGAAATTCTGAAATGCGTTTACGATTAGGAAAGATTACTTAAATGCGGCTGTAATATTAATTATCTTGCGACATAATCCTATAATATTTCGGACTCAGTAGGATGTCAGCTTTTGAATACTATGCTTTTCAATCTCCCATAGAAACCGTGCTCGGTAAAAATGACTACTTATGTTGCATGCATTTTTTCCATTGATATCTGATGCTCTTGCAAATTCTAATGTATATTATAGAAACCATATACGAAAATATGATTTCTTTATTCCGTTTGATAGATAATCACGTCTTCTGTATATTTTATACTCGAAGAAGGAGGATAATTGGGTGCTAGGAAAGTTTTCTAATACCCAAATAATTTGAAGCCTGATCAACGGTTACATTAACGCTTAGTCGTTTCATTATCCCAGGTGCATTCGTTCCACGTAAAGAAAATCACATATTTTTTATTCCTTCAAAAAGATACCATACAGAGTCCATAAAACTTTGCAATGGATGCGGGCCATGCTGTACGTTTCATGAGGAGCTGTAGTAAACAGTCAGGTGCGATGCTGTGTGAATGGACATTCTGCGGTCTTAAAAATCTCATAATTGGAAACTTGTTAGAACCTAGTTATACTCCTTTTCCGAGTATAAAATATAAAGATGTGATTGTCTATCGAACGGATTACAGAAATCACATTTTCGTTTATGGTTTCTATAAGATATATTTGGATTTGTGAGACCATCGAAAATCAACAGGAAAAATGCATGCTGCATAAGTATTCATTTTTTACCGAACACGGTTTCTTCGGGAGATTGGAAAGCAGTGTATTCAAATGCTGACATCCTGCCGAGTCCGCAATATTATAGAATTATGCCGCGAGATAATCAGTATTACCACCTCGCCTAAGTAATCTTTCCTAATCGAAAGCGCATTTCCGAATTTCAGCCAATATTTCATGAGATCGGTCACTCACTGTAGCTCAGAGCCCGTTAGGCGCTATCGAGAATGTGCAGTCCGTAAGAAATGCCATTATGGGCATGGGATGGCGGGATCAGCCGCCGGTCCACTCCGCGCCAAATGGGATCTGTGCCGCCTTTTATTATTGTTGCTGGCTAAAATCCTGGTCAGGTGTTTGATGTGGGGACCAGGGTGTGTGGTAGTGCGCCCTAGTGAGGGTTTCGTACTTTCAGTCATTTACGGCCTTTTTCGTTCCCGATCTTCTTAATTATTTGAAGCAGTATTTCCCCAGAATGAATTTAAAGCAGGCATGGACAGCAGAATTTATTGGGACCAATAGATTTCACGACGGCTTATCAACTGCAGCCTGTCGTTGCATAACACTAATAACAAGTGAGAAATGTACAGAGGTTTGAACTTCGACAGAGAAAATCAATATAAAACAGCAAGGTCATCGTATACTGCACGTAGACTAATCAATAAAATGGTAACTTTAAAACGCAACATAGGAAATAAAACGGGTAGATTAACATGCCGAGGATTTCACAAATCAAAAGGGCACAGATCTACAAGGGCAAGCTGAAGTCTGACTGTTTGAATAGGTCGGGTTTCTTCCGCCGTATGTAGGCTGCCTCCAAATAGCGCAATAACCGTGTAGTTCGTGCTCGAACTGATACTCGAAAAGGTGTTTTTGGGTCAGCTATCAAGGAGGTACTTTGTAATAGGAGAACATGAAATCTTATTCTCCTGCTTTAGAAGCCATTTAGGCAGGTGCTCAACTGCTCTGGCTGCCAGTTGCCCTTGCGTTCGCCCAATGCACTTGCATCCACAAGTGCATGTGAATTCTTAAACACAATTTGACGTGGCGTGCAATGGCAAGACATTCTTAGACCGTGGAACTCGGATGGCCTTGGTGGGGCTGCAGAATATGAGTTCAGCTGAGTTGTATGTTCTTTCAATGGCTAATCTCATTCGCCGCTTGATGGTACTTGAGATGTTGTCACCCTTAAAGGGTAAAGATAGTGCAAGGAGCTTTTTCGGAACTGATTGCTCCGTCAATTTTGGCCGTAAAGTGTTGGTGTACATTTCTCACTTGTTATCTGTGTTATGCAACAAGAGGCTGCAGTTGATATGCCGTCGCGAAAGATATTGGCTCGAATAAATTCTGCTGTCTATGCCTGCTTCTTGATTATGTCATGACACCGGACCCAGGCGGAGGAGAAGAAGAAAGTGCGTAGGCGCTGTGCATATCGACTATCCCATTAAATTAAATCACGCTCAAATCACCTTTCCTGCTCTCACCTTGCTGTGGAGCACACGGCGGACATCGCCGGCAACGACGGGCGAGATATTGGCTTGAGCGAAAGGTCCAACTGAGGAGCTGTGCGTTTCCTCTAGCGAGACGGGGTAGTAACTTCCAGAATTCAAAAGAGATTCTCACGACTCGTTTGCTACTGTTCTGGCTCAGCGTCAGTAGAGGAGACATCATAAGTTTCACTAGCTGACGCATCTCATGGAAATTTAGTAGAACTTCTCAAATGTGGCGGAGATTTGGATGGTCATTTGGATTTTCGCCGACGTTGGCTGCTGAATGAACGTCTTTCCGGTTGGTTGCAAAAATTATAGTCATCAGCGAATGACTACTTATGTAGCATGGATAGTTGTAGTGAAATTACGACACTCTTGTAAACCCAAAACCTTTAAATGGAAAATTATATCTGTCTGCACTCATGAAAACATGCAAAAAGTATTCGTTCCTTCACTCATTTGGTAACCGAACATGTCTTATTTAAATGTTATAATTAGAGGAAGTGTCTCTTTCTGTTTTAAAACTTTTCTGATTATGATATGTCCGGAGACCGTGAAGTGTTCAGTCATACAACATCGATTCAACACATTTATTAATGTCACTTACAAAGTGGACAATGCAGTTCACATCCATCACAAAACCTACTGACACCTATATGTCTTCTTTATGGTTGCATATGGGAATATATAATTTTCTTTGCATGAAAAGTATACAGCCTGTAGTTCGTGCACCCTAAATGCGAAGGCGCAAAAACAGGCCGGGTTCAGAATAATTTGGGAATTTGGTTTTTAAAACCCGAGGACACTCCTGCTCAAGTATAAAATTTGAACGGGACGCAATTTGCTACCAAAGAAGGGAAGGGAAGAATAGTCCCGTGAGTGTTTTGCATAAAATTTATTTGAATTTATGGGGATATTAAAAATCAACGACAATAATAATAACTATTTATGGAACATTTTTTATGCAAGCGCTCGGCGAGAAGCTCATCCAAAAGCCGGCATCTTGATGTGACTGAAATGTTTGGGGGTTGTGTTGCATGATAATTAGTATGACTAACCTACTTAAGTAGCCCTTTGGAATTGAAAGCACATTTCATAATTTTGATTAGTACTTCGCGCGGTAGCATATCTACAGTGTGAGACCATTCAAATCGACATCTTGCAATCGTAAAAACACATTTTTTGAAACAAAATTTTTCATTTCTTTAGGCAAACAATGTCAATCAGGCGTAGTTTTTTCGCAATGAGATTAGGAAAGGGTATTTTTGGCTGTCCTTTCTAAAATATTTTTTCATTACAATGGCATCGGAGATCAATGTAGCAAAATAACAGTGCATAATTTACCATTTTAACCCGGTAGGATTTTTGCATCCAACCGGAAGATGCTCATTCAACATCCGGCATCTTGTTGCAACCAAAACATATTCTGATTATGCTGTATGATAAGTAGTATTACTGTCGTTCCGGCGGAAAGCGCACTGCAGAACTTTGGCTAACATTTCACGAGATACGCCGCCCACTGCATATAGTAGTTGCTGTTACTATGAAGAAGATTATTGAACGCAACAGAACGTGGGTTTAGTACCATGAGAAAAGATGATAGTTTTATGGGGTCCTTAACCGAAACCCGACTATTATCGAAAGTTCTTATGTGGTCACTGTTTTGGTGGGGTTCCGTGAGATTAGCTTCTAAAACTTCCTCATATCTGTTTTTTCTCTTTCTATATATCTACTAGGCGTCGCTAGACAAAGTCGGATACATAAAATATAGCGGAGGCCGTCACCACTGTTAGGCAGAATGGTCACAAAAAAGGACACGGATTTGGTGGTGGAATTTTTCTGTGAAAACTGACAATTTATTCTGCACATAACAGAAGTCTATGGCTCAATGACTGTTTTCAAACTAAACCGCCAATAAACGAATATGCTTTGCTTGAAAAACAGGCTGGTTAAAGAGTAAGAGTAGGGCAAGTTCAAAACAGAGCTGTCTGATGATGCCATGATTGCAACACTACAAATAGCTTTTCTGATTCAGTCGACCATTGTTTGCCACATAAACAGTGAAATTTTACTCCTCTGTGTCAGATCTGGAGCCAGCGACTGGCAAACGCGTGGAATTCGTTTTGAATGATCGTCCTGAATGGTAGGGGAATATGAGGCAAGCCCTATTCTTGATCAAAAAAGCTATAATCAGAGGAAAACATGCTATATCTTTGGAATGGCCGAAGATGCACCATAGAATATGCCAGTCTACCTGACTTGCCTCCTTCCGAATTCATCCTTTTGCGTTTATCAAGCTAACCCGACAAAGGCCCCCTCTGTCAGTCACTTGCCATGAACCTGGTCGGAATTTTCGAGAAAAAATGGCCAATTTGCAAATTTGAGTAATACAAATGCATACCACGAATTTTCCTGAGGAATGCATAGGCTATCCAGTAGTGAATTTACACATTTCGAGGTTACTCTTCGTACAATTCCAATAAGAATCAGCGCATGTGACTGGGAAAGGACCATTTCGGCTTGGTTATTGGCTGCTCATAGACTGCAAACTCCTGCATAATTAATATCACTAGTTCATCCAGGCTATGGCGTACGTCGAAAACCTTGAGAGTCGTCATTGTGAGCCGATAAAAGTGCTCCGAAATGGACAAAGTTAACTCCGCAGGGATGCGTGGAACATAGATGGGAGTTGGTCCACTTGAATTGCTGACTAGTTTTCGAGAGAAAGAGGACCACTACGTAGATACCAGTACAAGGGAGGTTGTTAGTTAAGCGACAATATCTACTTGGCTCAGAGGTCGCGTAACCTTCTCCGCCTTTTTGAGTTCATCTCTGTATACAGAAAGCCTATTATATTTTTTTCGAAACTTATCACGAAGCAAAACTTCATTTCTTACTCCCATTTGTCGCAAAGTTCGTTTGCCTGTGAGAGGGGAAGGGCTTTCAGTAATTGATATGGTCACGGAATTAAAACTGATTCGCCCTCCCCCATCACCATTTTGTCTACCAGCTCAATTAGGTGGAACCTTTTCAAAGTACGCCACTGGCATGCGACTATGCTCTCTTCTACAGACTCGAACAACTGTGCCAAAACGACCAACCACAATTTGCTGTTCTATTGCGCCTGCAGAATGAATGAGTTTTGTCAGTGAAATTTCCTTTATGAATACTGTACACGAAGAACAGGTGAGATGGGGGGAGTATTTACTTGAGCTCTATTTACCAGTATAGTGGTAGAACCCATCTCAGAGAGTAGGTGCCCCGAGGTCCAGAAGAGGAACCAGTTCACTCGCTAACCTCTCAGATGAGCTACATGCGTTGAAATGCCGAGATGCAGGTTCTCCTCACTCTTGTGTAACGTAGTTTCGGCCGTTAATCTTCAGATTTGCAAGTTCTCGGCTCCTTTCTATCGTTTGCAATGATAAGCGACCACTCAAGACAACCTCTATGCGTCCCTGTATTCACCCGTCTATTTTGAAACGGATACATAATTTACAGCACCTGTCGGCCCAATTATTAGAAAATTAGCTGTGCAGTTTTTCGCATCCGCTGTGGTCAAAGGTGACAACAGGCAGAGGATGAAAACGTCTACCGTGTACTCTGTTAAGCCCTGGAGTTTCATACAAATTGTTAACTCCAGAAACATCATGTATACAAAGTGCAAACCCGTTCTCGATATACAGAATACGTTTGTTCAGGCTTTATGTCTTCATCTGTTATGTGCTCTTATATCCCACTGCGGTGTATCTAGTCTTCTTAATTAATTAACCAGAGCTCTTTCTGAAAACTCCCCAAAACTCATGCTCCAAAGATGCGCAAATAGTCCATTTCGCTGGGTGATGGGGCCGAGTAGGAAGGCTCAATCCATTTGCTCTCCACTAACCATAAATCTGACATCTATTTATCGCCAAAATAACAATAAGCGGCTGAATTAAAATCTGCTACCATGGCAACAAAGCGCCGGCGCTTAGGCCAGTGGGAAAAAGGTTCAATAGTCCTCGGTTTGACAGCCTCGACATCGTGCTGTTTGTGGTTGTGTCACGACGGAAAACGTCTCAAATAGCGGAGTGTGCGCCCGTGGACAAATCATCACCGTGTGAAGTCATCACGACACACGTGGACCATTTGAAACGAAGAGGCCGGCGGCCATCTCCCATTGGTCGGCCTCCGACCAATAGACTTGCAGCAACACCTGCGCGAAGGTTGATGCGGGCTTGAGCTTTTAAACGCGTCAGCGCGGAGCACGACAGCTGATCATTAAAACGACATCCGTGGGGGAACACTACTAGCATAAAAAGAAATATAAACCAAAAATATCCAGTCTGCATTTTAAAGGAATTTTAATTCTGGAAGGGCCAACCATGTGCCCACGCTTTTGAACTGCGCCATGCACCACGGAATTCATTCTCCGCCCGTTATGCCCGCAAAAACAGGCCTTCGAGGGATGTTGCTGCTACTCTGTTCCTTTGGGTGGCTTCTCACGAATTGTTTTGTCCTAGGTAAGTAATTAACGCTGCTTTATGTCACTCTTTTGGAAATGTTTTCTGTTTGAATGCATGTTTCGATCCACTCCAATTTCCTCATGCAGCATTTTAGCGTTGCAAGAATTCATTTGTCCCCTACTTTGCATTTTATTGAAACCAATTGGATTCATTCTAGAGGGTTTCAATTGCTTTTCCTTACAATCACCTGCCTGTCTTTGTGCACTGAAAGAACTGCATGTCTTGTACCAGGACCCTTTATACGGTACCATTATGACTGCGTGACTGGACTCATACACACTTTAAATGCTGCGATTTCTCCCTCAGTATGAAGTCCATTTGAAGGCCAAAACCAAAAATACCTTATATTTTTCCGTTCCTTTACCGGTATCACAAACGTGGTCAACTATTTCTGGTCCCTATTGATGGTCAGCAAGTATTAGACTTGACAATTGCAAACTTGATCTACTGACCGTATAATTGACGATTATCAACGTCTGCATGGCATGAGGTGAAAAATGCATACTGTACCATCGAACCACAACCAAATAGGCTACTCATTACCGACTTTTAACGGGCGAGGGTTCTGGTGATATAAGCGAGGATGCGTCTGCGTCCTGAATAAATCATCATGGCGTAGATTTATTCCTTGTCTCCGACGCGTAGCAGTACCGACAAAGACAAGACCGATTGGAGTGCTATTCGGTCTGTATCATGCGTCGCTGTGCGGCAGCTGGCGGGGCTCGAGAGGGAGTCCCAAGGCACAACGGGACGAGTGAGTTCCGTAACGCGGTCGGTGAGCGTCCCCCCCCCCCTCCCCCGCTTACGAGATAAAGGAGCATAAGCGTCCCTCCGTACTTCTGTTGAACTCGAATTAATGCAAATTTTTGACCTGCACCCCGCTCAGAGTGATTCCTGTGGCAGCTGCACTGATTGATCTACAGAAATTGTGGGGCGCAAATGGTCATTGCGATCAGGATATCAACCCCTCGACCTGACATTGTCTGTCGTTGGCTGATGACAAAATATAAACTGTGAATCGACATTTCAGTCCCCCCCCCCCTTCTTGACAGCACTTTTGCTGACTTGACTCCAGTTTGATTAAAGTGTGTGCATCAGAGAAGGAGGCAGTCTTAACTCCTCGGGGAAGGAAATACTATGTAGCTTCAGCTCGTTAGGATAAAATATTTAACAGTTAACCCAACCTGCTCCTCGGCCAAGCGGACGACCATTAGCTATTGTCCCCGCGGCTTCACAAAAGGCCGCCCTCCCACCAGAACTAGCCGAACAGTCCACTGGGAGGCACACACGTGCGCAATAATGGTCCCGTTTGGTTCACTGAAAGGGATACGACAAAAATAGTCTGTTTATGGCGCAGACGTGGGATGAGCAAATTGCGCAATCAAGCGCTTCCTACTCCCCTCCCCCGCCCTCACTGCCATCCCCTTGGATGAAATCCTTGATATCAAGCCAACCAACTTCAACGAGGAGTCGGGGGGGGGGCGGGGAAGGGAGCTTAGAACCTAGGTTTGACTGTTTAATTGTTCGGCGCCTCCACCCGCCTAAAACAAATTTAATGGACCTTACTGAGCGTGATGGTCGATCTAGGCCGTTCAAGACCCTCATGAAAGGTTTTCACAGGCCTTTGGAAATTGCCGCCACACACAGACACAGCCTCAAGACTGTCATCTCGCTGGACCATCTGCTCCGCCGAGGTTCCCCTTTTATACCATCATTCGTGTCTCCTCCCATTTCCTTGATAATTTCAAAGAATTTGACGATTGCCAAAGTGGGCGAGGGTGGAGTAGGGGGACTTGTGGCCAGGGCAATTTCTGTCATGCCTTTTCTCGACTTCTCCACACGCACAGTACGTTTTATTTAAATTAAAGTTGCCCGCTAGCTCACATTCTAGGTGGCATTCGCTGCGCCAAGAGTCTGTCGCCGGACAGTACACGGTAGCGGACTGCGAGGGGTGCTAGGAATGGATTGAAAGATAGAAAGACAATTGTCTTTGGTGGAAAGTAGTGCATAACAAACTCCCCGGGAGGTCTGGCCAGAATACCGTGTGCATAAAAAAGAGGAAGCATTCTGCATTGCTCGTGGGGGGAAGGCTGAAGGAAAATGTTGAGAACAAGTGCGAACGGCGGGGCAAGCGCTTTTCGTTTTTCCTAAAAACTTTTTCCGGGAGTTGGACGAGGGTTAAATGACAGCTTCTCAGTGGTCCTAGAAACAGCATGGTCAAAGCAGCATGGGCGAGCTTCCGGAATTCATGCACGTCAGACATCCTACGGAGAAGTGGTTATTATGTTTCCTACACCGGGAGTTCGATCTTTCACGCCGTGATTGATCTGTTTTCAGAAATTTAAAAAAGGTTTTGGTTTTAAGATGCAAGCGCCTTTTCACAGGGGGCACTCAGCTCGTAGTGACCAAGAACAGTTTGATTTTTTCTCAATTCATCTATGATGGATCCGTGGTCGCATCTACTGCGGACCACTTCCGCACTAACAACCGTAGGCTTGTCGCCAAATGTAGGAAATCGACTTCCCCGGTTGCTTTAACTTTGTAGAGTTAATGCCTTATGGGAAAGCAGTTCTTCACATTAGGAAGGGCGACTGATCTAAGTGATAGCAGAAGCACGTGGGGAGGGGGGGCTTTAGGTCACTGTTGCGTCGGACACAATGCGATTCTATCACTTGTACTTTTTCTGATGTTGGGGAATTCGGGAAGTTAACTGAAAATGGCGCTCCACGTTACCGACCGCGGAATTCGCCAGACCGAGTCTCAACAGACTGAAACTCAGGCGCTTAATAGAAAGCACTCACAGTGTCTGGAGTGATCTGCCCTGTGAAAATTATTTAGAATTGGCTTAAAACGGTGAGATTTGGTTGATGTTATATGGTTAGCTAACTACGGCAATTTTTGCAGGTGCCATTACGCTGACTTTACATCTATCCCATGTTTGCGCCTTCCTTACCGTTTTAA
>CACRXP010000534.1:174420-185432 GCA_902702965.1 Spirometra erinaceieuropaei | reverse complement strand
TGTGACCCTGTCTGCGTGCCTTAATGCTGCCTCTGTGTGTGTGACGTTGGTCGCAGTAACTCAGTCGTCATCGCAGCTACTACCGCTGCTGCTTTGTTGCCTCGTCTTGGTGGCGTCAAGTTAACGCCTCCAGCGGCAGACGTTGTCAAGGTTAGATGCCCACTCCCAGAGTCTTCTCACCTGCCAAAATTTTCCCACCCAGGCAGGCGACAAACAATTAACACCCCACTTCTTACCCTCCTTCTCCTTCACCCCTCCTTCTCCTTCTGCTGGCTTTCACTCATTGTGACCAGGACTCCTAAAATTCTTCGTTTCACACACACACACACCAGTCACTTTTGCCCACGGTCGGAGATGTGAACGCAATGAGGGTCACCGTGCTGCACGACCGAGGCCGATGACATGTGGCGCATCTTGCACGAAGCAGTTCCTGTTACTGCCTTACGAGGATCCCAGTGTACGATGGTGCGAAAGGTATTAGTGAGGACCGACAGGATTACGATGCTGTTAAGCTGCTGACTGAATCATTTAGACATGTTCTACGAATGCTCAGCATTGGTAAAGTTAGTCAGGGCGAGGTCTGATCTTGCAGCCCCACCATATGGTCAGGTTCCCCAAGCAATTCTAGTAATTGGGAGTACGCTGACTTTACATGCATGCATATATATATATATATGATAAGGTGGTACCGACAAAGACAAGGGAGACCGGAATGGCCATTTCTGGCTTATTAGCCGTCATCAGCCAGTCATACCCAACTCCAAGTGTGGATCACTTGAGATTCGAACCCGGGATCTTTGGTCATGGAGTTTGACGCTCTACCATTGAGCCACGGGCCCGTTGTCCTGTCGGTTGTGAACGGGAATATTAATTATGATAGTGGGCGCTCACCGATCAGGTTACGGAACATGCAGAGAGGAAGGACGACAGAGAATGCGGGTAGATTGATACAATACTGTTTCGGACTTATTGTGCCTTCATTCAGCCAATCATAACCCTGACCACCAGCAACTGAGACCAGAAACACAAACATGCGCAGAGACGTGTTTGAGCCTTCCCTACTATTTTAATTCAGCGAGTGACTGTGCATCGGTGAGAATGGTTATACGCCGTCCTCGTTTTACATCACACGCGCTTCCCTTGGGCGTGTTATGAGCCCCGCTTGCGCCCTCTTTGTTATCTTAGTCCAGCGACTGGCTAGGTAGGCCTGTTAATGGTATCGTTCGGACGGATTGGAACTCCGTCGGTTTCTCTGTGGCCTTTCAGTTGTGATTGCGCCCTCCTCATCTTCCTAATCTTCGGTTACACCAAGCATCGGCTCACACGCGCTCTGCAGTGCGTGCCTCAAGGTCAGGTTATGCTCTCTTCCCCTTCCTAATCCAGCAAGTGGCTAAGTTAGATTTGTTAACTAAAGTTATTTTAGTTAGTTGGCCATATGGTATAAATCAAGTGCGGCTGACGGACCAAACCTTGCCCTAGTCAGTTCTTGAGTGCAATGTTATCTTCCCCCGGGGTCAGTCCTAGGTACGGAATGTGAACGAGACAGAGCCGATTTTGCGAGTTAGCCTCGTTTCGGTTTTGTTTGTTGAGTTAGTACTCCTTGTTTCTAGGCAGTCCTTTGTTTAAGGACCCCCAAGTGAACCTAAGATAGCGCTGCTGTAAATCCCTCCACAGTTCTCAGAGCGTTTACACCCAGTCGAAGCGTCAGTCCACTGGACGTCTGTCATGTGTGTGTGTTCCCCCCTGCCCCCCCCCCCCCAAAAAAACGGGCCAGGTGGTAGATGCGCCGGACCAACACGGGGGCCATACTGGATTCTGACAGACGCTATCGGATTTGCGCACCACAACAAATGCCAACATTTCGGGATGCGGTGACTGACCCGGTTGCTGGCGTACGTCATGTCCACCGTGACCTTGCCACCCCCCCCCCCCTATTGTTATTGTGAGTCAAAAACCTGCTTATTTGTTGTGTGGACCAGGGGGTGTGGAGTGGAACGCCAAGGTGCGGGCCTCATCATGCCATCCACCTGCGCCCTCCTCCGGTCTTCTTGACTCTCTTGACAGCGGGTCCATGTGGTGAGGAGAGAGCGCGTTAGATGCTGCGCAAGTCTGCTATTACTTCAAATTAATTCACGCACAATTCACCGTCCCTGCTCTCACCCTGCTGTGGAGCATATTATGGACATCGTTGGACACGGCGTTAGAACTGTCATGTGTGTGACGTTTGGGAAAAGTCTTGTTCACACCTCGTATGAGGAAGTGACTACTAAACGGGGCACCTTGTAAAAAGATACTCGGTCCGACAGATCGTGCTTAAACGACCATGGAGCTGATTAGGTAGCCCGGTGTGTCAGTCAGAGGAACGCGGATCCCCCTCGGAACTACGCGTGGCCCCGCGCTAAATTCCAAAGGGTTCGCATTTCCGTCCTAACTCTGATCCCAACCAATACCCTAATCCTGACTTTCCCAGCTGTACTCTTAACCATAACACCAACCACTGCTCTAAACTCCTATTGAATTTAGGGCAAGGCCACCCGCAACACAGGAGTAAGTACTCCCATTTCCAACCGTCCAATGTTATGCTAGTCTTACCCGCCTCCCTATTCGCGCGCGAAACCGGAGAGTTAGACGAACAAGATTTCTGTTGCAGCTCTCCAGTCTCCCGTTTCTGGATTGCTTCCAGTCTCTCGCAACAACAGTTCATTCCCTCCCTCCCCCCCTCGCATCCAATCAGAATACTTCAAAGTAAGAATCCCTGCAAGGGGAGTTGGTCTGACAGAGTAGTCCCGCCTTTACAGTACAGTCTTTAGCCAACATGCAAGTCGGATGCACATGTCATTTTTGCGCACTCAAAGGCCGGTTGTCAAACCTCTGCCCGTTGCGCTGGCTGTCAGACCTGGGCGTTTGCTTCAACCTCGTCCGGTATTCAGATCACGCGTGGGCGTGTGGGCTGGCGTCTAACGTACTGCAATTTTCTGACATTCCCCTCTGATGTGGCTCGCATCTTTTCACGGAAGTCCTGTCAGACCAAAGTGTCATCCAACTCCTTTTTTCAACCAAAACAGCCGCCCCAAATTCTCCTCCTCTGTGGGAACTAGAAAAGTTTTTTCTGGGTGTGGCTTCAGTTAGAAGAGAGCGGTAACCCCCCCCCTCTCCCGCCTGACTAGAATCCCCGCATACGTTGCAGCTCTGAGGCTTGGACTAAAAACTGGGCGAGGTTTGGTCCTGCAGCCCAACTTGATTGATACCATTTGGTTGGCTTCCTAAAACAATTTTAGTAATTGCAGTTACGGTGTCTTTGCCTCTTCCTTGCTATTTTGATCCGGCGAGTGACTGTGTCCCCGAGAGGGAAGTGCTTATACGGCAGCCTCGGTTACCTCAAGCACTAGGGTGCTTATGTAGCACCACCTGATCGGCGCAGTACTGTTCGGGTTGGGGTTACGGATTAGGCTTAGCAGTTATGGTTAGTGGTTGGGGTTGGAGGTCAGCGTTAGGGGTTAGAGTCACTGGTTAGGGTTAGGGGTTAGGACAACTACTTTTCAACCACCAAAAGTTCAACCGAGCATTCCCAATGGCTTCTCTTTTGCATACAACTACTTGACCTCGTCGTCTGGGCGTTCCCCGGCCCTACCTGTAAGCCCCCTATTACCGCCGGTCCCGTATTACAGGTGGCTGGGGTTAGTTAACCTCAAGTGGGGCTGTGTAGCCACATCTGACCGGCATCAGTTCACACGTGCTCTCCTGCGCATGCTTCGGGCTCTGCTTGCGGCCTATTGGCTATGGTTGCTAATGTCATTGGTTGGGCGGCGGGGAACTCGGCCGGTTCCACTACGGTGGCCATGCACTGAGAATGAACACCCAGTTCCCTCCGTGGCCTTCCCACTTTGATTGGAGCATCCCTATCCTCTTAATCCAGAGGGTAGCTGTGTCGCGGTTACACCGAGCATAGCTCTACAAGCGCCTCCCCACGCGTGATTTGAGTTCTGTTTGCCCTTTACTGTCCTTCCTAATCAAGCGAGTAGTCAAGTTAGGTATGTTTTAGGTAACTGACCATATGATACCAAACGAGCGGGCCTGCAGGACCAAACCTAACCAAAAACTGTAGGAAGCGTCATGTTGCATGATTTTAAACTGACGGGCCAAAAACACTAAATTATTTGGCATATTGCCAGCAGAGATGCTAACTTAAAGCCCTGTAGCTAGTATCTGTACTGTAAGCATGCTAAATCATGCAACATGTGTACACTAATGACCGTCCGTTGGCAGCTTATTGGTATTACGAGGTTTTGCCGTTGTAGCAAACGGACTTCGACTCAAGCACTCATATCAACTTGCAGACTGGGCCTATGAAACTTAACTTCGACTGATTCATTCCAAGCTAGCAATTGATTTCTGAGGAGATTAAAGGGTCGAAATGTAAGAACTCTGTTGTGCAGTGAAAATGACTTAGTTCGGCACGAGAATAAGGACACCCCCTAGCTACAAGTGGCCTTTCATTAAGTTTCAAGGGCGTACCGATTCCCGTATCCTAACCTTAAACCTAATCTTTCCTCTAACCCTAAACAAATCTCTAACCCCGACTCTAGTCCTAACTCACTCTAACCCGGGCAATAGCCACCGTTGGAGTTCAGTGGAGGGCAACCCATTCGTGTGCCCTATTCTTGGTTTTTCTAACCACGTGGCAAGACAGAAGTCGGGGAAGACTGTTTCCACAGCACCACTCAAATAAAGAAGTGACGACAGTGGGGATGTAGACCGAAGTTAGAAAAGAAATTTTGAGGCTTATTAGTGGTCTGCGATCTTCATAGGTTGCCATTAACCTACACTGCCTAACTATACAGTCAAAATAGAGCTTTCAGTTGGTGGCTTTTTAAAACTACAAATTTGTCGACTTCAACTGCATTATTTGAAAGTGTAACTGAAGTCAAAACCTGAGAGTGTTCATTGTTCACGCGACACTCACCAATACGACTCTGGATCCCTGGGTCATAGCCCAATGAGGCGCTGGCATAGCAACGACAATAAAGTGTTTTTATGAAAAAGGAGACAGGATTCGCGACTTCTTCTGCAGATGAGAACAATTCACATATTTCGTCCCATGCATTTTTACCTGCCCACCTCCTTCCCCGGAGGAGCCTTCCCGCTACATGAACCAAACCAGAACACCCAAAGGTTGCCAACGCAGCCTCCTCCATCCCCATGAACCGAGCCCATTTTATGACGAGTGAACCACTAACGGGAAAGCAGAGTTCCGCTTTTGTCTGGAAGGCAAACGCTGAGCTGTCAACTTTTCGCCTACCATCCCACCAACGCGCCTTGTGAACATTCACGCAGCCTCTAAATCACCTTGCCAGTTGTCAGGCCGCCGTCACAGGCGCTGCAGTCGCCACCACCGTCTTCTGTAAGCTGATATTCCACATATGTGCAGCAGCAATGCCGACAGGAAAAGTCAAGTCCGTCAGCCAGTGTGTGTGCGCGTTCGTGTTTCAGGAGTTAGGCCGGGAGGTGGCTGCCTGTCAGTGAGGTAACATAGATCATGCTGTTAGTCAGAACGGGGGCACTGCAAGGAGAGGGGGGGTAGTCCACCTGGTGTTGTCTCGAAGCGAGGCCAGCAACCCTTGGCCGATTCTGTGTGTCATTGACCGCTATTTGTGACGGGGTCCGCCGAATAAAGTGAACCTGGTGACTGATGAAAGCCATATTTCTCTTTGCGGGCTGAATTGCCGGTGTCCGGGGTTGCAGCACGTTTGCCTTGCCTGCGCTCACACCGAGTCGGGCTTAGTTATGCTCTCACTAATTGTTCAGAAAAAGAATTGGATCGAACATAACAGCTCGGAATTTTACGCTACAATCAAGGTGCGGAAATGGAACGTGTTCTCTTTGATCAGAAGAAGAAGAAGAAGTGATCGCGGGAACAAGGACTTTATTCGCCTGTCGTTTCGGATTCTCGCTTGAACCCATCATCAGAGACAGTGGCAGAAAAGGGTGACCGGTGCGCGGGAAGTTGCAGTATTTATAGGATGCAGTCGCTATGCTACCGCATACCTATGGCAATTAACCGTGCTCCCCTTCATCAAGGATTTTTGCCCACCGCTGCGCTAGTGGCTTGATGGCCAGCGTGCACGTGGTTAATTGCTGAAATCTCATTATCCGCGTTGGATGCTGGCGTGATGATTGCTCGACCATCTGGCTCACCGGCTTGCGCGCTTCCCGAGTGGTCAATTACTTTGACCAGCCTATACCTCAGCACGGAATATGGATTGGGGATGTCGTTGCCCTTGTTGATAGACTGAGGTCCCGTGAACCATGGCTCAAGCAACTGGCGGCTCACGCGATTATCGCCTCTCGCAAGAATTTCGGCCTCATCGAACTTGCATGTGTGGCCGGATCTCGTCAAATGGGCCGCGACCTGACAGTTGGCGTCATTTCTCCGTACCGCTGCCACGTGTTCGGCAACTCGCGTCCGGTGCAATTTTTCGGTTTTTCCGACGTAGTCGTTTTGTCCTTGCTTTGCTTCGCCTGTATCGACCTGTGCTCTTTCTTCTTCTTCTTCTTCTTCTTCTTCTTTTTCTTTTTCTTCTTCTTAATCTTCTTCCCCTTCCTCTTCTTCTTTCTCCTCCTCTTCTATTTCTTCCTCTCCCACACCCTCCTCCCCCTCCTGCTTCATTTTCTTTCTTCTTTTTCTTCTTTTTTCCTCTTTTTCTTCCCTCTCATCTTCTTTCTCCCCTATTATTTTTTGTTTTTCTTTATTTTCTCTGTTTTTTCTCTCTTTTCGTCTTCTACCTCTTCGTCTTCTTTATTTCACTTCCCTTCTACGCTCCACTTTCTCCCCTGCTCTTCTTGCTTCCCTCTTCTTATTCTTCTATCTCTCCTCACGTCATTGGAGTTTCCAGCTGCGCCCGATCTTTTATCCGTGGGCGATGGGCTCTCGAGGTGTACGCACAACTGCCGTCGAAATTTTGAGCTTAAATTTTATAGTCCAACATGTTAGCTGGATGCCTCCAACGCGACCATCCAGAGCAACGCAGCCTTGTTGGAAAGCTGGATGCTAAAAACAGCCGCGGTGCTGTCCAACAGCTTCCTCTAGGAGTGTTGCCGAGTTGACGATGTGAGCATTTGCTGCGATTATTGTCTATCAGCATGCGGACGAAATGCAAATGCGCCGGGGTTGAAGTCCACGTGCCGAGCCGGTGGGAACAACATAATCCTCCCAGCCAGCCAAAAGCCACTGCTCTTGGTCCAATTACCCTACCTCTGTACCTTTTTAAGGCCCAGTGATATGCAAATGAGACAGGCAGGGGCTACTGCACATGTAGTACCCCTTTTCTCCGAGTTCGTAGTCGCCTGTGGCGTCCACTTTTCGTTACGCCCACGCTGCAGGTTTTACGGGCGGTTTTAGACAGTACCCTCGAATGAGTCGCTGTCAACGATGGAGTTTAGGCCCCCCCCCCCAACTAACTTGATCTAGCCTGTGTACCATGTCATACGTTGAATGATGGTAGAAGGGGCTTTACGGGTTGCGCAACACACAGGGGCGAGAGCAAGAAGACATAGGAAATAGATGAATTTCTGCCGAAAGTCTTGTCGTACGCTGTCGATTGGCAAAGAATGTGAGCGCGATAATTAAAACATAAACAAAAAGCAACTATCAAGAAAAAAAAGGACTTTGAATAAAGCGCCGCTGGTAAGTTTACATGCGTTTAGGAAGATAAGGAAATTTCAAACAATGGGAACGGTGAATAATAAGTGATTTTTGCTGCTACACTAAATTTTAGGGTACTTTTATGGAGTTGTCATCTACTTAAGGGTCCTACACCCTATCGGTACCGAGTCACCTAGCGCAGGCGCTTAGCCCTGGTATGCACACGACAGAATCTCATGCTAGCCTTGGGAAAAAAAGCGGGCGCACGTTAGACTTTGTCTGGAACCTAAATTTTACACGTTTTAATCTAGTAAACATCCAGCTTTGCCATTAACGGGGAGAAATACAACGGTGTCGCACTTACAACTCCGGTTAAGAAATCTAAATTTATAGATGGTATCCCTTGGAAAGGCTGAAATAAGCATTCGACTCAGGACTAATTTGCTGGATGCATAAAAGACAGCTGAAATGGCCTGAGGTAGCCATCTTTTACGAGCATTTTATCAGAAAAGCTGATGCATCATTTCAAATGATTTATGTCTCCCAGTCAGCCTGCGAGGCAAATGCTTCTTGCTCTCACTATGCATAACTATTTTTTTGTTATTTTTTACATTTCTTCCGTCCCCACGCACCCACATCTCTCTCTTCCTACCTTCCAGCACTTGTACGTTTTGAGATCACATTTCACAAGCCCGAGATTGAACGACATTCTTGGCTATCATCTCTATTAACCCCCTACTTGCTTCACCATCGAAAAGTGTTAGTCCGATATGACCAGCTGCCACGGATACCGAACTGTCTTCGGATCCATTCCTCCATGATACTGTTCTTATACTAGAAGGGTGTGTTTTAGTGTTTACTCCAGGTATTAAACTGAACAGGAGAAATGCAGGTAAGATGCGGTTATATAGCCCCACCTGATGGACACAGTACTGTTGGGGTTGGGGTTTAGGGTTAGAGTTTGTGGTTAGGGGTTTGGGCTAGGCGTCAGGGCAAAAGTTCAACCGTGCATTCTCAATAACTTTTCGTTTGCACAAAACTGCTTTAACTCGTCGCCTGTGCGTTCCCCGACCCCACCTGTAAAAACCTTATTACCACCGATCCCGTATTAAAGTTGGTCAGTGTTTGTTTACTTCAGATGGGCCTACATAACCACATCTCAATTGGATCGTTTGTGTACGATAAGACAGTACTCTAAGAGTAGTATTTCAAAGTGGATCAGAACCAAGGGGGAGAAAACTCGGCCAGAAACAAAAAGACCTATTCTGTGGTGGTGTCTTCGAAGGTACCAGACATATCTCACCTCTTTCATAGGGCGCTAAAAACGCCAATAATAGGAGTAGGACAGATGCCGTTGTAGATGACCCCGTCGATGAGCAGTGTCGGGGTGCACTATCGCCCAAAGTCAGAACAGATCCACCGAAAACTCTGATACCCAACACGTGCAACAGACTTACTGCCTCTTACAAAAAAGGGCTATAATTTTGAGCTCAGTTAGACAGAAGGCAGATTCTAATTCAGTCCCGACTGAATTTGTAAGCAGCAGCCGAAATGTGCCATCTGGCCTACAACATCTGCTGTCTCGAATGTGGTCGAGTAGATGAAGCATGAATTCATTAGAGGGAATTCGCGGAAAGTGTGGCATTTGGAGGCCGGAAGTGATCTGGTTAACTCAGTAACGCCGAGGTTGTGAATACCAAATGGTTGCTCCTCTGCCGGTTTTCCCAGCCGGCACAGCCTTTTCCGAAGTTTGTCCGCCAGTCGTACATCGAGGCGTAATTTGGTGAATACCTGGTTTTGGTGCACCTTCTTCCCATAAGACCCGGCAGTGCCCTGTTTGGCCCCACTCTGATCACGTTTGCCTAGACATTTTACTACCCATACTCTACAGCCGACAAAATCTACCCTGCCAATGGATACGGGGGCTTTTTCCAATTTTGATCATTTTCCTCCACGCATTTCTCAGAATTGCTCATTTTTTCAGCTGCTGGATCATTCTATTTCGGCAGACCGTCTCCTCTTTCTTTCCCCACCCCCTAATGTTAGAATTACGCTCCTAAAACCGTTTTCATCACAGAGTAAGCACAGAAAACGCATTCTGAATTGGTTGCCGATGCGTGATTGGGGGTGGGCTAAATTGTACGGACAAACGGTAGCCATGCATACTTCCGCAATTTACTCTATGCTAATCCACCGACTCGGTCACCCGCCTCAAACCGGATTATAATCCACTCCATTGGAAATTAAACGGCTCCAGATGGGGATTTTCATTCCCTCTCCTCTAACATCAAAAAAATTCCGCGAATCTATCCGAGGCCTGGGGCTGGTGCCTAGAACCACCCCGCCCCCCTCTGTCAGGCATTGCAGATTAACTGACTGTGTGTGTGTGTGTGTTTTATGAGTAGTGACTCCCAGTCTACGACTGATTGGTTACCCAGCCTTTGAAGGGTAATGGCCAAGGCTAAGTTCAGGGCTGCGTGTAGGCATCTGCTACGCCATGATCAACAAACCATGGCTCTCGCAGCCTGGTATGTGCTGGCAGTTCTCTGGCACCTGGTTTCCTGTCGGTAGAGGCGCTTGAGTTCCCACTGGGTGTACAGGTCGTGCCCACTCATCCGCGTTGCCTTTCTGACCCGTTGTTGTGTTGTTGTTGTTGTTTTTGATGTTGTGGAGCAGGAGGTATGGTGGCACGCCCAGGTGCGGGCTCGGTCGTGACAGCCATCTGCGTCCTCTTCTGCCTTCGGTCTTCTCGACTATGTCCTGACACCGGGACCAGGCTGGCGAAGGAGGAGAGAGTGTGATAGATGCTGTGCAAGTCTACACTCACTATAAACTAATCGCCGTACCTGCTCTCACCTTGCTCTGGAGCACACGGTGGATATCGCGTGTGTTTGTGTGTTTGCCCCCCCCCCTCTCCCCCAGATCGGGCGTCGTGGAAATTTCACTGAGACAACACAGGGGTCAGACTAGGGTCCAGCAAGCGTTATTTGGCTGCACCCCCATAAAACATGCCCCGCAAAAAAGAGGGGTGTGGTGGCACGCCAAGGCACAGGCCCACGCCATGCCATCCACCCACGCCCTCTCCCGCCTCCGCTGTTCTTGGCACCGGACTCAGGTGGATAAGTGGGAGGGGAGAGTGCAGTAGATTCTGTGCAAGTCTACTATCACGATAAACTAATTAACGTGCAAGTTGCCGCATCTGCGTCCACCCCTCTGTGGGGCACACTGTGACGTCGCAGATAACAAAGGTAGAACTGTCGTGTGCACGTTTGTTGACGTAGGAAATTCTACCTGCTTTCATCACACCTGTTGAATGAGCTGTTAAAGCCCTGCAGCAGGGCGGAATCGCCGCGTCTGTGCGTATTCTTCT
>CACRXP010000534.1:131143-157665 GCA_902702965.1 Spirometra erinaceieuropaei | reverse complement strand
TCTTTCCTCCGGCCTCCATTATGCGCGGCGCTGGTAATTGAGAATTGGTAATCATCATCCGGGTTAGCCAAGGGGACAATGACAGCCCAGCTTCCCCCTTAATTAATAGCCCCAGGTGTCGAGGGTGGGAGGGGACGGTGAGATCCACAGGAGTCCTCGAATGAGGACGGTGGCCGGCCCACTGTTAGACCATCTGGACTGTTTGGGCCGTCTGACGATGTCTACAGCGGGTTTCCTGAAAATAGACTCCCTGACTAGTTACCACAGATGCTAACCATTAGATGAAGTAATGAACTTAGGTGGCAGCAGGGATCTTTTCCCGTCTGTGGAATACTGTATCAATGACTGCTTGCATGAAAAAAACTCATCTAGCAATTAGTGAAGGGATTAATTCCAGTGAGCTTGAGTTAGGCTCAAGGGGTCTGCAAGGCGGAAACTGTGGTATCTATTGTCAACAGTTTGTTATCTACTGTCTGTCAGAATAAAAGTACCTGTGGCGGCAGCTCCGTTCGACAGTAAGATTCTACTCTGGAACAGGCAATTCCACTTACAGTAAGTGGGCTAACTCATGAAATCTCAAAAGAAATTCCGAAATGCGTCTCCATTTCGAAAAGATTACGTAAGTAGGGTTGCAAAACCAATCATCATGTAGCATAATTCTATAATAATTGAGTTACCCAGGACGCCGGCTTTCGAACAAACGTCTTTTTGGCTGCATCCAAAAACCGTACTCCGTAGAAATGACTACTTAAGTAACATGCATTATACAGTCAGATTCTACTCTGGAACAGGCAGTTCCACTTAGATGCACTCCCAGCGTACGCCAACTGTATCAATTCTCCCTTGATCCCACCCGTCTGCACTGAATAAGTGGGTGATACTACGAACCATTCATTGCAGAATATCATCGAAGGACCCGACTATGCAGTACCGAGCCTGGTGCCCCAGCAACATGGTCTCCATGGAGGAGCGGGAGTACCTTCAAGTCGACCTTGGCAGACAACACTTCATCAAACTCATAATCACCAAAGGACTTTCAACAGAGGCTAAGGTAAGCACCAAACTAACAACTGCGATATGCTAATTTTTCCTCCATTCCCACAACTATAGCATAAATTCAAAGTCAGTTCTATTCCTCTCAACGAAAAATACTGAACAGAGTCGTTGTAAAGGGTGTGAGTCCTAGCTAGTCTTCCTACTTTGTCCGGTTTTAGTGGAACCAAATAGAGGTTGAGACGCCCTTACTGACAAGCGGCAATTAATTTCTTAAAATCGTGAGCGATGAGGCAGCCAGTAGGAGGGGACTGACTATTAACAACAAATACAGATCCAGGGATAAATGGGATTCAGGTTTCGATGCCTGAGTTTGAGGCATGGTTAGCAGATGAGAAAGAGTTACCTTGAAACGACTTCTCCAGTCTCTTTTCAAGTCTGCGTAACCTGTCGCTCATAAACCGGGATACTGCAGCTCATAGCTCCGCAAAAATGTCGGGGTACGCATATGAAGAGTTGACGTGCATATCCGGATCTTTTACACACGATACTTCGACCGCCGTTGTTGAAGATGTCCATCGTGCGCTCTACAACAAGGAGGCACGATGGCTTGCGCGTGATTTAGTTTATAATAAATGTGGACTTGCGCTGCATCTACCGCACTCTCTCCTCCGCCCCCATCTGCATCCGGTGTCAAGACAGAGTCAAGAAACCGGAGGTGGGGAAAGGCGCAGATGAATGACACGGTCGAGGTCGCACCTTGGCGTTCCATTCCACACCCCTTGGTCCACACGTCAAATGGCGAGGTTTTAACCATCAACAGCAGTAGCGGTTGGCGCGGTTGGAGCCACGACTTTTAGTGCACCGTGATAACTTCAGTCGCATCCGATTGTTTGTAATGAGAAAAATGCGCTGAGTCGTCGACCTCATTCTCTTTTAATATTCCCATTCACACACACTTCCATTAAATCAATGCAGGCACAGGGTGAATTCATTGGGTGCTTACATGATTATTCAAAGTGGTGAGACGAGTGTGCGGGGCATATTATCCATCTCTAACTTGTATGCGAGCTTTCATCTTGCGCCATAGCATTCGCGCTAACTGTAAGAAGACATGTATGCGCATATGACCGACTTCCCTAGCCGGTCTGACATCGCCCCTGCCAATTATCTTTTTAGGATTAGGTGATACCATATTAACAGCACAGGTAATATGGTATCACCTTACCCTAAAGTATACTGCTAGCTACCTGTCGGCAGTTAATGAATATTACGCGGTTACCCGCTGTGGCTAATCGACTTTGGTCCACATATTCATGTATAGACAGTCTGTGCCTATAGACCTTGAATAAACTGACCTATTCCAACTTCGTAGATAATTTCAAAAAGAGACAATTTTCTTTTTGTTTCCGATTACCCAAAAACACTTCCCAGACTGCTCAGACAGTTTACAGGCGTCCTCATAGTGATCAGATTCAACCCCCTTAACGAGTAGGAATCTTTCGTCAACCTTGACCCTCGTTTTTCAGTTTACATTAACACGTTTGCTTTTCTTCCGAAAATGTCCATTTTCCTGACAACAGAAGTCACTGACTGAATAAATGGCCGTAGAGGCAATCTCTAATTGGTATTGGTGACTGCTTTCAAAACAGGCAACTGGTTTGTTATGAAAAGTAATTTTAGTTCAGAAGAAGAGGACGGAGATGCGATTGCTGGAACAAGAATCTGACGTCTCGAATTCTCGTCGTCAGAGACTGTCGTAGAAAAGTGTAGTAGAGCCACAATGACTGCAGTAATTATTCGAAGCGGTTACATGCGACCAAATGCGCACTATAATTATCGCTTCCTGTTCCTATTACTGGGTATCGTAATTGATGCGGTGATGGCCTGCTTATCCGCACCCGAGTCGTTAATTGTCGAAATGTACCAACTGTTGTGGATTCTTGGCGTGATATTTACTCGGCCGTTTGTTTCGTTTTCATTGGAATTGTCCATCGCCGACGCCCCCTCCGGATGGCTAATTACTCCGCCCAGACTGCCTTGACGCAACGTATGGAGCCGGAAATTTATTACGCTTGCTGAGTGACTGGGGGTCGGCAAACCACCAATTCAGTAGTTTGCGGCTCGCGCGGCTGTCACCTTTTACTGGAGTTTCGGCCTCGTCAAACTTGAGGGTGTGATGACGTTGTACGCTAATCAATATTAGAACCAAACCTAAGCAATCCCTCATATCTCTATTAACTCTATTTTACGCGGAAAAGGCAAGGATAGGCTGCCACCTCAGACCGCCTCAATGTGCATCTAATCATTCGCTTGCTCCTGTGGAGCAAGTTATGTTTGTTGTACGAGTCGGCGCCTTTCCAAAAGAATACGAGAGCACTTCCCTGCATGGCTGGCAAAAGGGGAAACTAGCATAATAGACAGCGCCATCCTTGCGCATGCAGTGGATTCAGGGCATCGTGTGGACCCCGCTGAAGCATTTCGTGTGATTTATAAGGTCCCCTCGAGCTACCCTAAGCTACTGGGCCAGCGCCTGTTAGCAACAGCAGAAGTGGCCGCCATCAGGTTACGAAAACCGACCCTATGCGCCCAGAAGAACCTCGTTCAGGCTCCGCGCTTACCGTGGTCAAAGGTTGACTAACCACATACAACTTTCGGCGCACTTCCGATCTTGTCTAGCCTTTATTTTCACTCACTGTACCCCGTCCCATATAACTGTACTGGCCTGACGAGAAGTTAGCGAACGCAGCGTTCGCTCGCCACCTTTTCTTCTGAATTTTAGTTAATTCATTCCCTACTGCGTTACTGTTCAGAATCTTCGCGAGCATTTTAATTCTTCTTGCATTTGAAAATAGTAGATCACGAAAGCTAACGAGCGTTTCAGTAACTGTGTGGTTTTGGAGTGGTAGGTCACCCGGAAACACGAAATAAATTGGGTGGAATTTAAACATCGTGGTCAATGGGGCGAACATCTGATTTTCTCAGGTAGCCGCCAGAGGGACATCAACGATATTTATAGCGCTTTTAAAATAAGCACTGAACTGCCGAGAAGACTGTGTCTAAGCACAAACGCCTACCCCACGCAGCACAGATTGAACGTCGTTGCTTTCGATGACGGAATTGTAATGTGTGTACTAGGGAAATGCAGCGGACTTCATATTGAGGAATCATGTGAGAAAGGTACGCCCCTAGAAAACTAGATTTTAAACGACAATACACGTTTCCGGATATCATCCAACAGCTTTCAAGAACTGTGGGTATAAGTAGTGAAAATCCCCAAGAATCAAGGAACACTGTCATAAAAGTCTCTCCCATATTCTCTTTATATGGGGCCGAGGATTTTTAAGGACAGATTTGATTTAGCAGAGTCAGATTTATCCCGAAGATTTGAAGTCCTGCAGTGTACTTTCACGTATTCTGGTGAGCGGTATGATTGCTTGCACTGTCAACACCAACCGCGAAACCGTCTCTTTGACAGAGCCGTCTGTCTTTGATGGTCAGCCGAGCGTTCGCTGTGTGTGTGCCATGCATGCAAGTACCTCAACAGTCCTGACGGGATCATATAAACAGCGGCGTGTGTGACCTGTTAGGCACTTGACAAGAGGTGGGTTGGCAGATATGACCTGCCGCAGGTCAAAGTTGTTTATCCTTCGGTTTTAGGACAAGAAAAGAGGCCAGCAGCTTGCCGCCTGAGCTGATTGCTGTCTTTGGACACAAAGCCTGAATTTTTCAAGTCATACCGCAAGGTGAACAGGGTTTAGCTAGTCTAAACGACAACACGGAGTCGTAAAGTTCATCTGAAGTAAGGCGCCACAGTTATTCAATGCAGAGACCGCCTAATGATTAATTTGCTTTAGAAGTGAAGGTAGTTCCAAGACAGGGTAGTTGTGGTGTCGGTGGACGTATAGATTTATAGGCAGTATGTTATTACCGACAAAGACAAGGGAGACTGGGATGGCCATTTCTGGCTTATTAACCGCCGTCAGTCAGTCAAACCCGACCCGACGTGTGGAACACCTGGGTCCAACGCCTCTGACCACTGAGCCACGGGCACGTTGTCCTGTCGGTTTCGATATGCGGCTGATGGTTGGGCTCGAGAGACAGAGAACCCGTAAGGTACAACGGGGTGAATGAGTTCCGTAAAAACGATCGGCGAGCGCCCCTCTACCACTGTACAGATTTGTTTTCACTTCTCTAACCTGAAGCTGAGAAATAGTCAAACAGAAGTGCACCAGTATGCGTCCACACTTCAGGAGGGCGCCAAGCCTCGAATGGCAACTGTCCAACTCAGGCAATGCGCAGGCCCCATTTCGCAGGTTTGACTCTCCAGCAGAAAAAACAAGACAACCGCCGATAATTAGGGGTGAGCTACTGTCAGCCGGTCCAGGTTTAAAGGGGAACTGGTGACAGATGTGGCGGATGGGTGGGGGAGGGGGAGAGGACGGAAGCTAGGAGGTAGTCAAACCTCCACTCGGTGTACAAAAGGAGAGCGTTTGGCTGTATAGCCTGTTTTTTGACAGGCGTAGGTTGGTTGTCCATTTTGTCACCCACCGAGCCAAACCCCAAGACTAGTCGACCAAGAGGCGTAGGTGAGGGAAGGGAGAGAGAGTTGGAGTCGACACTGGAAGATTCTGTTCCAGGACAAACCAGCGAATGTTCTATTATAATAAGTCTCATTCATTTGAATCTTCAAAGACACGCGGACCTGTGAGCTGGGCGGTTACACGCTGACGGGATAACTTGGTCCCCATTCTGAGCATTTTGGAGTGACTAGAGGACTCAGAATCAGGTCCTCGCGGCTCTTTCTTTATGTGGCCTTCAGGCTACCCCCGTTCGAGCGAGTCCCGAGCAGCGTTGCGCATGCCAGATCGTGTGTGTGGCACGCGTAGACGAACCGTTTAGCTCTGACAGTCATTGCGTTCGCAACAACTGCCTGTCGCCTTGGCACTGTCTTGCCGGTGGACCAAGGCGGACGTGGGAGGACAAAATGCGACAGTTGCTGCACAAGTCCGTTCCATAATAAGCCAAGTCACGCGCAAGTCACTAGTACTACGCGAAAAAGGAGACATGATCACTGGAACCGGAACTCTACTAGCCCGACCTTTCGAATTCTCACTCGAATACATCATCAGAGACTGCGGGTGGCAAGTTGCCCAAATGTGAGAATCGGAAAAGTCAGGCTAATAAACCTCCTGATCTAGCGATTGTGTCTTTCTTTCCGCGACTACCTCCTGGAAGTCACCAGTATCACGCCTTCCTCACGGAGCATGCAGTGGACGTCGTTAGCTGCGACAACGGAACTCGGGAATTGAAGCCGACGTCACATTCAGAAGTCATGCAGGAATGACACGCACGTATAAACCTCGATTTTAAAGGACAATATGTGTTTCTGAATAGTATCCAGCAGCTGTTGTGGATCTTGAGTCAACCTTGTAGAGAAAAACGGAAGAAAATCACATTCAGTCCTGCAATCTTTGTGGATCAATAAACGTCCCATCCACGAGATTTACAGTAGTCCCGCACCAACAAATATCTGGCAGTTTCGATCATGGAGTCGTTTTAGTAACGGATGGAAGCGAATATGCGAATCCCAGGTTCTTGTTGTAAAGCAGATGAACAAACGATCTCTGGAATAGAAGGTGTATTCGTCTGAGCTTTCGGTCTCGTACAGGCGGCCATCGTCAGAGACTGTGAAGATGCTTAGTTAATGCCGCATTCTCACAGTCTCTGATGATGGCCTCCTGTACGAGACCGAAAGCTCAGACTAATACACATACTATTCGAGAGATCGTTTGTTCATCTTCGTTGTATTAAATTTAAAATGGCGGCAACGGTATAGAGAAGGACCCCACTTAACTGTCAGAAGACTGTGGATCGCACCATACGTGATTTATGGTAACGGGAGTTTTATGGGTGGGGCAGCACCTTAGACAGTAAGCTGACAAAATTAAAAAAAACACAGAAATCGTCCGGATTTATGCCGAAAGTCTTATCCTACGCTGTTGTACGACAGCTGAAATGAGAGTAGTAATTAAACGATAAACAAAAAGTAAATTTCACAAATAACGGATTTTGAGTTAAGGTGTGAGGTGGTCGTGGGAAATACTCGTTGTTTGCAGTGTGATTTCTGCAACAGCCTGCAAATTTTTGCCAAGACAAAACCACATATGTCATAATCCACAGTCTACTGACAGTTAAGTGGGGTTCTTCTCTATACCTTTGCCAAAATGGCTACCACCAAAGTCGTCACACATTTTTCAATGTTTTATGGGGACTGAAAAGGATACATCCGCATTTTCGTTGTTGTTGCAAGGCTATTCCAGATCCAATCAGAATGCTTGTCCCTGTTCTCCGCTGGGGTCATTTGTTAAGAATCATTGATCACGTGGACTGTCAGATGTTCGACAGATTTTGTGAATCTCCCCCTGCCCGCTTCTTCCTTTTCTATAGGGCGGACTTCACCTGACGCCCAACTACTATATTTGGTATCGGAGGGAGGAGAGAGGAAAGCCGTGGATTAAATACCAAAATTTCAACGGAACAACGGTAAGCTGAGAGTTGTCTCACATATGCATATCCGCAATTTCTTCGAACAGCTTTTCTTTTACTTTATAATGTCCTTATTATCGGGAGCGCGAAGGGGTTTCATAAGGGGCTGGAAAGGATTACCTGGCAGGTAGGACGGAGAATAACTGCGTTGAGTTATCGATATTGATGCAGGTTATCTGCCCGACATAATGCAATAAAAACGGAGTGTCTGTGCGGCCGGAGTCTGGGGCGGTCGAATGCGACTTGCGCACGAGATGCGTCCAAGTAGGGTTGTAAAACCAATCATTATGCAGCATAACTCTATCACAATTCCGCTACCTTAGGATGGCGGCTTTCAAACAATCTTCTTTTCGGCTGCATGCAAAAAACACATTCTGCAGCAAATGGCTGCTTAAGTAGTATAGATTTTTTTCATTGATTTTCGATTCCCTTCAAAATGCAATTATATTTCGTGAAGCACGCATTAAAACATTCACTCGTTTACACATTTGGTAGAATTTTACGTCTTTTTTCAAATTTGACACTCGAAGAAAGGGTATAATTTGGTTTTTAAAAAGTTTATAATTGTGAGATTTTTTAATAGCGTGAAACGGCCGTTCATAAAAACCTCATGTCTCTGCATTTACCAATGTGGCTTGTAAATATAACTATATGGCTAAAATCCACTGTTGAATTTTATGAACCCCATGTGATCTCCTCTTACTACGGCAATGTATGGTTCTCCGTACGCGGAAATTATGTGGCTTGTAGTTTGGGAACCCTGAATGCAAGTGTAACGGCAGGGCAGGTTCAAAATTAATCGGGAAGGGGAAAAGTTTTTTAAAACTCATGCAACTTAAGTGGTCATTTTTGCAGAGCATACTTCCTGCATGCAACCAGAAGGAACTTAATTCAAAAGCCGGCATCCTGAGGTAGCTGAATTGCGACGGAATTGTGCTGCACAATGATTGGTTTTACAACCCTACTTAATTAACCTTTTCGACACGAAAACGCATTTCGGAATTTCGGTTGACATTTCATGAAGTAGCCCACCTACTGTCTGTCTGCCAGTAAAGCAGGTGGATTGTTTTCATCGATATTTGTGGTCCTTATAAATGTAGCTATATTTTGTAGAAAACAAGCACAAGAATGTGCCTGCCCATACTGGAGTAGTAGCAATTTACGATTTCAGCAAATTTATTTACTTGAAGAAATGGAATATTTCTATTTAAATAGGCTTGTACTTACACGATTTTTGGCGTGTGAAACGTCTTTTCATTTTGCTCGTTCATAAGTGCTGCAAATAAAGCATACAATATGGTCCATATTCATTGCAAAATGTTGTGACTACAATGTGCCGTCTTCTTAATGCTGTAGATAAATGTGCGATTTTTCTTATACACAATGTTCGCAAATGTAGTTAGGGTTCAGCATTACTCGAGAATTGAAAAGCTTTTGTAAAGCCTAATGATACTCCTTCTCCAAGCATACAATGCAAAGAAGACGTAAGGTTCCGCCAAATGAGTAGAAGAAAACACATTTTTGCATGCTTCCTAAAAAGCAAATTTGATTTATTACAAATGTAAAAATACTTGCTACTTATTTAACCGCGTTTACGCAGCGTGGCTTTTTCAGACAGCCGAAAAGAAGTAAATTCGAAGACCAGCATTCAATCTGACAGATTTGCCTTTGGATTGTGTTGCGAACTGATTGATATTACAGCCTCGCTTAAGTAAACATTTCTACTCGAGAGCGCACTTCAGCATTTCGGCTGACATTTCGTGAGATAACGAGCGCAAATTAAACGCTGTTTAACTGAATATTAATGATGACGGTTTTTCTTGTCGCGGAAACGCTGGCCTTCAGCCAGTAAGGAGAGCTGTCTGGCTGAGGTTTGTGAGTTACAAAACCCCATTTGGGACGACAGTATCCTGTGCTCTATCCGCAGTAGCTTACTGAATTAAATTCGGCTTGCCTCATTAAAGGAAAAGGCTGCTCATTCGCGCAGAATATGCCATAAATAAGGAATGAAGTATAGTTAAAGACTAAACAGACGCCGACCTTTCGATAAATGTGCCGCCAGGTAGACTTCAAATGATGACTCTTTAGGCCGCGAAGTTTGTGATTATAAATACATTTCACTTATTGCCCCCGGCGGCCAAATCAATAGCGCACAATAGTCCAGTGTGTACGTTGGACTTTAAACCAAACATTTCTCTAGACGGGTTGCTGTGCGTCTGGCCCGCTGGTATGGGTGTTAAAATTGCAGACCCAATGTTTTAAATGTCATCTCGGGAAGGAACGAGGGGACAGCAGGAAGGAAATATGATGTGCTGATATGGCGACGCAAAAGAATGCCACTCAAGGGTCAAAACAACTTTCAGTCTCCGAGACCAGAAGCCAAGAATGTCATATAGTTGACGCGCTGACGGCTGGATGTCCTGCTACTTTAGACAAAACAGAATCTCTGGTAAGGGGGGCGCGCAGCAATCGCGTCACGAGACTCAGTCGCCCCATCGTTTCCTAGGGCTCAGTCTCGCGTCCCGTCAGTAGGCGCTCGGCAATTAGTACTATAGGCAGAATGCATTGTCGACAAAGGCAAGGGAGACTGTAGTGACCGTTTCTGGCCTGTTAGCCGTCGTCAGTTAGCCATACCCAGTCCCATGGTGTGCGATCCCCAATGGCAACAGACAGAAAGACGAGCCTGTGGCTCAGTGAACACGCTGTCGGTCTTCTGACTCACTGGTCGCGATTTCGAGCCTCGGAGGTTGCACACCTCGATATGACCGGCTGAGGATGGCCAGCAAGCCAGAAACGGCCATTGTGACCTCGTTGTTCTTGTCGGCAATGTCATCCTGCCTACAAAACGGGTTCTCCCAAGGGCCCTTGAGTCCAATTTTCAAAATCGCTTCTGATTGATTATGAGTGTGGAGAAAAAGGCCATGGCCAGATGCCGGTTTTTAGCAACGAAGATACTGCAAACATTGTCGCCTCGTTAACTTCTGACGCCAGAATTACGCTCAGTCTCGACCTAATAAAAAGCCGTTACCAACTAATCCAGAGCTCCAAAGGGACTTTGAACGTTCTATTGCCTCAAAATGTTACGATTGCAAAAAGTTCCCAGGTCTACTTTTTGACATTTTATGGGATCGTACCTAAAAATAGCTGGACGGGGTTGGCTGACAGACGGAAGCCTCGACAGGTTGGCAATCGGCGCGTGATTTACTATTGCCCATAATTTAACTCCTGCCAGTGCATTTCCGTTGCCGGAGAAATTAAACGATTTATATGCAGGAAAATTTAGAAAACGCTGAGAAATGCAGAAAAGGCTAAAACTGCGATGGAGAAAGTAGAAACTGCTGACTTTCAGACATATCTACTTTTGAAACATCTCAGAGTACGATGAGGCGGAAACCCAGAATTCAGTAGGCAAATTAATTAAATTCATATTGACCCAGCTGTGAGAAACTCGGCACCTCGGTGGGATTCGAGCCCACGCAGTAAGGGGAAGGCTTTAGTACAGTCAACGCTCTAACCACCTGAGCTACGAGGCCCCGCCGGACGACGCGAGTTTAATCACATTTGGGTCAAGCTTACCCGCCCAACCTACTGCAACGTCTGGAATCCACCAAATCTGATACAGTAAGTTGACTGCCCAAGCAGGATTTCTGCCAATCTGCCAAAGCATCTATGAATTACATGAGCTTGGTAGACATCTGGGGGATTCTAGGTGAATTACTTAGGAAATCCTGCTTGGGAAGTCAACTTACTGGATCAGATTTGGTGGATTTCGGACGTTAGGTTGGGCAAGTAACTTGACCCAAATGTGATTAAACTCGCGTCGTCCGGCGGCGCCTCATAGCCCAAGTGGTTGGAGCGCTGGCTGTACTAAAGCATTCCCCTAACTGCGTGGGTTCGAATCCCACCGAGGCGCCGCATTTTCCGCAGATGGATCAATATGAATTATTCAAAAATCTGCCAAAACATCTGTAAAGTAATTAACATTTTTGACAAGCTGAAGCCCATTCTTTGGCTTAGGCTTTATGTGTGTGGGAGAGAGAGGGAGAGGAATTCGCTTTATTTTGAAATTATAAATTTAAAATATTCAGCAAAAATGGGCTCCGCTTATCAGTTTTGTGTGTACGATTGGCAGTATTGTGCGGACACTGGGAAATATTATCTTCGTTCTAATAAATGACCTAGAAAAACTCCCCAAAATGTAGGTTAGGCGGGTAAGTAGGCCCAGTTGTGATCAAAATTCCGGATCCCGATCGAGGTGTTGTAGCTCACGTCGTTAGAGTACTGACTGTAAGTAAACCTTGCACTCGCTGTCATGTGTTCTAGCCCCGCCGAGGCCGTTGACTCTTCAGAATTAGTTCAGATTAATTGTTTAAGTCTGTGGAAACACCTATTAGGCCGGCATGACTAGTATCCAGCCCATGACAGAACACGGGCATAGGAACGTCCCCCTCGCCCCACGTATAAGGGCGGCCTTGCCGTGTCCTAGCCATAACACTACTCCCAACCCAAATCGCAACCCCACTCTTAAACCAAGCCTCACCCTGATCTCTGATCCTAACCTCAACCGTAACCCTCCTTCCCATCGAAGCTAACGCAAAGCTACCAGCGTTACGGGGGGTCCACGCCCCCATGTCCTGTCGGGAGGGGCAGTGTAAGCAATCCCTACCAATAAATAGAAGGCCATGGTAGGCGGGACATTTGCACAGCCAGGAGACGTGTTACGCGCAGCCGGCATTCTGGTCTTCCTCGGGGTATTCAACTCCGGACGACGCTCTTTACTGTTTGTATTCCGTTAATGTCTGACTCCCTGGTAGGCAGCGTAATTTAATCCGAGCTGGAGTGTAAATAACTCAACAAAAATCTCCCGGCGTATTTTGGCAACACGCACGCCCTCTGTCTGCGCGAGCCCTCCATCTCCCGTAGACAAAAACAAGGGCATTTTCCATTTTAGTCCGCTGAAGGTTCCCATCATCTGCGGCTTCAGAAGATTGTTCTGGGGGCGCAGACCACAGTAGCCTTGCTCTGAAAGCCAAGGACGCAAGAATATCGATTAGCTGCGAAGTTGAGGGGTCGCGACTGAAAAGTCGCCTGTTCCTTGTCGTCTGTCAGCGCGAGTTCTCTGTTCACCAGGCCTGCCATTAGAAGTGCTCCAACCGTATGATAGCATCTATGTCCGGAAAAAAGAGACTGCCTGAGGTGAAAACCTTTGCAGACAATTACTAACAAATAAGCAAGCTGGGCACTTAGTGCAGTCTTAGCGAAGACCGGGGCACATTTCAAAACAGTAGGAACATAACAGCAAAAAGAGTAATCTTCTTAGCTCATACTTTCTGTTTTCAGGGACTGAGTTGTTACTAATTTAGCAATATGGTCGCTACCGCGAGCTTAATGAATCAGTGTAACTGCTGTGGCTCTCTGAAGATCTACAAGCCCGAAGGAATTCGGTGGATTATGAAGCTGGTTTTCTGGTTTTAGAGTAGACTTGTGCTCTGGGGAACCAAACTGAACGTGGCTTCATTTCAGGCAGTGGAAATGAATTTAACATGCCCGAAAACTGCTGTCGGTCGAAAGACCTCACTTAAAACACCCTTAAAAATTTCTGAATATAATATTTACCGTAGAGACTAAGTTCCCTAGCACATGCAAATGGAGTAGAAGGAGATTGAAACGCAGCGTACTGAACACATTAGACAGCAATGTAGTGAGAATTGTTTCCTTCTTGTTGTTTTAGCGCATAAAGGGGAATCTGGATGCCCAGACGGAGCGGTACGTCACAATGAATCCACCATTTGTCGCCCGCTGGGTACGAATCTACCCATTCAACCACGAACCTGTCACAGTTTGCCTGAAACTGGACATTATTGGCTGTGATGCAGGTAAGCCTACTTGTGAGACCTCTGCATGTTTTTTGGATTCATGACATGCCAATTCGATCGTCACGAGCGACGATGTCCACCGGGGTTCAGCATCGTGGACGCAGGACGGGGACTTGCGTGTCAACTAATTTACAAGGACGGCAGACTTGCGCAGAATCTTCCTCACTCTCTCCTCTCTCGCTCACCTGGGCTCGGTGACATGACAGAGTCCGGCGACTAGAGGCGGGCTTGACAGCAGTGGCTGACAAGACTGAAGTAGCCCGTCAGTGCATTGTCCGAGCTGGCTAACCACCATCGGGTGACTGGCGCGGCACGGGTCTGCACATTGGAGTGTCACCACACTCCTTGCGTGTGGCATTTGATGTGAGAAGTGCGAACTCAGTGTGACTTAATCTGTTCCTCTTGTTGGTACAGCGCATCTCACGACATCGCGACTGAGAAACATCTACGGAAGTCTCATGTGCTCAGGCAAACATTCGCAGGGAAGAAGTGCCTTTATTCGCACGCCCTCGCTCTTACATGCTAAGATCTGCCATCACGAGAAACTATTCCATAGCATGAAAAAGATGTGTCGCTCGCCCTCGCCGTCTTGAGTGTGCGCTGACATGACGGCCTTGGAAGACCTTCTGACACTATGCACACAGCTTAGAACGCCTCCTCGGCCTGCGTCCATTAGGTGGGTCCAGGTAGCCTACCAGTTGGACCCGACTCGCGAGGTAATAAAATGTTGACCCGAGTAGATAAGTGTCCAGTCGTGCCATCTATATTTTTCTGCTTCTCATGGACTGTCAAAACAGTAAATATAAGTGAATGAGATCTAAAGAGGCTGCCACCCTTGCGCGCTCGATGATGAAGACGATTACTGACGGTTTAGATGCGGGCCTTGGACGCTACGTGGCCTGATTAAAAAAACGGTTCGATAGTTTGGGTGTTCAGTCTATTTGCAGCAGAATTTTGGAGAAGAGTTCACAGTTTTCAGTTGTCTATCCCCTGATTCTGCTGATGGATTTTTGGCGTGCTGATGAGGGTCAACTGTACCATGAAGTACTACTGACAGAGCAAACGAAGCTGGCCCTTTGGTGTGCAGACAGAAAACATCCTCAGGCCTCGGTTGGCTACGTGACGATGCAGAATTCACTTTAGGCGCAGGACTGGAGAGAACCCATACGTTTATATTTAGTCCTGTCCAACATTTCTGCCAGTGCGCTTCATTAGGGAAACTGCCGCCTCGAAGTGGAAACAATTCTTTTTCTTCTTCCGCTGAGTGTTATGTTTGTTGTGCATTCGTGATACGGGGTTGTATAATACGACCTTCATATTATCGGTTGCGAAGATAACACCCGCATACCTAACATAAAAGTTTACCTGAAAGGGCAGCACAGTTTTTACACTATCTCCATGGGCCTATTTGTGTGCATCAAATGTGTTTTCTGTTGGCAAAGCATTACGCCAATTCCGAATCCACACTTGAGAATTTCGTAACTATTAGGCAGCAAATAAAAGGATCGAGTATGGGAATATGGCGCCTTTTCGTAAAGAGCATATTTTGCCCTTTAGAGCTAAGATTTACGTAAGGAGAAGAGGGGAGATACCTCGCCCCTCCCCAAAAATTAAGCAGGAGGTTCCATGTTGTACGAGGGGCTCAATATTCCAGGCCAGAGAAGATTACTAGTATTCCATAACACCCATTCAAAACGCTTCAAAGGGGAGTACTTATAAGTTGCTGGAAAATTCTGCTTCAAACACATGTGTACTGACATTAAAATGCTAGTTTAGTGGCCAGTCCAGATTACAACGCATTCATGCCAATTACAGATATTGATCGATTCCATAAAATGCGATATAATTTACGGGAACATTCCTACAAAGGAGTGGCCGTTCACTCTGCGTCCTCCCGAAATCCCTAGCAGTAAGATGTGTTTATGCAGCAGCACCTGATTAACACAATACTAGTGACCTACTTAGTTAGTTTGAGTTGATGTGATAACGTTGGCCTGGCGTTGCTGTGCGTTTCGGTGTGTCTTCTGGTGGCCTTGTTTCTTTGTTGTCGTGTCTAAATTCTTAGCCTAATGCCGATGGTCCTTCTTGACTTTCGGCCTGTCATCTCCTTCCAACTTTCGCGTTGGATGTTTCAGAGTTTGGGTTCAGGGCTGCGGCTGAGAGTTGGGGTTAAAGGGTCAGGGTGAGGGTTGGGGTTAGGGGATAGGGTTAGGGGTCAGGGTTGAGGGTAATGGTTAGTGAGTCAGGGTTTAGGAGCACACGGTGGACATGGTTGACAATGACGGTCGAACTATAATATAGGCATTATGTTATTGCCAGCAAAGACAAGGGAGATTGGAAGGGCCACTTCTGGCCTATTAGGCGTCGTCAACCAGTCATACCCAACCCCGAAGTGTGGAACACCTATGGCTTGATCCCGCGACCTGTTGGTTACTAATCTGTCCACTGAGCCGCGGGCTTGTTATCCTGTCGACTTCCATCGGGGATATACAATGATAAAGAGCGCCCACCGATCGTGTAATGTTACCCTATCCTTAGTACGTGCCACTGTCCGGCTGGTGGTTAGGCTCAAATGAGAGCTGAAAGGCATGACCGAACAAGCACACGCCGTAACCTGATCAGTGAGAATCCATATATCATAATATATGGATAACTGAAGAAAGGGTGTAATTCGGTTTAAAGAACTTTAATTATAAGGTATTTAAGGTCGTGAAATATCCGTTCATAAAACGTCGCGTTTCTGCATTTACTAATTTTTCTTGCAAAATTTACAATATGGTTAAAGTCCACTGCTAAATTTGATGAACGTTATATAGTTTCCCCTTAATATTGTCGAAAAATATATGGTATTCCGTACGCGGAAAATATACGGCTTGTAGTTTGGAAACCCCGAATACACTTGTACCGACAGGTCAGTTATAAACTTATTCGGGGATCGGAAAAGTCATTGAAAGCCAAATTATAACCGTCGAGTTTAGAATTGGAAGAAGACCTAATTTCCTACCGAATGTGCAAAAGAATGAATATTTTTACGCATGTTTTCTATGAAATATACTCGGAAGTTTGGAGGCATCGAACGTCAATGAGAAAAATTCATGCTACTTAAGTAGTCATTTTTTACAAAGTGTGGCTTTTGCATGCAGCCGGAAGGGAGTTCGTTCAAAAGCCGGCACCCTGAGATGACTGAATTACTATGGAATTATGCTGCAGGCTGATTACTTTTAGAGCCCTACTTGATTAATCTTTTCGAAACGAAAACGCATTTCGGAATTTCGGTTGACATTTCACGAACTAGCCCGCCTACTGCACATATGCGCTTATATATGTATATATTAAGTAGAGGGCGCTCACCGATCTCGTGATTCTCCTGTTGTGCTTTAGGGCTCGGTATAAATCCCCGTAGCCATAGAATGACCGACTTTAGCTTCGTCTGTGATCGACTGTGTGCGAACACCGCCATTCATACTGATCTTACTTGTTTTGCAAAGCCGACGGAGTGGTGTGTGTCCACCCCTGATTAAATGAATGTTTGATCTGCAGCGGCGACAGATAACGACAGGTGGCAAGACACTAACGAGTTTCGGTTCGGTGATAGCTGGGGTTGACCCCAGTACTGGAACATTTGCGCCGTATACACCCGCGTTTTATATTTCTGGTGTCCTCCTCTACGCTTCCAAGACCGTTTTCACCATTGAACAACCGCTGGAAACGCATTCTGAATAGGTTGCCTAAGCGTGGTCAGCGGTGGGCTAAGTCGTACGGAAAAACGGTAGCGATTCGCACTTCCGCAATTCACGCTGTGCTAATCCACCGATTCGATCGCCACCCTCAAGCCGGATCATAATCTAGTCTTTTGGAAATAAAACGCCTCCAGATGGGGATTTTCAGTCCCTCTCCTGTTACACCAAAGATTCAGGGCGTGTATCTAAAGCCTGGAGCTCTTGCCTGGAGTCGGATCCTTCCCACCCCTTCCCAGAACGGGCGAAGTTGGAGTTGCGTCGGGCCAACACAGGGCCAGCTCCGGATATGACATGCGTTATTTGGTCGTGCACACATAACACCACACGCTTAGACACAGACTCCCACCGCGACAGCCCTCTGTGCCCGATCAATCCTCCGGTTTCTTAACTCTGTCCTGACAAGGGGCCTAGGCGGGTAAGGAAGGAGATCGTGCGGTATGTGCCGCGCAAGACTTCTCTCACTATTAACTCATTAACGCGTGAATCACCGCCTCTGTGCTTATCCTTCCGTGGGGCACATGCTGGGTATTGTCGGAGACGTGGACCAAACTGTCCTGTTTCCGGTTTCAACTGGTTTTTACGACTTTAATTGCCTGAATGAGGACATAAAAGGCCCAAAGCAGTTCTTTATCGATCTACTTAATCTATATAATCCAGCCATCTGATATATATATATAATGGTAGGGGGCGCTCACCGATCGTTATTACGGAACTCACTCGTTACGTTGTGCCTTAAGGGCTCTCTCTCGAGCCCAACCAGCAGCCGCACAGCGGCGCCTGATATATAGGCAGAATGACATTACCGACAAAGACAAGGGAGACTGGAATGACCATTTCTGGCTTATTAGCCGTCGTCAGCCAGCCATACCCAAGCCCGAAGTGTGGAACACCCGAGCCTCGAACTCGCGACCTGTTGGTTTAGAAGTCCACGCCTTTACCCATCGGGCCACGAGCCCGTTTCCCTGTCAGTTTTCGATCGGGAATATACAATGGTAGGGGGCGCTCACCGATCGTTCTTACGGGCTCGAGAGAGAGCCCTTAAGGCACAACGGAACGAGTGACGTAAATATATATATATATATATATGCAAAGATATTATACAGTACTCACGAAATAGGTGCTAGATAAAAGCTCAGACACCTATGTCGCCAATATTCTGCCGCTGCGTGATACAGTAGCGAGGAGTTTGGCTCCTCAGGGGGTCCTCCAGCCTTCTATATGCAGTTTCTGACATATGCATTTCAGAGACTAATCAGGCGAATAAGTTCAGAAATTATTTAGTTCAGGACATGAAATTAAGTTTCCGAGACATGATTGCCTATGATCAGACCAGTCACTTCAATACACATTTAAGTCGAAGACTCGTACGGCCTAATTTAGACAAAATAGTACTATAAGCGGTATGAAATCGATATGGCAAACGTATTATACCGTACTCCCAGCACAGGTACTATCTAAAAAGTCATGTCCCGGAGATTTAACCCCATGTCCTGCACTGAATACTTTTTATACATACGTATATGGTTGCGTCTTCTCTTAATAAATGTGACGTAACAAGTGACTATCTTCCAGCAGTATTACTGATTTAGATAGGAGAAAAATGCAGTCGTTCCTGCCGCACTTTTTAAAGTTGAAAGACGCCTCACACCGTGCTAAGAATTGTCTCCTCATATTTGCTTTTTCTTGACTTGGACAAACAGAGAGTCCAGTTTTTACCTGCCAAAAGTGCTGGGTGTAAGGCTTAGTCGCTCAAATCAACGTTGTTCTCCATAACAGTACGCGCACAAATATTTTGCCTTTGTCTGGGACGCTTAGCAAAGCCTTCCCATGTTATTTAAACATACACAAAGATAAGGAATTTTAAAAAAGTTGATATGATGCTTCCCCCGGAAGTGCATACGTGCGTATGTTGAGGAAAAGACAAAGTGTTACTATACAATCGCGTCCCGGAAGGGTTGGTGACGGCGTTCTTTACATTGGAGCATATCATTTTCGGGTGACTACAGTCGGTCTACCAAACTTTGCTAAAACATCCTCAAATCATGCCTTCCGAAGTGGCTGATTACGACTACGCGGGTTCACCTCAAATAGGGTTCTTGGAGTAAATCCTGCCTGCTGCAGCGTGAACCTTTTTCCCCTCTCAACACTTTTCGCCAGTGTAAATACTGTTCCATTCGAGACAGGCCAATCGCACATTTACCAGAAAATAGTATTTTGAGGTAATCGAAAGTGCCTTACATCGCCTAAATTAAGTTATGCGCACTCCTCGTGGGTGTGGAGGTGAGTGCAGACGAATTTGCCTTCACGACGCAAAAGGACCGCGACAAGAGAATTAGATCAACACAATTCTCCCCTCCCTCCCTCCTCCTTCTTCTTCGTCAAACCGCCTCTACTGAGGCGGAATTATCAGGCCCCAGTTACCGTTACGGCTCAGTTGCGCAGAGATGATTTAATGCGTTGGACTATGCGCGGGGATAAGTCGATTTCGGAGGCGGAGCTGTGGGAAAAGGCGGAAGAATTGGCTGTAGGCACTTTTGGGGTGTAGAGTAACAGGCCGAGTTGGAGGCAAATTACTACACGTGGGCGCTGGTAGATCAAAAAAGCATAAACTGCAGATAATCGGCGCTTCAAAACTACCGAAACGTTAGCCCGGTTCCTCATGTGTGTTTTCACCTAGAATATAAATTGAAGGTGATATACATGTTGTTGTTTGCTGCCGTCTGAAGGGAAATCAGTCAAAATAATGAAACCGCATTGCCAGAGGTTATGAGTTGTTCGCTGATGCAGTGTACTGATGGTCAAACCTACTATCAAATAGCTATAAATTCGTAAAAATTACAGTTTCCTTACATCGACTGCCTTCCTGAAATGAAAGCTTTCTCCATTTATGGATTGGCTACTGAGATAAAGAACTTAAAGTTAGAGCTTTCTTGGACGTTTTAGTAAGTTATTTTTATCCCTATAACTGCCTGGACAAGAATATTATAAAATACATTAATTAGCCGTTCGCTTTAAGAGAGGTATGCGTTAGTATGCATGCAGTGTTTTATTCCAAAATGTATGTGTCGTTTGAACTGGATAGAATACAAGACTATACCATTGTATTAACACTACCTTTAGCGGCATGCATGGAAATAAGTGTTTTTTAAACCATTCACATATAAAGTAGTTTAAAAATATCAAAAAATCGACAGGAGTCGGTTACGCTGTCGCGATCCCAAGTGCAAGCGCAAAGTGGACATTAAAAGTAAAGTAAGCCGACGTAGGATGCTGGAATAGTTAGTGAGAAAGTTGCTAAAATGAGAACGGAAAAGAGGAACCTGGTTTTTTGGTTCAGAAATGAGGTTTATTTTAGGATTTGGGTTTTTGTTAGGCTGGGAATTGAATTTCCATCTAGAATTTGTGCCAAGTTTAAGGGTTCCGGTTGGAGTTAGGATTTACAATGCAGTTTAGATTTACGTTCATTGTTGAGGTTAGAGTTAGGGTCAAGGGTGGGGTTAGAGTTTGGGTTGGAGTTAAGATAAGGGTTAGAGTTTGGGTTAGGGTTAAGTTTGGAATTAGGATTTTGGTCAGAATTAAGGTTAGGCCGAGGGTTAGAGCCAGGGTTTGTGGTAGTTTTAAGGTTTGACAGGCAAGTCGACACGGGTTACCGGACCTAATGCAGTCCAGTCAATTGAATTTCATAATTCCAAACTTTTTAAACAAAAAATACTCTTTCTCATGCGCACAAATTGAAGAAAATGTCATCTGTTGCCATAGGAGTACAGGAGCGGATATTTTCATGAAGTTTTCTTCAGAAGGCATTTCGATTTTTAATGACATTGACAGTTATAGGCAAAAAAGTATACCATTTAAGTAGCCAGTTATACCATGCGCGGTTTTTGCGGGCTGCTGGAAAAGAGCTCAGGCGGTAGCCGGCATCCTGGGGTTACTGAAGTTTCTTGAGATTATTTTGCAGGATTGTCAATATTAGTGTCACAATTAAGTAAGTATTTAAAATCGGAAACACATTTCAGAATTTCGTTTTCAATTTCATTTAACTGGAACGCCATTTTTCTCCGATTTATAAGGTCATCTGAAAGTGATTGCGAAAAGTACGCTGAAAGTTGACGCTATGCTTGGTACTGCCGCAGCCCAACTTGGACTGGACATTCTGATTTTGAAAATACTTGGCGATTTAGGTCATCGTTTTGCGTCGTTTGGCTAAAAATGCAGTGTGTCCAGTCAAAATAGTTCAAGCCTCCTGGAGGAATGAATATGACGAGGTCCTGTGTTGCATAACGGATATCATGATAAGGTGGTCGGGGGAGGGGGGGGGGGGCGAAACCGCCTCCCCACTACAGCGGCGACATTTGGGTGGCAGGCAATCGATCAGTTCCTACAGCTCTGCCTTCCGTGGGAATGTCATCACTGGGAAAATGATTAATATTCCACCTTCTGTAAGTCCATAGAAAGGCATGAGGGCAATGTGCTTCCTGCTGCCAGCTGTAGTGTCCTGCAACAAATTACGGCGTCAACGAAAGCTCCAAACCTACCTGGCCGGCGTCAGCAAAGGGTGTGTGGGAGGCAGCTGACAGGCGTATTGCCAAAAATTTGCATGTCAAAAATGATATTCTGAACATAAATTGCAGTGGTAACGTGTTAAGGCAAAAACGCGCTAGTAGGGCCTTGCAAAATAATTGCTAACTTGACCATAATAAGTTTTAATAAATATTATATATGTATGTATATGTTATATATGCTGTATATGCATATGTTGCGCCTGTATATATTAGGTCTTCAGCCAAAATGTGGTTTTTGATTTTCAATTTAGAATCCATGCCCACGAGAGCATTATTGTGCTGGCGATGTAATCAATAAGTGCGAATCAGAACCAACGAAAACTTGATCAAATATCTCCGATGTAATTTCAAGTAGAAAGCATTAGTTGGGTATGACCGAAAAAAAACTGTACAACAAGTATATACGCCTCAGAAGGTGCCTATTCAGAAAACAACCGGAATCCTGGAATCCGTTCTGTTTTTGAAAACTGCCGCCTAAGGGAGTTGTCGTTATGCGGCAATAGTGCATTGCATGACTCTAGATATGAACTTAAGAACAGAGAGTACATTTGGAAGATTTACCACATTTCTCTGCTGCACTGCACACACACGACAGTTCGACCATCGATTTCGATGATGTCCACCGTGTGCCCCACAGCAGGTGGGAGCAGGGACGGTGACTTGCGCAGGGGTTTATAGTGCGGGTAGACTTGCGCTGCATCTACCTACACTCTCTCTTCCTCCCACGCCTGAGCCCGGTGTCAAGACCAAGTTAAGAAGACCGGAGACGGGGGAGGCCGCAGGTGGATGGCTCGGACGGATCCTCACCTTGGCGTTCCACCACACCCCCTAGTCCACACAACAAATGACCAGGATATCAACCAACAAAACAGAGATTTGGAGGCTGGCACGGCCGAAGCCGCACCTGGGCGTGCCGCCAACGCCTGGCTCGGATCCCACACTGTGGTGGGAATGCCATAAAGGCCACATTAAAAAGGAGCCATTGCAGCCTGACTCTCAGACCGCCTCCCGTTAAGGAGGAGGTCCAAGGTACCCCGTCAGTTGGCAACCTTCCAAGCCACGGCTTTTAGCGCACCGTGATAGCTTCAAGCGCGTCAGATTGTTTATAGTGAGGAGAAAGTGCGCTGAGTCGTCGACCTCACTCTCCCTTCCCATTCCCGCACCCCAGCCGCTGTCCGAGCCGGTCAGCAGACTGGAGTGGGGAATGGGCGCGGTGGCTGACATGGTCGACTGACCATGCCTGCGCGCGCCACAGCACGACCTGGCCCTCCATACACACAGAAACACCAGGATTTCACACAACGGGGGTTGAACGGCGTGTCTCCCACTTGCGCGAGAGGGCCGTGGAAGGTGCTGCATCAGCCCGTTCCCAGCCCACCAGTCCGCCACTCCACACAACACACACACAACGTGACGAACTGCGTGAGCCGAGAGCGGGCGTCGATCAGCAACCTTCCTATCCACGACACTTGACGTGTCGGGATAGTCTCGGACTCAAGTCACCCGTGCAGCCGAAGCCGCATGGGGACCGAGTCGAGATGCACACTTCCCACTTGCGTGGAAGGTGGCAGTTGGTGCATGCGTTGGGCGAGTGTTGATGCGTAGTGGTGATGGTGGAGGAGGGTAGGAGGTGTGTGAATGTGTGGTGTAACCGGCGGCTGTCTACCACAGGTCATCGTGGATGCGCATGTGACCGAATAGACCCATGCGGTGCCTGAAAGTGCGAGGGCAGTGAGTGCAGTTGAGTCGAGCTTGGTGGGTATAGGTTGGTGCTCCAGGCACTGGTTCGCCAGTCTCTGTGCGATGGATCCGCAAGTGGCCGACCAGGCCGATGCGAGAGGTGAATGTGCGTGCACAGTGTGGGCAGGTGAAGTCGGCGGTGTCAGTGTCAGCTGACACTGACTGCACACACACACACACACACGACAGTTCGTCCGTCGATTTCGACGATGACCACCGTGTGTCCCACAGACTGCATTGTGGGAGCAGGGACGGTGACTTACGCAGGGGTTTATAGTGCCGGTAGACTTGCGCTGCATCCACCTACACTCTCTCCTCCTCCCCCGCCTGAGCCCGGTGTCAAGACAGAGTCAAGAAGACCGGAGACGGGGGAGGCCGCAGGTGGATGGCTCGGACGGATCCTCGCCTTGGCGCTCCGCTCCGCACCCCCTGGTCCACACACAAATGACCAGGATTTTGACCACAAAACAATGGGGTGGAGGCAGTGGTCCAGTTGTGCGACGAATGCCGACAACAGGGTCCGCCAGCGCACCCCGCAAATGTTGGCATTTGTTATTACGCAAAGATAACGCCTGCCAGAGTCCGATGTGGCCCCCGTGTTGGTCCAGCGCATCTAACACGTGGCCCGTTTTGAGGGCACAACACACACACACACACACACACACGACAGTTCGACCGTCGTCGCCGACGATGTCCACAGTGGGCTCCACAGCAAGGTGAAGCCGGCACAGGATTGTGTGTGACTTACTTTATAGGAATAATAGATTTGCACAGTATCGACCGCACTCTCACTGTCAAGACAGAGTCAAGAAAACCGAAGGCGTGGATGGGAGCAAGTGGACGGTACGGCCGAGTCCACACCTTGATCCTCCACGCCACACCTCCTGTTCCACACAGAAAATGACTCGAATTTTAACTAACAGCAATAATTGGCACGGCAGGGGTCTCAATACGTGCCACGTACGCCGGCAACTGAGTCTGCCATCGGACCTCGACATGCTGACATTTGTTATGGTTCTTATTTCAATAACGCCCGCCAGAATCCGATATGGCCCCCTTGTTGGTCCAGCGCATCTGCGGCTCGATTTCCTTTTTACTGAGATTCTCCTTCCATATCCCTTTTGCAGGTGGGATTATTGAATACCAGGCTCCAATGGGAACCCTTCTTCCGCCTGGCGGATCCAAATTTGGAGACCAGAGTCTGCTAGACACCAGTTATGATGATCCGGAAATACGGACAACCATGGTGCGATCAGCCCTGTTGGGCGCGGACAGTCGTGCTGGCATCGCGCTGGCAAGTGCAGTTTCTCCGGTGCAGGCTCTCTCGGGAGGACTTGGCAAACTAACCGATGGGGAACCAGATGGTGACTATAGCGCGGAGTAAGAGGAATTTGCCCTATTTTTGTCACTGTTTTCGAGTGAAAACACTGCCCTACTTGTATGACTAATATTCAGCAGGAATGTTGGCAGACCGAGAGGAGCGTTTATTAGGATAGGTTTTTCCAAGTAATTAATGGGCTCTCTACTACAAACCATTCATGTCTACCCCAGCCGTCTGAGGACGATGAGCGGAAATGGAACGTATGAAAAATAATATGCGAATGTGCCGTTCAGATCTAGGACCTAGTAGTATGGAAGAACAAGACTGGTCGAGCACCAGAACCGTGTACTTGCTGTCCTGAATTTTCGAACTCGTCATTGACGAAAGTGGCGGCAGAACAGGCCAATCAGTTATCAGTGACGCGGGCATAGATGTGGCTGCGCAGGGCTCTGCATTCCGGCAACAAATCGGTCCGTCGATTTGTTGAGTTCTTGTTCGAGGCCCAGGTTTCAATCAATTACCGACATATCTTGTTTATTTTTATAACTGTGAAGTTGAACTCAGGGTTCTTTTGAAGTTGTGGGCAGCCAGTTGCGATAAGTCATCATCTGGTCGCCCAGCCAGTTTATGTTCGCGCACACTCGATACAGGCATGCGTTCAGTCTGACTTGTGTAATTCCAAGGACAGTTGCTGCATGGGATACTATACACTGCGCCCGACTGCTTTCATCACTTTGCTACGCGTTGTAGGTTTGGGCCCACTGGCAGTTCCCAACACTTGGTTTCACGGCAGTGCGTTAGATAACTCCTGGAACGTGATTTATGTATTGCAGAGCCTGCTACATCATCGATGATGTCTTGAGTGTGGTCCTCCGGGAGCGGCCACGCAGGCATCTGCCTATTAACGCCTCAAAATAGCCATCCCGAATAAATTGGTCGTGAACGTATCGGGTGTCGCGTGCATTTTGCTTTAGGTTGCTTCAGTGAGTTTGGATCTGTTTGTAGAGTGTTCTCACACGGCCTCGTTTGTGAGACACCGGAAGCTGGCTAAGAAAACTGAAAGACTGCATCGTTTTGTTGTCCTCCTGCGAACTGTCGTCTCAAGTTCGACGCTGGAATGTCGCCTGACGAGCACACCAGTGAAGGGTGGTTGATGTTCCATGCCTTTCTTCCTCGTGAATTATATATCCGCGAATTATGGACATTCTGCAGCATATTCTTCCTGATGATAACAAACGTGTCATTAACATAACGGCGTCAAACAATCGACTCATGCCGGACTAAGGCTCCTGTAAGACCGAATATCCCATCAAACCAGAGATTGGGGGCATATTAGGGTCCGCTTTACCTGCTCACATGTTTCTCCCGCAAACGTATCCTTTGTCATTGTCGGTACTATCTCATTGCGCCTACTATTAGTCGCTGTGCGACTGCCTGTGAGGGTTCCAGTATGAGCCCCAAGGCACAACGGAACGAGCATATTCCGTATCCTGATCGGTGAGCGCCCACTATAATAATTAATATTCCCTATCACAACCGACAGGACAACGGACCCGTGGCTCAATGGTAGAGCGTCAAACTCCATGACCAAAAGATCCCGGGTTCGAATATCAGGTGATCCACACTCGGGGTTGGGTATGACTGGCTGATGACGGCTAATAAGTCGGAAATGGCCATTCCAGTCTCCCTTGTCTTTGTCGGTATCATCTCATCTATGTCTACTACTATTCGCTGTGCGACT
>CACRXP010000534.1:77371-122737 GCA_902702965.1 Spirometra erinaceieuropaei | reverse complement strand
GACAGTGAGCCAGTTTGCCGAGCAGTCGTCGCACCAGCATCCATCACGGATGACGAAATCACGGCCATTAACGACTCGGACTCGGACCGACAAGCCACCACCGCATCAATTCTGACCCCAGTGGTGATTGCGACAGCTGTTAATTGCAGTACTCATATGGTCCCACGGCAGCCACGTGCTATAAATACTGCATTCCTTGTGCCACCATTACCATTACCCCTCTGCTGATGTGTTCGAGTGGGAATCCGAAAGGCCAAGTTAATAACTTTCTTGCTCCAGTGATTACATCTTGGTCTTCTGAACTGCTTCCTCGAATTGGCCTGTTTGCCTCCATCCGTACCTAGAACTGTCTTGAAAATTGTACGGCTCGAAGAATTGTGAGCTAACAGTTACATGCATCTCCTCCGTTGTCGACCCCGACCAGTATACCTATTCCTTTTTAGCTCCATTTCCTGTCACTTTTTCCTAAAAGGTTGCTTGAGAAAATGAAGGATTCGAATCCGACCGAGGCTGCCGAGGTTTTAAAAACTGAGACAAACGGATTATTCAGAATCTGATAAAGCGTCTGTGATTTAAGCGAGTCTTCTGATCATCTATTGTGTACTTGTACTTGGTTTGACTCCGATCACGTCTGATCTAGCCGGACTTAATAATGTCACATATCGTACCTCTCCACGAGTAATAATTTGCGCCAACGGATGTGGACACCCCGACCAATGTTCGTTGGCAGAGACGGAGATCTAAGTACGCAAGAACCGAAAACCGCTTTCATTTCTTGACGAGCCGTGTTGAGCGAGATCTTGAGGTGACCTCCTCTTCGACGCCGCCAGGTGAGCAACGGCGCCAGATCGAAGACTGCAGTTCGTGAGGTGGACGAAGATAGTTTACGCATCATCTGGTTGATTTGACACTGATTCCACGTGAACCGTGAGGCTACTACATCAGAACCGGTGAACTTCACGCGGCTCATAAGGGTTGGTCGGCAATATGACCAAAATAAAATTAGATTCAGGGATCGCGGTTGGCTCCCCTTCGCTCAGGCGTTTCATTCATTGGCTGTGGTTGCCGTGTTACCCTTGAGGCCTTAGCTTCGAAACCCACTGGGGCCGTCGATTTGTTCACAACTGACGCTGACGTATTATTCAAAATCCACAAGAGTACATGATTCCTTGTTACATCTTCATTCCTAACGATAATGCCTACAGGAAGCTAAAAAGTGAAATAACTAATCGCTGAGGTTGAATTATCTGAAACCCCTTTGTGATATAGAACAATGAATCAAAGGTTCTCTCAAGGAATTATTATTTGAAAACGCACAAGCATCCGACCACGTTCCGATACAAATTGTGCCGAAGTAATCTTTATTTAGTCACGTTTAATGCGTGTAACTAGTATAACTTTCCGGAAATTTGCTGAACTTACGATAACGCCGATTTTCTTCGATTTCTATATGGAAAATCGCGCGAAGAGGGGATTGGCATGTGAACGGAAGGCTAAAACATTTTGACGGATTTTGAATCCAGCACGTTCCAGTTCTCATCTGCGACTCCTGGAATTTTCCTGTTATCTTTCAATAAACTGAGGAGTCAGTTCTTCAGGGCCCTGCTAATTTTCTGAAACGGAACCAGCCTTTTAGCCGCCCTTAAGTTGCTTCCCATTAATTTTAACCTTTTCTCATTGGTGGATCACGATGACTGCGGGCAAACAGGAGGAGATCGAGTCTGTGCCTGTTTTCACACGTTAAATCAGTTAGCGCGCGGGAGGGGGGTTTAAGGTTCCTCTAAAGGCCTGACGGAGCAACCGTCCAGGTATACTTACTCCCAAGCTGGCCCCTCCCCCCCCCACCCGCGAGCTTTAAATCGCATGGTCCGACCAGCAGCTTGCTAAACTTATCCCAAAAATTTACACGTCCACTCCTGCCGCGCCTCATGACGCAGTCATTCATCTTCTATTTAGTCCGCTGCCCTCAAGCGCCTTCGTGGGCTGGAAGAGGAACGGGGAGGAGCAAGCCGCCTTCAACGGGATCTCGACCCAGCTGGATCATGTACGTCTGGTGTTCCTATTCGACGACCTCTACAACTTCAGCAGTCTGCGGATCCTTCTTGCCAACACAGTGGGTGCTGAGCGAGCTCTGCCGCGACTCATAGAAGCTCGACTGAGTCGTCACTTTCCGCGAACCGGCACAGCTGATACTGCAGTCACTTTGGCAACCGCGATTGAGCCGCTGGTGAGTAGTGCCAAGGCCGGCTCGCAGTGGGTGCACCTGGATATTGCCAGACCGGAGGGTAAATCGGGCCACTTGGGTGCCAAAACGGAGGTCAGCGAAAGTGAGGAAAGGGCTCAGTCAACTCTACTCTCCAACTTCACCTCCGAGTACGATTCTGTAGCTCGTTTTGTCGAACTACGGATTTACTACGGAGGACCCTGGATCGCAATTGGAGAAGTATCATTTATAAATGGTAGGGCTTTATTGTACTGACGGATCCCTTAAACAGATAAAGTATGCTCTGGTAAATACAGTATGTGCATACTGGCCAAAATTTTGAAATGAGTTCATTACTACGAGCAATTGCTTCGGTGAGGTTGCAATACTGATTATCATGCGGCATATTTCTAAGATATTTCCGTCATCGCAGGATACCGGATTTTGAATCAGTTTTTTTCTCGAACTCCCCAAGAGCCACTGCTAATAAGAAGTTGCCCCCTAAGGAGCATGAAAGCATCCAATTTAATTTAATGCTCTTGTAAATTCAAACATTGTTCAGAAAGCGTGCACAGAAATATCTTTTCTTGTACTTATTTAGTAGTTAATCACAATCTCAAGTTTCTTACTAGAAGAAAACACGTCCCTTGATTTTGATTTATTTGCCTTCCCGTTAGTCACATTTATATATCCATATGCATATTTAGGTGACAAACATTCAAAACAATGTACTTATTTGAGTCGCCCCGTCTTCGGGAAATTGAAAATTAGCTCTAAATTCTAAAAGAGCAGCAAAGTGAGGTTTTGACAACTCACTTCCAAAAGCAAAAAAATGCTCACATCGAAAGTTCGATCCAGCAATATGCATGTGCATACGAATGCACTTCAAATGACATACTGTCATTAGGATATTTATAATTCAAAAGACTTGTCTCGTTCCTGATCGTCTTATTTTTTCACCTTTGCTACGTATAGCCTGCCAGTTGGTAAGCAGAGAACGTATTAAAAATACTGTTCCCTTTAGATAATAAGGTTTGTCAGTCTACTATCATAAACAAACCTCTTAGCACCACGATGACAAAGATCTGTTCGTTTTACGTCACCACAAAACAGCGGGCGTCCTTAGACTTCCATTTGTGACTGCAGTGGCTTTCGGCATTAGCAAATGAAAGGGAGTTTCCGAAGCTTTGCAGGTCCTAAAACAATAATTCTTAGAATTCAAACATGAAATTTTGCTCATAATTAAGGAGAAAGTAGGAACACCCAACCATTTAAACGACAGCATTCCGATGTGCCTGTCAGCATCATATTCCCCACTGTGAGATGTAATTTCTAGTTCCACGAACTGGCGAGAGCAGTAGGATGTTTCATCGACCGGCGGCAGCTTCCTTTAAATGGACGTGCAGGAGCATTGGCCTGTCATCCATTGCTGTGATGAAGAAGGGCGAAATGAGAAATATTCTACCTTCCTCGCATTACTTCGAACCAGAGACACGTATATGTGCTATATACGCATCTAATTATTCTCTGGAGTTCATATACCAGAAACCGCAAAGAGAACGCTGGGGGGGACTCATAGAGGAGCCGAACCTCTCGTGGCTGTTTCACGCAGCGGCAGCATATCTGCGGAACAGGCGCCTGGGCCTTTTGTTAGTACCTATGTCGGGAGTACGGTATAGTACCTATGCCACATATATATATGTATATATATAACATTGCCGACCGCAGTCAAATGGGCAAGTGGTCCGTGGCTCGATTGCCTAAGAACGCGGGTTAGAATCACTGTTTCCGCAAACCTACGGTCGGTAGAATTAGCCAACGACGGTTAATAAGCCAGAACGGACCACCCTAGTCTCCCTTGCCTTTCCGGTACCCATCTAGGGCATATACCTCTAGTTGCCATATCCCCCCGAAGCAGAAGGAGACGTGCACGTCTCGTAACCTGATCGGTGAGCGTCCTTCTACCATAATTAACACACTCCATAAAAGCCAATAGGACTGCAGGCCTGCGGTGCAATCCTGGAGAATCAAATTACCTAACACTCAATGACCGAAGAACCCCCGCAGCCTCAGAGGGAGACCCTCGGAGCCGTTTTAACCTTTTTAGAAAACGCCAACATCATCCATCGGGATGGCATCAGCTTCCTGTGCTATCGCAATTGACGGTCCCTTGTCATGTTAAACGTTATCTCTGACTTTTGACCGCCCAGAACCACGACGAACAGGCGGTACTCCAAGGCTGCTTACGGTGTAAGCAACAGACGGTTGACTAACGATAAAGTGCGCCGAATAAATAAAGATTGCTTAGTCTTTCAGAGTTGGTGAACAGTGTGGCTCATGCATCTCCTTATTCTCGTTAGGTGACCTACAAAGAGTAAGAAAAAGTGACGACCACCTTATCAACATACTGTTAACTTGGACGCTGATTCTGTGGTTTGCTTCAGTTGATGCCTGTTTGCCATTCACCACAAGAATGGATTCTCATAAACTCCCAAAACTGACAGATTGTGTAATAGAAACGAAGAGACGAGTCCCAGGCAGTGGTCCTGAAGAAGGAGACACGATCGCTGGGACAAGATTGTATAATCCTCTGTGATCGCCGCCTGGATGGTCCGGAGTAAAAATTAATCCCTCTTTGTAAAATCTTTCTGGTTATCTTATTATGTGTCAAGTATGTTATGGATGACTGATTAGAGAAAATAGACTTTCCTCTCGGCTGTTGGCGACAGAGGTTGAATATCTTTCCCGCCGCCAAATGAAAAGCTTAGCGGAGTTAGACGTAAATGCCTTCGAACCTCTCTTAATCAACAGGCGGGCAGCAGTCGATAATATCGGAGCAGGGAGAGAATTGAGAGGAATTACAACGATGTACCCAAAACCAGCTAAAAAGTCTTTTTTGGTCTTTTTGTCTACTGTAACGGCGCATCCTGACGATCCACAACTGACACGGAACCCTACCCCTCCGCCCTGCTTGCATGATCGTCCGGTCTGCCTGCGTTTGGCTACCGTCCTGCGTGCTCTCACTGGACGCCACTAACATCGCCACTTCTTGCGCACGATGCAGCCCCTTTTGTGCAACCGCCGCACATCAACCTCGACGCAGGTAAGCTTTGCGGGGTCACGCACCGACCCACTCTACTCCTTTTTATAATTGGGAAGGCACTCCAGAACTACGCCCACACACTGTCCTCGTGTTTTGTTAGACTATAGGCCTTATGGCTTCACATGTTTCTGAGGTCCGACTCGTCTTTGCAGTGGTTTGGTTCGTGCAGTGCGGAACAGGTCGTGTGTGGTGCGTGTAGATGGACAGATTATATTCGCGAACCATCTGTCCACGCTCATCTCTGACCGTTTTGAGATTGGCCTCCCATTGGACCAAGCGGGGCTGAAGAGCCTGTGCCGGATGCTGCACAAGTCTACATCATGATGGACTAGCTCGCACATAAGTCTCAGTTGCTGCGCCCACTCCGTGAAGCGACGATCGAACTGCCGAGCCACGCGATTTCACGTCACGTAAGCCATCGCTATCTCCAGAGCTCCGACCCAAGTGGATGTGCAGAGTTAGGGTGTAGGTCGTGTGTGACATGCCGTTTTAGTTCAGGCAAGTACCTCGCCCACCTCCATCCCCCCCCCCAGAGTCCTTATTTTGTATTGAAATGAAGGGACGGTGGGTGTTTGGGGACAGGGCGTGAGAAAGGTGCAGCGAAAGTCCGCTCTGTTAAAGACAGTCACACACAATTCACCGCTGCGCACGCCCCGCGGGGCAGTTATGAACTAAAACGCTCACAACTGTCGAAATATCGGAGCGTGAGCATTATTCACTTTGCGTGTGCGTAGCGTGTCCACAAACAATACCAAAGTTTATTTCCTGGTCTGTGTAAGGGGTGGGCATGCGTGTGGACGCGTTTTCCGGTCATGTAAGTGGTGATAAACTGTCTCTTGCCTCGCTCCTCACCGGACAACTCCGTGATTTGTCACATTATCCCTCTCCTCCCTCACCCTTATTGCTTCACGTTTCCTTTTGCCTGAGCAGAAATCTGACAATTTGTCTGCAAAGCGTCAGGCGATTCGTATACGTAGTATACGTCCTGCGGTTTTACCCTCCTCCTCCAATCCTCCACCCCATCTGAAGCAGCAGAGATAAGGATTCATGTTTGCACTAATATAACTCGTCAAATCTTGTGTCTCCTCGGCCTTGACTCCACTGTCATAGGAAATGACTGCTCAAATCGGTTTACAAGACATGGGGACATGGGGCATGACGCTGAGGTCAGTGGAACATGATGGTTAGCTCGTTCTCCTCGACTACTCTCACGACCAATAGCTACGAGATGTCAATTTTATACTATGTTTACGAAGTCCAGAAAATGTTATCAGTATATTTGAAATCTCAGTGGGTAGATGGGGAGCTTAACAGGCAGGATAGACGATGCAAAATGTACACGGCATACACGATAATGTTGCACGATTCAGTCCTAGGCACTGCTTTCGAGTCCAGACCCGCGTGTTTCGTCGATCATTTACAGCAGCATAACGCAGCTGTGAGGGGTTTAGCTCATCAGTGGGTCTACCAGATTTCCCTGTGTACTTTCTGGTGTATGAACTTCAATTTCCATCATATACTTTTCAAACTGCCCTGGAAATTAATAGGGGGTCTTGGAGTAAGGCCTTGGTAACAGTAATTGTATACTACTGACTGTCTGCTGGTTATTCCGCAGAAGCTGGTCTATTTATGCTGGGATATTGATATCACCTTTCGAAACGAGCCACAAAATACCTTGCTCCAAAGGATTCGTTTCAAGTTCGCGTATTTATTTCTAAAGAAACTAAAAGAGCAGCAGGATACAAGATGTCATGGTGAGTAGACTGTTCTTAATTCCACGGTGTTTCTTCAAGCATAATCAAAAATACGTTTTTCGAAGTCTTGATCGTAACGTACACAGGATTTAAACGTTCTCTCGGCTGTTTTATGAAAAATAATTAACTTTGAACAATAATGGAAGACCGATGGTAAAAATACACTAATCCCTCTCTATACCGCGCCCCAGCGTTCGCGGCTTCCCTTTTTCGCAGATTTTATATGTAAGCATATTTTAAAAAGTATCGCAGATTTTTCACCATTTCGCGGACAATGAACCTTTTTGTATCTGTCGCATGCCTTGTCAGTTAGTTTTGCGATTTAATTTTCTACGTGTGACGCAATATCTAATATAATATAAACAGTTTTTGCAGTGCAGTCATATGTGAAATCTTTAGAGGAATATGAGAGGGTTTATAAGGGCTTATGCCTACAAAAATGACTACAAAACATATGGGCTTTATTTCGCTGGAGTTTCGTTACGCACCCAGCGACCAGAGATAGATAACTGTATATTTACTGATTTATTCTTTTGCAATTTGTCTCTGGGAAACCGCAGAGGATCTAAATGAGAATGTTATGTGTCACGATCTGCTAGACCACCTGGAATAATGTTCTGTGCTTATCAAATTTAAATTTGCACTTAAACGTTTATTTCAATTCAAAATTGTACTGTGCACAAGCACCATGTGAGTATTTAGTCTTTGTTGTCTGACCTAAACGTTCAGTCCAGGCTCAGAAGCAAGAACTTTGGACCCTGTCTACCCGCTGTCTCGACGGCTGCCGGAATCGCTGATGTATATGGTTGCGGTCATTGTCTGAATGACATACTCGAAGCATTTTTTCCCGATAAAAATTTAAAACAGGTCTGCAGATCGGAATATATTAGCACCAAAAAAATTTACGACAGCTGATAAACTGTGACCGGTCGCTGCATACCACAGATAACGATTAATAAGCATACTGAAATTTGAATTCGCGCAGAAAAATCAATATGAAACAGCAAGGTCATTGTTAATGCACACGGCCTAATCAGTGAGAATGGTAAATTAAACATAAATCACGAAAAAGAGGGTCGGAAGTTAACACGTAAAAGGGAATGTGTAAACCAAAGAATAAGGATTACCGGAACAAGTCGGGGTTGATCACGTGATCTTTCTGCTGGCATGGCTTGGGTTTCTCTCGCCGTATTTAGACTGCTTCCGAGTACCGCAATCTTTGAGGTGTTCGTGCCCGAACAAGCCCACGAGTGTTATTCTGAGGTCTGCGAAAATTCAAACTTCTGTATGCTTCTTAATCGTAATCTGTGCAGCGACGGGTTGCAGTTTACGAACCTTTGCAAAAATTTTGGTACCAATAAATTCTGATCTGTAGACTTGTTTTAAATTCCTACCGGGCAAAAAATGTTTTGAATATGTCATTCAGACAGTGAGCGCAACCACATACATGAACGATTCCGGCAACCGTTGAGACAGTGGGAAGACAGAGGAAAAAGTTCTTGTTTCTAAGTCTGAACTGGACGTTTAGGTTGGACAAAACGACTAAATACTGATGTGTTCCTTGTGCAATGCGAAATTTCGAATGGAAAACAACGTTCAAGACCGTGAAACTACATTTTATTCTGATACAACAGGCTTCAGTTTAACCTCTCTCGTAACCTCGGACTTAGAGGATGCCGAAGAGCCTCTGTGCGAATGAAGCCGGACGGTACTTGAGATTATTTTTTGACTGTCATGGATTCTATGAATGTGACAACAGTCCACTTCTTAGGGCCGTTTGCTTATCGCAAGGGGGGGGTTTTATTATTCGAGAAGTCCCATCGACCAAAATCACAGAGGGTTGAGTAGGTGACACTTTTATTTTTAATATGAGCTTCGAAATTTCGTCATTTATACGAAACCTTAGTGGCATTTTTGGATGCAAAACAGATTTTTCCTGATGTTTCGGTCTATAGTAAATATCGCGACGCCGTCAAACACCTTTCAGAAACCAAAAGTTCTATGGAGGGCCTAAAAGCATTTTGTAGATGCCCAGGACAAGTCAGTGCCGAAACAGCGTTTCAGCGGGCACGTACAAAATCTGGAACTTGGGATTTGAGGAGGAGGGGGGGTTGGACAAGAGGAAGATTTCGCATCGACCACCGAACTCTTTCGCCACGTGACTCGAAACCAAGATCTCACACAGGACCCACATGGGGCATGGTCATCACATTCCGACAGTATTTACCGTAGTTTTCACCGCATGCTTGCAAAGCACTAGCTTAAGAGAGACACGAGTTTGACACTAGACGTGAGTACTCAACCAGGTACTGGCATTGGAGGTGAATGCTTCAAAATCCCAAAGGGGGCGTTATACACCGCTGCAACTGGATAGCCTCTTGAGCTATGGTACAAGTGCGTGTGGCGGTCTACTCGGCGTGACAAAAGCGGTCGAATCACCCTGCCAATTGGCTGCTTGCACCACGCTGGATAGCTTTCGTCTCGCCGACATCATGGCGCCGATCGATATTCTGAACCTCCACGATCTGCCGCTGTCGAACATGACTAAGGCGCATGCGCAAGTGACATCTGCGTTTGGTTCTCAACTTGAATGAGACGACGCCTGAACAGTTTGCCTTTTCCCTGTTGCAGTGACTACCTATTTACTCTGTCTCCCTCACTTTTCTACTGTGGAGATGTCTTGTTGTCGGCTATTGCACCTCGATGTACGGAGGTCCTAGAAAAGTGTCGATGGCAGCAAACAACAGCTTGCCTAACGCACGCACGGCTGTCGATAGCGCGAACTAGGTTGATGAGATTCACATGTTCCTTTATTAGAAAACTCATCGGTGAATTTAATAAGACCACTGTGTGTTCTCCACCAAACCTTGTCTTTGCACCCCGCCAGGCGCCCGAAGATTCGGTAGGAGGGAGCGATTGCACAAATTGCACAGCATCTGCTGAGAATAACGTTCACTTAGGGACCCAGCGCATTGCCGCGCTGGGCTACCTTAACTTGGTCCCCATTTCAAGTGGGAATGAAATGTTTAAAAACGATGCTTCGAGGTTCGTATTGTTAGGATAACTACCTCGGGCTCAAAATCGATACGCAGGTAGGAGTGAACACAACCTCCTAATTTCCCCCTCCAACCGCCTGAATTTTCTGCATCTACACATGGTCTTGCGGGCAGCGAAGTGTCTTTTATTCCGTTCATTTTGCCGGACTGCCGCCATAAGTACCTATAAAGGCCACCAAGTGATGGACACGCATGAAATATGCCAGAATGGTTGGTCGAACCAAGATGGTCGGAGAGACAAGAGTCTAATCGGGCACTTTTCATCAACTCTGGAGCGCTTTGACTGGCATCCTATGTAGGACAGTGCGGTCAGCGTCCTCCAAACATCAATCACTCCACCTCACGTCACTCAAATTTGGCAATGCACACAGACCAGAGGCAGCCATTATGCACCAGGCCGCAGGATCCACTGCCACGTTGGGACACGTCGCAGCATGTTAATCGGATTTGATTGCAGTTGCATGCGAAGCGGCAGCGTGAGATAATTAGAAAGTTAACCCTGGACGCGGATGACCGAACACGTACCAGCAGTAATGCGGTCTGACGCCAAGACGGAATTTGCAACTAGGTTGGCCAGGGCTTACATTGGTGTTGACAGCAGCGTGAGTTTCAAGTTTCTCGAGCCATAGTTTTCTGACCCACGGTTAATCAGCGAACAGAATTCTCCCCCTCTACCTCTGCAGAGCTAAGGCACTGTCGGAGTAGGGTTGTCAAATCTTGCGATGAGATCGCGACTGGACACTGCTTCCGGCAGCTGTGTTATGATGTAGTAACTGTATCCCTTATTTACTACACCGCATATGCTTCTACCGCCCTTATCTAGGGCTATCTCTGATGGTTGACTCTAGAGTGAATCTGAAGTGACAGTGAACAGTAAGCTAGGCTTATACAGCATCGACCGCATTCTCTCCGCCCTCACCCTTCTGGTCTCGATGACAAGATGACCGGAAGTGGGCGCAGACACACACTGACTGATATGGAAAACAGCACGTCTACGCTTGCCGCACTTGACACTGTCCCACCTCAGAGGTACCAGGATAGTAATGTGTCATTTGCGTAGAACAGACATAAGGACCAATATTTTTAATTGGACCCTACTGACGAGAATAATTTTTACTACGAATACCTGACTGACCGATAGTCCGGAAAGGGGTTGGATGTTTATTCAACGAGATGGATTCACTGGTTTTATCCCCGGGGAAACAATATTACGGTATGGTGAGCAGATGCAGGCAGATTTCTGATGTTTTGATCCATCAGCTACGCTTCCGAACACAGGTCTGTGCCTCGGGACCTAGTACTCGTTGTCGCGGAAGCTCTCACGCATATTTACGCCCGCCGACAAAACCAGAAAATACAATAAAGTAATTACCGATCTAGATCCAGGTTACATACAGTGAGTGACCGATCTAATGAAATGTTGGCCGAAATTCTCAAATGCGTTTTCAATCAGGATGAATTACTCAGGTGGGATTATAGTATTTATCAGTATGCGGCATAATCCTATAACATTTCGGACCTGACAGAATGACTGCTTTTGAATGCACCTCTTTTGGACCTTTTGTAGGAACCACATTTGTCAAAAAATGACTACTTAAGTAGCATGCCATTTTCACGTTGATTTTTGACGGTCTTATAAAATCGAATATATTTTAGGGAGAACATGCAGAAAAATATGCTTGCTTCTACAGGTGTGGTAGAGAATTACAATGTCTTTACATTTTATACTTTAAGAAAGGCTATCTTCAAGTTTAAAAGATGCTTCCAACTATGAGATTTTGAAGACCGTGCGATGTCCATGCATACAGCATCGCACATGTCTGTTTACTAATTCCCCTCATGAAATGTACAAAATAGTCCGCATCGATGGCAAAGTTTTATGAACTCCATATGATATCTTCTAAAGACATAGAGAAATGTGTGACCTTTCTTGTGTAGGATGTGTTCACCGTGAACACTGAATTCGCTAAACGCTAACGCAACGGCTAATCTGGCTCAAAATTATTCGGGAATCTGAAAACTCTATCAAAACCCAAATATGCACTTTCTAATAGTATAAAATGTAAAGAAAATGTGATTCTCTTCCGAACGAATAGAAGAAAGTATATTTTGCGCATGTTTTCTATGAAATATACTTGAATTTATAAGACCGTCGAAAATCAACAGGAAAATGGCATTCTACTTGAGTAGTCATTATTTTGCCGAATGTTGTTTCTACAAAAGCGTCACAAAGAAATGCATTCAAAAGCAGACATCCTACCGAGTCCGAAGTATTATAGAATTATGCCACCTACTGATAAATATTACAACCCCACTTAAGTAATTCATCCTAATTTAAAACGCATTCCAGGATTTCAGCCAACATTTCATGTGATCCGTCACTCACTGTATACAGTAGATGGCTAACACTGAACTGTTGGTTAAAATCATACAGTAGACTTGGTAAAACGCTTGAACAACGGCAGTCTTACTGACGGCTGTAAAACTCTTCATCACTTCTAATCGACTCCTGAAATGACACATATACTGTCGCCAGGGTACACCTTCATATCCGTATACGGATAATAGTTTTATTACTTCTCGCAGAAAAGTTGTGAATGCGAAGACTCCGTAAATGCGACGTTAATTTTCCAACGGTTATTTTTTAAAGAGTCAGTTGGCGAACATATGTTTTCGGTAATTCATCATCAGGCCGGTACATTCACATGGGTAATGATCAGTCTAATTGTCGACAGGTTATTTTTTTATTTATTTTTCAAGAGCTATTTTACATCACTCTGTTGATAGTAGCGATGTTCGGAATATTTACAGAATTCCTAACTTATATCCCTGCTTCAAATAAAAATCCCCCAGCGCCTTTAGGCTTCCCCTTAAAAAACATTTTGCTTATGACATCGGACAACGCGAGTGTGACTCATTTGTTGGACAGTTGGACTCAATAGCACTCTATAACAAAGGAATGAGGGCTCGAGGCCCAGGTGTTACAAAGCTGTGTGTTTTGTCTGCCGACGGCAAAAATAACCGCCCCAGTCTCTTTTATCTTTGTCCTCTGCCCTTATGTGAATATGGGTGCCGGATAATGCCCCAGAAACTTCCTGAAAGTCTAGAAGAGCCTCCATTGAGCTGCTGGGTATGCCGCTGTAGGTGAACTTACGTGGAACAGCGTTTCAGCCCTACCCAGCGGAAGTCATGAAATAGTGCATGAATGGGACTTTCAACTAGAAACATTACATAAGTGGAGCTGAAAGTAGGAGGCAAGTCGACTATGGTCTCACCTTCATTGTCTCTTCCTGGCCTCTGATTGGAGGTTTTTCGGCTAACTGGCGCGACGGCACACAGGCAGCCTCCACCCCACTTTTACATTCCGCAGGAAGGTGTAATTTCGCTTTTCTGAGGGAATTCGCAGTGCTTAAAATGTTATTTGTCAAGCGCTAGAAGAAGTTACCATCGCGCTGTCACCTGCAGTACGCGTAGTTTGTGCATTTTAGCGTTTTGCATTATTTTTCGAGGGAACAACTCCGCACTCATTAAACACCTGCGTGTTGCTTGAACAGTTTTTTGGATGAAATAGGCAGAAAACTGAAATGGCCATTTCTGGCTCATGCAACTTTAGGGCGGGCCCGGCACTCGCCTGCACACTGAGTATTTACTTTACAAAATTTGCCATTAAGCCACGTGTTGGCCATTTTTGCCATTTGCAGACAAACATTGCGGCACAGGACAGAGGCGTACTCCCATTCTGGTGGCTGAAGGGGACGTACCATACCTCGACTGGGTTTTTGAGCCGCAATGTTGAAAGTACTCAAGGTGTAGGAAGAGTCTCTTCAACCCGAAATGTCGTCTGCTAGTCTGGAGGATCTGTGGTTTCAGGCTGCAGTTGTTTGAAATGCTTCCAACTAAGGGCTGCTCAATCGTCGAAAATTTTTAATTAACCTGCCCTGAGGACGGAGTACGACTAGCGGGTTCGGAGGACCAGAGGATGCAGCTGTTCGAAAAGCGTTCAACTAAGTGCTTAATCGGCAACGGTAGGTTGGAGGACCCCAATTAGCTACCGGTATACTATGAATCGTGTCATACAGAATGGTGGCAATGGGTGGGGGTTAACGAATGGGACAGCATGCTGGACAGTAAGTTTGTGGAGTGCGGGGAAACACAGAAAACGGTCGGTGGCAAGAACGACATTTTAAAAGTAAAATAATGAATTAAGCAAATACGGTATCTATGGCGTTCCATCTTCAAAGGATGCCTGACCAACGAAAAACTGAGCCTATCCCCCGACGGACACTTTTGCAATCCCTAAGTTAATGCTTACTTGGCCTCCGTTTTTTGTGTCTCTACTGTTGGCTACAACTGCAAATATGTCCGTAAGCGTGTGCTACGCCAGTATCAGCAAACCATGGCCATGGCAGCCTGGTATGCGTTGGCAGCTCCCTGACACCTGGTTCTCTGCCGGTTGATGTGCTTGCGCTCCCGCTGGGTATACGGGTGGTGAACATGGCTGCCCAGTCATCCTCGTCCTTTTGACTTCTATTGGGCTGTTTTTGTTGGTTAAAAACCTGGTCATTTGCTGTGTGCGGACTCCAACGGGCTATCCATCCGCGCCCTTCCCCCGTCTCCGGTCTTCTTGACTCCGTCTTGACACCGGGTCCAGGTGGAGAGCGGTGAAGAGAGAGTGAGGTACATGCCGCGCAAGGCACAAGCCGCTGTGCCTTGGTGTGTAGCACACGGTAGACATCGTCGAAACCGACGGTCGAACTGCCGGCAACAAATGCCAGTCATTAGTACTTAACTGGTGACTGGGAATGGATTACGACCCGCGAGCGATGAAATGTGAGCCCGACATGACCATCCCAGTCTCCCTGGCTATACGGTTACCTGTGCACTCATTAGTTTGCCGCTTAAGATTGCAGGGCCACCTCGTGAGTAGCCTCAGCCATGAGAATGTCGTGACGTGAAACGCACTCATTCAAGTCATTGGCGTTATGAAGTCAAACTGCGCTAAACGTGTCTAGGTAGTGCCTGAACTCATGAAATGCCTCGAAACGGCCTTCGGCGAAGAACCAATCAAAAGGTATTAAGAACTTTGGCGCAAAAAATCACCATGGCAAGGAACCAAAGCGTCACAAATGGCTACATTGTTGCTCACTCATTAAGCTCGACTTTTAACGAAACACGTGTATAGTCGGTGAAAGAAGGTACAAAGAAAAGCAGACTATTCATAGCGGCGTCCTTTTTATTAATCCAGGGTTTGGCCGTCTGTCGGGGAAGATATAACATGCATCAGAGCAACCAGCCAAGCGTTCAATGTTAAGCAAGGCAGTAAAGTGCGGTTTTTTCCTTTAAACCTCTTGAGACTTTTTTTCTGCCTTCGGTAATTCTGGCAATAAAGATAGTATTTATTCTTTGATTTTGAGAGGCCGATGAAAAGAGAGGCAATGCGGTCGCAGTGGCTTACAGTAGCTGATTCACCTCATGAATTGATATCTGTGATGCCATTTGGATTACAAGTAATTACCCAGGTGGGGTTGTTATACTGCTTATCATACAGCATGATCCCAAGATATTTTAGCCCCCTTAAGAATCTGCATTTGGGAAAATAGGATTTTTTACACTGATTTTTGATGCCTTTATGCAGATCCTACACGAAAAACATTCTTTCTAATACTCGCTTGGTGGAAAACTACATCTTCTTCAAATAAAACGAATGAAGAGAGGTAGCTTTCGGTTGAAATACAGTTTGTGGTTATAGGATTCTTTAAGACTGTGAAACGCGCACTCATATTGCAAACTATTTTTTTGTTTATTAATACTGCTTATAAAATAAACAACACTGCCAACGGCTATTACAAACTTTATGAGCCCCATATGACGACTTATTCAAAGTTTGGGGAGCTGCAGAACTTTTCGTGTGCGGAAAATATGCAGGGTGCAACTTCGGGTTCAAAATTGTTCGAAAATTTAAAAAAAGGTTTTTAAAAACCTGGTAAATTTTTTCGCCCAACACAAACTCTAAAAAAGACGTAACCTGCTACCAAGTGAGTGCGGGGGATAATATTTTCATTTTCGTGATCTATGACATACATCCACATTTATTGAGGAATTGAAAATTACCAAGAAAAAGTATGACCATTTAGGCAGTCATTTTTCGTCGAAAGTGATGTTCGCAGTCGGCCAGACAGGAACCGAATGGCAAGCCTGCATCGTGTCGTGCTCGAAATACCTTTAGATCATGCTGTCAAATAAGCAGTATTACAACTCCAACAAAGTAATTCTTTCTAATCAATAATATATTCCGGAATTGCGGCTGCTACTTCATAATATAGGTCAGCAAGTACCTTAGTTCCGGAAACAGCTGAGGCTTCCGTTATTTAAATATAAGTGGACATCGTGTGATCTTTTGGTTGTCCTTAGGCGGTCGCCAGGAAACACGCGTTTTGAAACTGTCACGATGGGCTAAAATTCCTAGCCACGTAGGCTGCCAACCAGCTGGGTAACTCGATCCTCGTGGTCAGCACTGTGTGCGTGTTTATCTATCCCGGTCCATTTCCTAGTACTCTCTGAACCAGAGAACACGGTGGCAAGCCTAGGTGCATGCCCGTATCGTCCTAGCCGCCTGCACCCGATGCGGCCACCGGTCTTCTTGGCTATGTCTTGGTACTGGGCCTAGGGCGTGCGGTAGATGCTGCGCAACTCTATTCCCAACATAAACTAAGTCACTATCCCCGTCCCCATCAAGATGTAGAGCACATGGTGGACATCGTTCGATCCAATGATCGAACACTCATGTGGGTGGAGTGGCGGGCTAGAGCCACAACAGGAGCAGGAGTCAGGCTCAATGGGTCCTTTTTGTTGTGGCCTTTATGGCCCCCTCATGCGTGTGAGCTCGGAGTCGCCTTTCGTGGTAGACTGATGTCTCTGAATTGATCGACCATGGGCTGTTAGGCCTTTCTACTGTCGGTTTCGACCAGGAATGTACAATAGTAGGGGGCGCTCATCGATCGCTCTTACGGAACTCACTCGTTCCGTTGTGCCATACGGGCTCTCTCTCTCTAGCCCAACCAGCAGCCGCACAGCGGTGCATAATATAGGCAGAATGGCATTACCGAAAACGACAAGGGAGACTGAAATGACCATTTCTGGCTTATTCGCCGTCGTCAGCCAGTCATACCCAACCCCAAAGTGAGGAACACCCGGGGCTCAAACTCGCGACCTGTTAGTTAAAAGTTCACGCCTCTAACCAATGGGCCACGAGACCGTTGCCCCGTCGGTCTCGATCGGGAATATACAATGGTAGGGTGCGCTCACCGATCGATCTTACGGAACTCACTCGTTCTGTTGTGCCTTACGGGCTTTCTCTCGAGCCCAACCAGTAGCCGCACAGTGGCGTATGAAATAGGCAGTATGTTATTACCGACAAGGAAAAGTATCCCTGGCATGTGTAGCCAACTCAAACGGGCTGTCAAGCCTTTTCACCGGTTTTTCTGCGCCCAATTACGGTCGTTCTGACATTGTTTTCCCGTTGGAGCCTGTTGAAAAAGCAGGAGAGAGCGCACGCCATTTAACACTCACCCCACTGATGGGTTCGAGCAGGAATCCGAAACGTCAGACTAATAAAGCTCTTGTCCCAACGATCGTGTCTCTTTCTTAAAGGCCCACCCCCTAATAAACTCATTTTTGGTTTGAAATAACACAGAAGATGAAACTGATCTTGTTTGCTGATGTTGATTTCGGATTGTGAGTCACATTACCTCAAGGATGTAAAAAATGGAGTTTTCTGGGCCAAAACTACTGCCACTTTCCAATGAAAAAGCGACTTTAAGCAGTCTCCCGCTTGATTCACACGGACAAAGGAATCCATCCGTCGGTCTATGAAAGTTTTTTTGCAAGCCTTTTCGCTAACATTAAAGAGCCCTCCCCGAGGGATCAAGCAGTAATGGGTGCATGGTTTAAACTGGGGCGAAATTTCTCCAGTCAAGCAGAAATGTCGTTTTTGCACTCAAATGATCTTCTTTTGTTAACAATGCGAACTAGGTGCGTATTCTATGCGGGGAAGTAAGTCTCCCTGAACTTCGCGTTAGATTGTTAGACAAGACTGTCGAGGTTATGAACTAATGAAAATGTTGGCCTGAAAAGCCCACTGACTAAGAGATTTACCAAATTAAATTATTCACAAAACATGGTTAGCGTTAAGTATATGCGCTAGGTAAGGAAAAACTATGGGGAACTGCCTGCAAAATTTTTAAAAGTAGGTGTTATTCGTTAGAGTTTTCGGTTGGTCACTCGTCGGCAGGATGGCATTCGCTAACCTCCATCGTCCGGAGGAGTCGCTACTGCTGAAATGTCTACATTGGTTCGTTGTTCTGCATTTACACGTAATTATGTATTAAGAGGAAGGCTCATTTTTCAAAAGGAAGTTTGACACGGAGAGAAGTCAAGTAGTAAAAAATGCTTGAAATAGTCTTAGTTAGAATAAACATATCAGGAACTAAAGCCGGAGTGTTAAAGCACTGGTAAATATTTTAAAAAAACAGTTGGCATTTTCTTGCACCGCGCATGTGGTTCATCCTTGCCAAAAACATTTTTTCTGCCAAGAACGGATTACAAGGACTCCTGATCCGCCACGGGAATTGGACGATACGCAAAGTAATCTAGGATCGCACTTCATCACTGTTCATATTGCAGCGCCATAAGCCTGGACGTGTCAAAACATAGGCACATCTGCAGATTTCGGTTTATTTTTTTGGGGATTTCTGGAGCTTGGGCAACTTTTGACATCCCGTAAAGGTGGGGACTTGCGACTGACCGATACGTTTCTCGACCAATTCTACCGCCAGCGGCATTTGCATGTTGCATGTTTGATTCACCCCTTAAACTGTCGACCCTGATTATTTATCATTCTAGTCCTGAGGGTGCCTCAAGTTCACAGGTCCTAACAGACATCCGGGTAGAATACCCTGTAGACCGGTCAACCTGTACATAAACGCATGAAGGTGGCACGGCGCGAACAACTGAATTCACAAAAATTAACTTTTGCCGAAAGCAAGCCCATCTCATCCGGGTAATTTACTGACTGAGGAAAACCGAGGCAGTATTTCTGTCCTCCCGGCAATTGCCTAAGAGTGAAAAAAACGGCCAGAAACGTGGCTACAACTGCCCTGTCAATGTCACACTGTTGAATGTCTGCATCCTCAGATTTAATCTTGAGGACTTTTTGCCATGGTGATGTAACGCAAATGAAGGCATTGCTGACAATCAGTATGGATGAAGGCTGACGCTGAGTCGCCGATAATCTGTAGACTGAATGGGTCATGCATTCTCTGGAGGACTTTTTTGCGTCTGAAGTTCCAATGGGAGATGTAGCTGACAGCGGTATGTAAGCATGCGCTATTTCCTCGCTTCCGAAATTTTTGTATCTCTGGCCGATGTTGCTATTCGTCTCACTTTCTAGAGTATATGATTATTTTCTGAAAACTAACCCTATTAGCATCCTGATCCCCACTAGCGTCAATGTTATCGCATAAGACACATTAAAAAGAATAAAACCTGCACCATGCCTGATAAATGAGACTTGGTATCTTGATCAGAAGAAGAAGCGATCGCTGGAACAATGGCTTTATTCGCCTGACGTTTCGGATTCTCTCTTGAATCCATCATCAGAGACAGTTGCAGAAAAGGGTGGCTTGTGTACAGGAAGTCGCAGTATTTATAGGATGCGGTCGCCATGCTACCGCATACCTACAGCAATTAACCGTGCTCCCTTCATCAAGGATTCTTGCCCGCTGGTGCGCTAATTGCTTGATCGCTTGTATCGGCAACTTGATATCTTTAACGGGGTAAATATCTGAAAGTAATAATCTAGACTGTAATATCTGCACCCCTGTTATTGTTGTTCGAAGAAACTTTTTGGACACTGTATCAAATGAAACTACACTGATGACGCGTGAAATTGTGCACTTGTGATGGCCGATCGTCTGCATGATGATATTAATCTTCCCCTGCAGTGGGTTCCCCATACATATCTGCAATAAAAGGGAAGAAAGGCATTCATGGATATCCTGGTGCACATGGCAGAGAAATGTCATTTTCCATAGTAATCTGGGCGTCATTACTGAGGCGTGAGATCGTACGCGCAGTTTAACCAGCAATAGGAGCTAGGCTTTGCCCCCAAAACGGCCTACGTGGTAAATGTGCTGGACCAACACGGGGGCCACAGTGGATCCTGGCAGGCGTTATCGGAATGCAAACTATAACAAATGCCAACATCCCGGGGTGAGGTGCGGGCCAAGTTTCCGGTCCACGTGGCGCACATTGGGATCCTGGCCAGGTGTTCTTTGTGGATCAGAGGGTGTGGAATGGTATGCCTAGACGCGGGTCCGGCCGCGCCATCCACCTGCGTCCTCCCCCGCCTCCGGTCTTCTTGATTATGTCTTGACACCAAGCCCAGGCGGGTGAGGAGAGAGTGCGGTAGATGGCGTGCAAGACTGCTACCAATATAAACTAACTCAAACAAAAGTCACCATACTTGCTTTTGCCTTGCTGTGGAGCACACGGTGGATATCATTGGACACGACGGTGGAACTGTCGGTAGAAACGCTTCTCGCCATCTTTGTTCCAGTACAAAAGGTAGGAAGCCCTGCCGACACTCTCTTTGGTTCAGTAAGGAAAATGCGCCCTGGGCAGATACTAGAAAAGTAGCCCAGATTGCTGGAGGCAGTCTTTTCAGGAAATTAGTTTTCTTGACAATTTTACAAAAAGCTGACATGCTAGACAGCCCCGAAATAGCCCATTATACCAGCGTTGGCCTTTAAGGAAGACAGCATTAATCCTCGAAGTGAACCGAAGACCTCTCTATGCAAAATAACACCTATTCCTCGGGCACTCCGACCACCTCGATAAGAGGTGACTTGTCTACGCACACCGCTTTTAATGTGGCATCAACACACTTAAATACGCGTGTCAATGACCTTCCAAGGCAGAAAATACAACTCCTCATTACTCCATTGTCAGGTTTCTACTTGGGAGTAAAAATTACGTTTACAAACAGCCAGCCGTACTCAAACAGAAGCTAGTCTGAGATTTTTATACATGCTTCATTTTCGAAAGGTTGGTATGGAATCTCTTGAGCAGTTTGTTTGCAGTGTCAATCCGCTTTACGTATTACTTCATTTTACTCCTTTTCTCATTTTTCCGTTTTTCCACCTCCACTGAGTTATACGATCCATGGGACGTATCATACGACCATGCGTTCCCCGTTCGTAAAGCCCGCTTCTGTGGGTGAAACCTTGGCGTCTGGCCCCGCATCGCAAGGATTTTGTCCTCTCTCATTCACTCAATTCGTAACTCCCAGCGATAGGTGACATCTACGCAGCCATCTCGAAGCTTGCCAGCGCCCCTTAAACCCTGTCTTCGTCTGCGTTCGCAAATTCTAAAATGTAGGAGACGAGGATAGAAATGAAGTCCTGGTCGGTGTCAGGCAAGAACTAAAGGTCCTACACTTTTCCTAACGCAGTAGTGAGCCAAGCAGATGTGTCGGTAATTCTGAATCCGGCAGTAGAAAACTGACTTACGCTTAACTCTTTTTGTATATTGTGAAAGGATGGGAGCTTTAGTGGCTAGAGTGGAATATGACATGCAACAAGTTCTGTGTGCCCGCCACCCCAGTCCGTTGCTGTCACTGATGATATGACTGAGGGCGTGTGCGAAACGTCGTGGGAGGCAAATTCCTGCTCTAACGGTCAAGCTTTCTCCTAGACACATGCGTAAAACTTCTGAAACAGCAGGGAACTCCCTTGCAATTTACACTCCCCAAGGGACTAGTATTGCAGAGGATGTCCACGGCAATTCATAGCTCTAGTAATTCGGGAGACGCAAAGAGATGGAAGGACAATGATCGAGAACTAGTTTTATAATCTAATAGTGGACTTCAATCATATTCCATTTGGTAGGCCATGTTTCATAAGATGATACAAGATATTATAACTGTTAACCGCAATAACGCGTCTTCCCTTCTAGTACACCAGGAACGAAAAAGTCGAAATACCAGCAGACAAACTTCTCAGAAACAAATTCTAATCCGCTTTCTTTGCCAAGTAACTGGTTTAGTACACGTAAGCCCGGACAGACTGACTTTGTTCTCCATGCATGGCAAAACCACTGCATATAGACCGATTCTCTGAAATTCACTAAAGCCAACAGACGTGCGGAAATTATTACAAAACCCGACCTCGTGACATGCAATGATATCAGAATTATTGAAAAGCTTGCTTGTTACTGGAAAAAAATTAAGTTCAGACCGCACAACTGACGTCATCCTAAAAGTTCAGAAGTGTCAGTGAGAACTTTTGCGTCCAGTGTGAGGACTTTGGGTGCAGTTTGGTATATATGCTGTTAGAAAAAACATTTACATTAGCTTTTTTGGACCTCGGGTCGACTTATTCGCCTTAAGAAAAAAGTGTGAAAATGAGTCGTGCAAACATTTTCACTCCCGATTGTCTTGCAAAGCAAACTTGAGCGACAGCCTACTGCTCATAGGCAACAGAAAAACAGGGGTTAGCATTCTGTTAAAAAAATTGGGAAAACGCTTTGAGCGACACCTCTCGCCCTTAGAGTCGGTTGCTGCTCGTAATTTCAACCCACTGATGTGAACAATGAAACGGTGGCCGCAAGCGTTAGTGAGCTATTCCGAGGGAAAAACATGTAAAAACATAATAATCAGAAAATTGTGCGTTTTTTGTAAGTCATGGCATGCCCTATAATGTCGGTTATTTCTTTTCTACGTGACTGTTGAAATGTTCAACTTTCTTAAAACATTCGTGGGCCAATGCAGCCCACTGAATGACCGCAAGTGATAATATAGTACTTTGGTTTCGTAAAATGCTGCGCGACCGTGTTCTGGCGGCAGATGTGGTTGCATTTTCTCGTAACTTTCGTGAGCTTTCTAATAAAAAGTGCTTTTGGTCTGGAAGGTGTCCGATCATGTTTTAAACTCTGGGGAAACTTTGCGCACTAGTGATTGTAATGCCTAAACTTTCGCTGTGAGCTCATGCATACTAAGTAGCCGTTTAAACCTGGCTGGGTTTAAAACTCTCTGAAAGTATTTGGTTTTTCAAACCTGAGTATTTCACATTTCAGAGTATGAAAATTCCAGAAAGTGTTAATCTGCCTAAGCCCAGTACATGCAACCAAAAAACAGCATCATTTGTTTTATAAAATTGTATATTAGTAGACTACGCATTCAACGCATATGCAGAAAGTTTTAGACAGTAGTTCCCAATCGGAAATGTAGGCTTCACCTTTATCGTTTATTCGATTCGATGCAGCTTGTTGTTACTGTAATTTTGAGAACACGCAAATAAAGATTGATTTCTCGCTTCGGAATTCAAAACTAATTTAATAAACACATAATGTATAATGACGTAACCGACTTTGAATTGAATTTTCGTTAACAACCGCATTTTACGCAACGGCCGCAGTATCATTTGAAAAACCACCTTCTCACACCTTCAAAAAAGCAAACATGCATTTATGGCGTTTAAGTGAATTTTTATGCTCACTAAAAGGTCTGCCTAGAATGGAGACCGGGAAGGCAATTATTCAGTCTCAGCGAGTTCTGGAAATCTGAACTTCCTCAGCACAGCAAAGTCGGGAGTACGCAATTAAAACTTCGCTCTTTCCCTGGGACTTCTTTTTTGTTAAGCAGCAAGCCAGCTTAATCGTCATTTTATTATTCTTCAAGTAACGGATGGCGTACCTACTGCCGCCAACACCATAAAGTGTCGTTTAATTCCAGTCCATTTGCCTTACTTAGAGAGAAGTGCTTTAGATCCAGCTCAATTTATGGACTAATTTTAAACCTTTTGCATAAAATAATTAGACGTGTCTACTAGTGGTGCTGAGTTAAGATGAGATGACACGAACACAATCTCGACCTTATGACATAGAAAGTCATCGTGGAAACAGCCAGGAATGGATTTCTTTGCCAAAATGACACTGTACGCCACAAATTCGCCTGATGTCCCAATCTTAACAAACATGCTTTTGGACAGAGCCAACTACTAAAATGAATTTGCAGGGGTTTAGAGAATGAAGGACTTTTAAAGTCGCTGTAAAAGGAGCAACACGCTTTCACATCCCCGTTCCAGAACGTCCATTCCACATTGAAGTAGGACGTCGGGTTAAGGACTTTTAGAAGGGGATGACACAGGTGTTCAGTAATTATGTACATTTTGCGGATGTGTATAGCTCACTTGAAAGATGATATTTCAATATAGGGAAAAAGTTTTTGAAGAGTCAGTTGTCGAACATATGTCTTCAATAACTCATTATCAGACCGGTACATTCACATGGATGATGATCATTCTAATTGTAGACAGGATGTAAATACGTCTCAGGGGCAGGGTTAATCGGACTCCATGTTCCCACGTCGCCCGCTTGACGGAGTCAGCGTATTGAGGACGGTGGAGTTGGGATGAGAGGGAGGGGGCGAAGAAGAGGGGTTCCGGTTAGATTGTAAACGCTGTACGTGTGTGTGACTGCTCTCAGAGCGTCGGAACGGCGTGTGATCAGCACCTGGAGTCGGCCAGGGCAGACAGACTGCTTGTGCCAGCTTCTTCTGACAAGAGAGTGCTGGGTTCGCCAGTTGAATGGCCACTGCTTCGGCTGTGGCTAGCACCCGTTTGCGCAGGCCTTTAGAATAGGGTGCCGGTGCCCCAGTAGATAACTTTAAAGGCTTCTTTAGCGTCGGCTTGGTTGTTCGTATCGATTAGATGGGCGAGAATTGAACTCGAAATCGATCGATTTTCACCTCTACCTAGCCAGGCAGGCATGTGTTCGCGTATTCTCATTTTTCCAGACGCCTCGTTGTACGGCCAATATACCCCGCTCCACAGGAGCAGGTGAATAAATAAATACACATGGATGCGGCCTGTAACGGCAGCCGGTCTTTGCCCCTCAACCATAGTAGGGGGAGTTTGTGAAGAATACGCACAAGTTCGCCGCGGGGAAGAAACTCGCGAGAGCTATTCTCAGACGTCCTCTCACCATTTCGCTTGCTGCATCTTCTAGAAAACTCAGTCTTAGAAATAAGTCTTTTTCTTGCTAGTTGTAACGGGAGGTTTTGTGACACGCTCTCTAATATTCCGGAGGATGCATCTCTCTGAATAGCCGTTTTTATTTAAATTATCGGAATCCTGATGCGCCACGATCTTTTTGGATGTCTCAAACTTGGTAGTTGTGCTGTTACTTCTCACATTATTCATTTAATCAGTGCAGAAACGTCCGTTGACTATTAAATGTGTGTTTAAAATTTCTACCAGGATCATTCATATCATGTACATATTAATTTATCTTATAAAGCTGAGTTACAAACGAAAGGGGACTGGTACATTATCTCACATTTTCAAAATAAAAACATTGCGCACTATCGAAATCCGATATCAGGCAGGTAACTATACGAAGTGATAATTAATTAATTTTATTTAAGCGTAAACGAATTGGAGTTCTCCAATCCTGATCTACAATGCACAAAGCGTTTAACCAATACAGTAGCATGCGACCACATCAGTACCGCGACACAGTTAAATTAATATGTCTTGATGTAACAACAAGTTAATTACTGGGGTTCTGAGGGTTACTTATAACACTTTTAATCACGCATCAACGAATTGTACAGTCAGCCTGGTCAAAAAACTACTACAAATTAGAGGCTTAACCCATCATGTGGTACAACTTTATAACGAAAAGCCCTAACTTCTGTACAACAGTCTACCTTCAAACGGATGTAATATGGCACAACAATCTCGACGCACTATCTACATTTGCACTCGTATTCACCTGCATGGTCCGCATAATGTCTGCATAGATTATTTTTAAGTAGTGCTGAGGCCTGCTGCTTCAATTTTCACGCCAACGTGACCGGCCATTCGGGCCGTTTGGCGAAAGCATTTCCCGATAGCGTCACTCACTCTAATTTTATGTCCCATCGGGAAGTTCTAGACTTTTGACTGCTTGGGTCTAGATGCTTTCGGTCGGATGCCTTTTCAGCAACCGGTACTCTGCACTTCACCAATCTGCTCTCACTGTAGGCACTCGGAGATTGGTAACTATCATTTAAAATTTCCCTCCCGCTTCTGCGCTTATTATTTGGTCTATTTAGGCCGACGAGTGGTTACCCACCTCTCATCACTGTTGCGACTTCTTTTTCTGTAGAAGCGACTCCACCAGAGGTGAAACACTTGGTGGAGACGGAGGGCGATGACGGGAGCGCAAACCTACCGGTCAGAGCGACGCCACCACCGCTTCGAACGCCCCCCATGCAGCCACATACGTACGCACTGGTGGTGGGAATCGGTTGCCTGGCCCTCCTCCTCCTCATCATGGTCCTCGTGATGATTGCTCACTGGCGAAGGCGCAGCTTCACGGGTCGGCACAAACTGGAGAAACTAAGTCTCTCCCTGCAACAGCACACTGCCGCTGCCGCCGCCGCCGCCAAGCCCCTCGTGAAGGCAGAAGCAGATATCAAGATCTCACCGCCCAGTAGTGGTGGTGCCAAGGTCAACGCTGGAACTTCTACGCAGGGCGCTTTGTCGACGAGTTCTGTGGGAGCGGTGGATTTGCCGTTTCAGTGGGATTACAGCAACCCCATAATGCATGATGCGGCCGCCATGAGGGACGCCCTATTCCTGCGTCCCGGGTATACGGCGGGTTATCTTTCCGGCCTGCCGATGTTGCACCCATTAATTCAGACCAACCACAATTCTTCTATCCTCCTCCCATCTTGCATGCCTTCGTCTCGACATATCGAAGTAAGAATTGACCTCTACCTACTAATACCCCTAAATCTACTTGCTATATATACATCTATATATATCAGGTGAATAATTTCAGAAATTAATCAGTGCAGAACTTGGAGTTAAATCTCCGGGACATGACTTTTTAGGATCAGAACCGAAATTTCAACGAACATTCTGAAATTATTCACCTGATTATTCTCTGGAGTTCATATACCGGAAACCGCTAGAGAACGCTGGGGGTCCCACTGAAGAGTCGAACCCCTCGCAGCTGTGTCACGCAGCGGCAGAATATCGGCGAAACACGTGTCTGGGCTTTTGGCAAGTATCTAGGTCGGGATTACGGTATAATACCTTTACCATATGGAATTCATACTACTCGTAGTACTAATTGTTTGTAGAATAGGCATTACGTGTTTATTCCACAGTAATTGATTGTCTTTGACTCAAATGTTCATTGAAATTTCGGTTCTGACCCTAAAAAGTCATGTCCCGGAGATTTAACTCCAAGTTCTGCACTGATTAATTTCTGAAATTATTCACCTGATTATTCTCTGGAGTTCATATACCGGAAACCGCTAGAGAACGCTGGGGGTCCCACTGAAAAGCCGAACCCCTCGCAGCTGTGTCACGCAGCGGCAGGATATCGGCGAAACACGTGTCTGGGCTTTTAGCAAGTATCTAGGTCGGAAGTACGGTATAATACTTTTACCATATGGAATATATATATATATAATAGATGGGTGCTCACTGATCGGGTTACGAAAACCGGTAGAGTGTCTAACCCCAAGGCCAAAGATCCCGGGTTTGGATCTCGAGTAATCCACACTTTTACGTTGAGTATGACTGGCTAATGACGGCCAATAAGCCCGAAATGACCATTCCTGTCTCCCTTATCTTTGTCGGTACCATCTCACATATATGTCGACCCTGCTTTCTCCTAGTATAACTCGGTCGACTTCGGCCTGATAATTGGTTGCCATCATTACAGAGCTTGTTTGTTTTGGGAAGACAACCAGATCGGTGTGCGTCCATTTCTGACTGAAAATATATAAGGCTATTTTGTCTGGATTACGTCCCGCAATTAAGTTGCTGGCGAGGCCCAAGAGAGATTCCCAAAACCAACGAGACAAGTGAGTTCCGTAACGCGATCAGTGAAAGTCCCTCTACAATACATATATATATACCCTATCTGCAGCGACAGAGAATAGCAGGTGGCGAGGCACTGATGAAGTTCGACTCGATGAAGTGCTTATGACCCATCCGGTAGGCCTCAGTGGTTTATCAATTGCGCCAGGTGCGACTGTACGCATTTTTGTGTTTCGAGGTAAAGACAGACCAGGATTTGACGTCTTTTGACGTGATTTTGTTATTCACCTCTATTCCATCCGCACTGTCTATCAACATTATTGACGGCTTTCTCCGGGAAAAATATGATGAGATCATCCAACAGCTCAAACGAATGCTTATCACTGAGCTCGTAGAACTGTGCTTAAGACTTTCATCACATACAGCGGTTAGGTCTACGAGCAAAAGAGGGGCACGCTCCTGTCTGGATTAATTGTCGAAGACATTTTGTAAAGGATTAAGCAGCTGGTCGTCAGCTCGTGCCTCTAAGTGCGGAGTCAGATACGTCGAAGACACGTTCGTAATAATCAAGAGTGATGTTGAATCCAGGTTTTCCTACAGTCAATTCATCATAGAGGAAGAAATCAGCAATCAGCTGCCCTTCCTTGACTTACAAGTTACAATACTAACAGATGAGAAGATAAGGGCAGCGGTCTACCGCAAGGCAACTAACGCTAGGTGTATCCGCCCCTACAGATGCAACCATCCTGTTGGGGACAAAAGCAGATGTGCCTCTTCCGACGCCTTTGAACGTACTGTGGACAACGATAAGGGAGACTAGATGATTATTTCTGGTACAGTATTGTATCATCAGCCTACCATGCTCAACTTCCGGTCTAAAATTGTGTTGTTAATCACTGAGAGTTAAGTAGTCCAGGGTAAGATCAAAACTGTGTCAATAGTCCATTAAGGGGGATTCAAGAATTCATCGGTATTTCTGACGGTTTTCGAAATCAATGCATGATTTCTATCACCGTTAGGGCAATCGGCATGAATAGCAACTTCAGCAACATAACTTCAGCGAACGACGGGTCTCATCGCCTAAGGTCGCGTGAGTCTAGTAGAACGATCGATATTTCCCGAAATCCAGATTGGCTGCGCAAGCCAACTTTTGACTGAGGACAGGGACTCTAGTCTAGAAAAGATAACTGAGTTTGTCCGATTTTCGTAGTCTGGATATTGATAAGTCAGACAGTGATAGGTTAGCCAGTACAAGTAAGCAAAACGCTGTAAAATGTTAGAGTAGGTATGGTGTAATTGGTGCATGCGAGAAGTAAAGAAGTGGCCTTGTTGTCCAGCAGAAATGTTAGGATTTCGAGTGTCGGTTCATGAACAACACCAACACTAGCTCCAGTTTTTGGAATTAATCCCTTCATGCCGGTTTTAATTTTCCTTTTTTTATTTACGATCAAACTTTACCTGACATTCCGTGATATGAGCGATCTTACTTACTAGTCATTTCCAGATACTAAGAAAGAATGGAGGGAAGCATTAGGTAAGAAACCAGCAGTTGTCATAATTTTTCAGGAAGGATAAACAGTTCTCCAAATCGCGTAGGATGTATAATGTCCTGAACTTCAGCCTAGCAGTAATGATCGAATCCAGAGGATACGCGTATGGGTCTAAAATTAGTCGCAAACTCCTTACAGCGTGTCGTTCCAGCGAGGGAGAGAGAAAACTCCTGCCTTTTTTCAATAATAAATAATATAGCTTATTTTGCAGATCAAAACTCTACCGTCCCAGTCTTCCATATCTTTGACAGTAAATCTAACGCTCATTTTAAACGGTGCTTTTGAGTGCACGACTATGGCAACTGCCTCCTCTAAAGTCATTTAGGAAAAAATGTATTAGTTTTGTCGTTACAGTTTGCGTTCTGAACTCTACTTACGATTCAATGTCGAGCAATGTTCCAAGTGTGTCACCTGACTCGGAACGCGCCAATAAATGCTCCCCTTAACCGTTTTCTTTACTACAATTGCTCATTTAGAAGTATTAAACGTTATGGTTAACATGGTCTTGGGTGATTAAAATCCTTAAAAAGTGCGTGCATTAGACAGGCAAGAATTCAAAATATCGTCATTGAAAAAAGGCGGGACTTGACAATCTATTTTAGAACTGTCAGAAAAAGTGAATGCTCATTTTATCCACTCTAAATCCTGACGTTTTTAGGCAAGCTAATGGGTCATAATGTAATGCGACTTTTTCGAATGCTGGAGTCACCCGTTGCTGCTCGCTTTCTTGCCGTCAATGCGAGCCAGGAACTAGCAGGCATCTCACTGGCTTTATAGCTTTAAGCTTAAAACCAGACATTATTAGCATCCTCATTTGAATGCTGCAAAAGTTCAGTATGCTGTATAGAATTTTGAGGTAATATTTCCAAGTTACTCACTGCTTAACCAAGTATACAGTTCGGAAATGGCGTCTGTGAGAGATTTAAATAGCCAATTTGACCCAATTGTGAAAACCTCGACGACGTCGGCGGGATTCGAACCCACGGCAGCAAGGAGCAAGGCCTTAGTACAGCCAACACTCTAGCCATCTGAGGTACGCGGTCCCACTGGGAGACATGATCTCAATCACATTTGGTTCAAGTTACCCGCCTAACCTACCGTAACGTCTGGAATCCATGACTACGAGGCTCGCGTAATTAGTAGATATTTTGGCAGATTGAGAATGACTCATATTTACTCAACTGTGAAAATATCGGCTCCTAGGTGGGATTCGAACCCAAGACAGCATAGGTAAGGCTTGAGTACAGCCAACGCTCTAACTATCTGAGCTACGATGCACCGAGCTGGAGGCGCGAGTCTGACCACATTTAAGGGAAGCTGTTCGCCCAACCTACTGTAACGTGCGAAATCGACCAATTCTGATATAAAACAGGATTTCCTAAAATATCTCCCTAAAATCTAACAGATGACTACCAAAGTCACTTAATTAGTTGGTCTTTTTGGCAGATTTGAATAACACCTTTTTGTGCAATCGTGAAAACGTCGTAAATTTTGTGGTTAGAGTGGTGAATGTGCTCAAATCATGGCATTGCTCTCGTGGGTTAGAATCCCATCGAGACTGTCGAGTTTTCACAATCCGGCCAAAGGAGTCCAAGAATTGTGTGGTCAGATCTTATTCCGTAGCCGCACCAGCAGCAGATAAGCCCCGCCAAAAGTCCTACCGGACCGGAGGTGATAGGAGTTTAACACTAGTCCCTCACCTCAACGCTTAGCACTATACCCTAGCTCCTAACTCCTAACCCCAGACCCTAACCCCAACTTCTAACCCTAACCTCTAGCCCTAACCCCCAACCCCTAAGTCTAACCCCATGCACTAACCCCTAGCCCCTAATCCCTAACGGGTGTGGCTACGAAATAAGACCTCACCAATGGTTTTTAAACCCAGTCCATAAAATACTAAAACCCTCAAATGGAATTAGATTGCAATTTCCTCTTAAAAAGTTCAAAGTAAAGTAAACTGGAATTAGAGGTCAACGGGCGTAATGCATCTTGCCTGGTGTCAGTTTTTTGTTATCCTTGTTTGGTTAGCTTTGTTTAACTCCTATTGCAGTCTCAGTGTATCGACTTGTTATCTTTTGTTCATTCAAACGATCTGTTGCCTTATTCTGACGAAGTGGATAAAACAGGATCTGTGGGTAAGGGGTTGGTAACTTTTCAAGCAAACCTACTCTCTGTGGGTGAAAATTTGCAACTTTTTAATTTCCTTATTTCTAGGCCCCCGATAATCAGGGCGAGGACATATCGGCTGACCAGTACTTTCAAGTAGCCCCCGACAGCGGAGTATACACAACCCTGCCAGGTTCAGAGTCCGAGTCTGGAAACCCAGTTCTGGACACCTTGGGAATGCAGCCTGTCTACGTGCAGGAAGGTGGCACCTACGTGAATACAATGAACCGGGCGCCAAACGACTTGCGTCTTCTTTCTCCCCTGGCCTGCAACCAGCCCCAGATGTACCACATTACACCACCGCCAGCAGCACCACCGCCTCCTTGCATCCCCCTGCCCCCTCCACCCACACACCCACCACCCAGCCCGGTTTCTTCATCTACCACCTGCTACGCCAAACCTGATTGGTCGAGGGGGCTTGCCAAGGGCAACGCCGCTAACCGCGAGAAGGAGTTCACCCAACGCCAGCCCGGAGGTCAGGAGGTCACGGCTGCCGGGACGATGGGTCTGGCCAACACCTTCTCCTTTCGGTATTCTATACCCTCCACCAATAGGAACGGCGTCCACCTGACGCCCATATTTACCGGACCCGGGGGTCCATTGGGTTCCCTGCTGGATCACGGCACAACCCTCTGGAGTCCGCTGCATCGGCGACGAGACCAAACCGCTCAGGGTCAGTGCTACCTGCCCCAGCAACACCAGGCGACCTCGGCGTCAGGAATGATCGCCTTGACCATGGATGGAGGGGCGGAGATGGCTGGTGCGTGCTTGATTCCGCGGATTTTTGTGACACCTAAATAGCCGATATAAGGCAAAATGCATCCTGTCTGACAGCTGGCAAATAGACACAGAAATGTTTAGAAGATTAAGTGCATTTATTTTATAGTAGACGCAGTAGGTCATGTGGCATGTTTAAATTTGTGAAAAGTCTACAATAACTAAGAAATCGGCCGAAAGCAAACCGCATAAAACACTTAGTCATATACTCCAGAGTCTACGTGATCATAGGATGACTGGCTTTTTCTCGCTTACTTATGCGAAATTTGTTCACGTGTGGAAATTACAGGTTTGTCGAAACGGAAGCCCAATGCTTGCTATAATTACTGTTTTAAGATGCAAAATGACAAATTTACAAGATGAAATCTCTAAGGAAGGAATAAATTTGGCCTTTCTGTGATTAGTGTTCTTGCACAGATTTTGCCGGCCTTATGTAAGCGAAAAATGTCTGGACCGCAATTTGGTGAAGAATGCTTCGGGCAAACTTTCCTACGCCAGTCTGAAACGCACAAATGCGCAGATATGGTCTACAAGTCAGGTATTGGCATATAAAGTTGCCTAACTATAAAGAAACGCCTATTTTTGCTCAATACTGCAGTTTTTTACGGCGGAAAAGTGACTTGGCAGCATATTCTGTACGGGGAAATGACGCAACACACTAGACTAATATTCAAAATGTCAAGCCTTTAAGACGCCCCGAAAAACATTATCTTATTTTTAGTCATTATGATTCATTAGTCTGGTTATCAACTGTATATGCCCTCAGGGCAGCAGATCTGCCTGAATTGTTGATGAGTATACATCTTAGTCATAGGCTGATTTGTCATTTGCGATATTCTAGCTTCCGCCTGGGAATGCCCCAACCCTGTGGATTAACTTATTTTTTGGGGTCAGCGTTATTTTCTGTTATGTTCTCTCGAGTTCCCCTATCTCCTCAAAAATCAAACTGAAAGTTCTTCAGGATTGCGGCATGAATGCACAGAACTACGATCTAACAAGCGTTCTTAATATCTCTACGCAGGTGCATCTTCTGTCGCCTGGTTTTATTACAGGGAAGCGCTCACATAATGCACACATTTAAGAAGAATTCGCGTGCTACATTGCAGAGCTTGCACATTTTGGTGTAAAAGCACGCTTGAGTTTAAAAATAGGCAAATTTCGAGGGGAAAAAATGTAATTTTTGACGGAAATTTGTCCACAAAGAAAATACTCGAAATTATACCCTCAGCAGTTTCTTCCGTGTAAACTAGAAACGAGTGCATGTTACAAAAAAACACAGACTGCTCAATCCCTAATTTTCTCCAGCTTGATTTCAACGCAGGTCCCTGATGCGATTATGACTAGATGCCTACCAGGCATAATTCATAATTCACCTTAGCGTTCTGTTTCCAGACAGCCGGTAGTACGATCCTACTTTAGCAATCTCGCGATTTCAGTTTACGGTTAAGTGTTTAGGCAATATTCTGCGCTATTGCGGGCCTTCTATAGTGCGTACTTTTCAGTCGTACCCCCTGCTTCAGTGTCAATTCCCATTCTCTTCATCACCGCCAGGTTTTGCATGGCATGACCGGCTGAGTGACTCAATTGGTGGAGTTATGCGAATAGGGCATGTGAACGAGTAGCGTCTCCGCTAACTTACTCCAGATTTCAGGGGGGTGGAATTGGAGCTCATTTTAGTTATAGGGGTTAGGATTAGAGTTAGGGTTGATATCAGGACAGGGGGATGGATTCATCCCTGAAATTTAGCTCAAAACAACCTGCATTGCGGCTGGCACTTATTACCGTGGCCCACAGATATGGGCTAAATGAATGAATGCATCCTAACGCTAGTCTTAGGTCGAGATCTTATGGGTACTAAACGGCAGAGGTAGGGTTTAGGGCCGGGGTTGCTTACTCCGGAGAACAATTGCGCTAAATAAAAAGAACTGGCGATATTTATTTTTACGTGCTATCGCGAAAGAAATAAAAATACCTCGGAGTAAAAACACGACAACAATGCAATACCTCTTTAACGAAGCGTGAAAAGGGGCGTAAACTTCCCTCATCATTATCATTAAGTTGAAAATGTAGTGTCACCTTTAAATTGGTGACAATGGAGGATTAACATTTATGGGACCACAAAGTGCCGAGATTTTCAGCTCTTTTGCTCGACACAAGTGATCCCCGGCCATAAATCATGCCCATTGCAAATTAAACTCATCCCTGCCTGTGCCACTAACAGATTTCAAAGTCTTGCACATAATATGGACGTTCCTACAACTAAGCCCTATAGCAAGGTGAAATGAAACATTCATTCTGTCGAAATTATGCGTGCAAAATCGACTTATCGCCCCTGAAATAGGCTATATTTGAGTTTCTAGTAAATTAAAGGCCTATTTTAATCTCCGAAAGTAGTTTTATTATGTAAGATTTCAGTAGTACAACTTACGCAAGACTTTTCCACCATCTACGAGTTTAAAATGCATTGCTGACAAAGATTTGGTCATCCCTATTGAGTTGTGATGCAGAGAAAAGGTGGTAATTTCGTCAACACTTCGCAATTACTTTGTACGTACTATAATTTGTAGTACCTTGCTTAACTTGTTAATTTTAACAGGTAAAATTAATTTATTTGAAAATAAGACGTCGTTTACCTCAACCAGTGGGAACAGAAGTGTCTGTAATCGCGGTTGTTCAGACATTTACTATTCTGTCGGCTATGACGTGACAGATTAATGATCATAGCAACCTAGCTTGACAGGTCTGGATATTTGACATGAGTATAAACAACTGGGTTCTTTTGGATAGTTCCTTATGCACTTCCTGGCGTCTGAATGCGTCAGGTCTATATATTTGGACCTATTGGGCAGTTTATGGCAGTTGGCTAACTGCATGGCGGCTAGACCGTTAGATTTATCCGTTTGACCTAAAATTGGCACAATTGAGCAAAGCCTCTAGGAGACTTTTTATCATCCCGAAATAAATGGTCTAAAAAACGACAGGTTTTCCATTAAGGTGCCCACAATGTTTCGGAATTTGCCTCTCTCTCTCTCTCAGGTCTCACGGGCTCCGGCACTTAATGCCTACCAAGCAGGAGTTAAATTTTTATGGTAGAGTTGTCGCCTCTGGCGTGAAATCGTCGTGGCAACCGGGGAGGGGGGGTGGGGAGCAAGGGTAGGCACAAAACGGAATGGGGAGCAAACGCGGAGTATGCAGCGCCGAGCCGAGCATGCCACCCCACGCTTAACACGCATGCTGACCGACGTAGGCAGTTCTGCAGGCGTGACAGTGAAAGCCACAAGTCCCCCTTCCCTCTGGCGCACACCTCGTCGTCGGGGTCAGGGTTGGTTGCACACAAGACCCTGACCGCATAAATAATGCAGGCCAGAGGCTCGCGTGCTCATTCAGTCACTGGTGACCACCAGGCCTAAGTGATCTCGTGGGAACACTTGTTCGGCTGCGTTTGTACGTGAGTTTGGAGACGTTCGCGCAGGCGCGGCTGTGCACGCCTCGCAAACGCACTCCGCGTGTGTGTGGGTTGTATAAATTTGTTAAAATATTCATACTCCAAGTGGAGCGCGATCAGGCTGGTGGAGGAACTCCCTCCAATCTCGCGCTCATCCCTCCTCCTCCTCCTCCCCCTCCTCCTCCTCCTCCTCCTCCTCCTCCCCCTCCTCCTCCTCCTTCCCTTTAAAACCAAAGTGCAAAGCAGGTTGGGGGGACTGCAGGTCGTGTGAAGTTTGTGCACATTGGAGGTGAGCCGATTTGAGCGTGCCTACATTGAAACTTCCACCTCTGACGAAGTTCGTACACATGCTGGAATGCAGTTGGCCGACCGTTGCATTCTCTCGTTAATTTATGCGCCGTAGGGCATGACTCCTTTACAGTACTGCAATTCTTAAAATGCGAGCAATAAAATAGAAACTGCAGGGTTTATTGCGTGGGCATTTACTTCGTAAAGGAAACCCTTAGGATTTCTCAGGTGGAGCCGAAAATAGATAGCACCTTAAGGGCCACGGTCTATGGGGCTGGCAGTTTGGAAATGCAATCAGGGAAGGCAGGGTTACCTATAAATTACATATATGCTCGATCTTCCGTCAGTCTATCGCCCAATCATTTCTCACGACTGTTTAAGGGCCTATTGGTGGATCATCGCAAAGAGTTCAAAGTGAGGCCTCGGGATGAATCTGGCGTCAGTGTAACGCCCAGGGATTACAAAGGTTCATTTGGTGGCTTCCTAATGGAGTAAAGATCAGAACAATAAAGCAAGTTAAAAAATGTGAAGACATGTCTTTTATCCTTGAGGTGTATGCCACTTTATATGGACCAAATCAATACACAATCCAAGCAAAGCATTAAAACCACGAGATTGAACAGATCTTTCAGTAGAAGTCCTTGTGCAGTTTTATCAAAAATAAATGTTAATGAAAGGCCGATTTATGAGCAGGTAGGTGGAACCAATATAGCCGGGTAAGAGAGTGGTAATTTCAGCGCTCACATCTGTCAGATCAGGGATGAAGTAGTAATGAGCCAGGAGGTAGACATGCAAGATTGTGGACATTGAGATATTTCCTTTAAAATAAGGCTCCGAGGGAGGATATTAGAAAGCTGAAGAAATGCACTTGTCGCCTCGCCCTCCCCACCACAGTCTTCATCTGGTTTGCCAACATCAGAGCTAACAGGGCAGACCACGTCATCTGAGATGTCGCTCTTTGTTCAGTACCCGACTTGCGGTGGGGCAGACTCAACCCGTCGAGGACTGGCCGAGTGGTCTTTGGGATTACTGATGAGTCTGCAGACATTAAGGACCTGAATAGCAGGTGTGGTGCTTCCTTGTAAAGACCCGTTATGTTCTCCTCTAAAAATCTGCTGGAAGAAATTTCTGACTGATTGCAGATCTCGACACCTCTGACAGAATAGACCCATGCGATCGCAGAATGTGCGCGCGCAATGCGTGCAGTTGGGCCGATGTCACCTGTTGGTGCCCTAGACACTGGTTCGCCCCTGCCCGAGCGACTCCCTCGTGGTCCCTCAAACAAGCAACGCGATCGATGCGATAGTCCGACACGGACGCTGAATGGGGATCCGGCCGGTGTTCTTGGAAATACGCACCTATATGAAATACGAACATTCGGGACGAGGTGGCAGGCCTATTTGCAGGTCCACGCCGCACCAGTTGGGATCCGAGCTGCCCCCTTTTTCTTGTTGTGGAGAATCCAGGTCAGCGTACTTTCTGGACCAGAGGGTGTTGTGGTACGCCCAGGCGCTGGTTTACGCTATGCCAGCCAGCTGCGCTCTCTCCTATCTCCGGTTTTCTTGACCTTGTCTTGATATCTGACTCAGACGCGGGAGGAGTAGGAGAGAGCGCGGTAGACGCTGTGCATGCCCACTGTCACCAGAAACTAATTGAAGCGCAAGTCGCCGACCCTGATCTTACCTAGCTATGGAACACACGGTTGACATCATCGATAACGACGGTCGAACCGTCTGTTCATCAGTCTCTGCGCGACGGATTTGCAAGTAACCGACCAGACCGATGCGTGGGGCAAACCTGCAGTAAAAATGATGACAGGATAGGCTGAGAGATGTTAAGTCGGTTGCCCGTGGGATGCTGTTATTTGTGGTCGCGTTGGTGAGCCAGGGAGGTGCGTTAGGTATGCCGACTAATCGTTAGGATTAATGGTGAGCTTGCAGACACTAAGAACCTGAACAGCAGGTGTAAGTCGGTGGTGCTTCCTTATGAAAAACTTTGGATGATCTCCTCTAAATATCAGCAGATCGGTATGTCCGACTGTGCGTAGGTGTTAAGGTTCATGTCAAACGGAGGAAAAACCTCCGATAAAAGCGATTTTCCGGAAGTAACTGATAGGATGTGTCCTCAGCGCGAATTGAAGGTGCTTCGTAGTGTAAACTAGGGCACACCAATAACCACGACAAACTCGAATGTATTTAGGAGACGTGAAAGCACGCGAACTGTCAGTCTCTCAAAAATCTGCAGTATCCCCTGGAGTGATGGTTCATATTTATGGCTACAATTTCAAATATCACTTGATGACTTAAACCTTTTCTGGCTGTATATCATACCGCTGGTGTTGCAGGGGTTGCGTGCTGTAGTGGAGTCTGAGTCATTACACCGATTAGTTTGTCCATTAAAATCCCGAGGTGTTCACAGACTCGGATGGCCCAACTCCACTTATGGTCGGGCAACAAACAGTGGTTTAAGGGTCATGGAGAGTAAGTAACATATGTATGACGAGTCAGTCAAGATCGAAATACATCGGTCGCAACTAGCCATTTTCAAATTACTTCATCTGAAGCGGTATATCACCAAGCGATTATCATAGTCTTTGGGAGCCTGAATATCTGGTCCCAATAGATTCAGCCTTTTCCCCATTTTTACTATGTTCATGCGGTTTAGTTTGGATTACTGATACTGCTCGCGTGCTTAGTAAAGCATTTAATAGTATTACTACTTTTTGGCTTATGTCTATAGTCATACGATCCTATAAAACAGCGGTTTCAAACATTTGGTTAAGTTTAGTTCTCTTTCTTTATCAAGCTTTTTAGATGGCCTTAAGTTTGCAAACATTAAGAAAACTGTGTCAAAAGAAATGATCTGGTCGCGTAGCATGCCACTCTCAGTTCGTCAGGCAGCTGGCTCTCAGAGGATCTTTATCCTCAGCATAGACTAAATTACCGACATGTCACCTTCTGTTATCTCATTAAAATTAACTTTTTTCTTACTATTTTTAAAAGTTGGCGCATTTCTTTCCCATGAGCACTTAGTTTGGCATTTCATTCTGCAAGTATAGGTATATTACTCAACTTAGACTGTTAGCTTGCCAAAGTGGATATGAAGCAGACATAAATAGGCCAAATTATGCCGCCTAAATTTATCCGTATTTGTTTATTGCAGCCGGATTTCCGATGTCTGAATACTCTTCACCAACTCCCGTCAGTTCCATAATCTACGGAGGCTTCCAGGGATCTCCGTCTCTTTTACCTCACCTTGAAACTTCCCACTCAGAGGTACGTGGATGCCTTCCCCTCCAGAATGACCTTTATATAAAACCAGGTAGCTAAGCATTTCTTCGAGGGGATCTGAAAAATTTTGGCAATATGCTTTCAATGTCCTGGGGTGGGTGCCGCACCTGTCAGGCTATGAGACGTGCTTGTTCTAGATTCCTCGAATAACGATCACCTATGGTGCAGGAAGGCGTGTAGACAAAGGCAAGAGAGACTGGGATTTTCATTTCCGACTTATTAGCTGTCTTCGGCCAGCCACGCCCAACCTGAGACAGAAATGACCATCTCAGTCCGCCTAGTATTTCTTCTGTTGGACAAAGGAATAGGCACCTCCTACCACACGCCTTGCAGGCAGTCTTGCATGTCCTAAACTTAACCCTTAGCGTAACCATAACCGCGCTGGAATGTAGCGCAGCGCGGCCTGCAATACGGGGTATCCATTCTTATGTCCCGCCATATTTAGGGTTGGGAGGAATTTGAGGGAAAGGGTTAAGGGTGCGACTGTTGTGCCTGATGACCTGCACCATGTTCTTCACAGTAAGGCGAAGCAGGTGCAATGACTTGCGCGTGAATTAATTTATAGTGAGCGTAGACTTGCGCAGCATCTACTGCACTCCCTTCTCACCCCACCTTGGCCAAGTTTCACAACAGAGTCAAGAAGACCGGAGGAGAACGAGGCCACAGACGGCTGGGACGTCAAAAACCCGCATCTAGGCGTATCACCACACCCTCTGGTTCACAACAAACACTTGGCCAGGATTTGAAACGGTAAAGTGGGGTGCGATCTGAGCCTGCAACTAGGCCTGCTATTACACCTCGAATTATGGCATTTTTAGGTCTACACCTTCCCGATAACGCCTGCCAGAATCCGATGCAGCCTCTGCGTTGGTCCAGTGAATGCACTGTGTGGCCCGTTTTAGGGGCCCAAATTCGTTCGACCGCCGTTGTTGGCGATGTCCAACGTGTACTCCACAGACAAGGTGATGCAGGCACGCTGACTTGCGCACGAATTAGTTTATAGTGATAACGGACATGCAACGCGTCCACGGCACTCCCTACTCCTCCCCAAACCTGGACCCTGTGTCATGACCGGGTCAAGAGGACCGGAGGTGTGGGAGGTCGCAGGTGGACGGCATGGCCGGACCCGCTCCTAGGCGTACCACTCCGCGCCCATAGTCAGGATTTTAAACCAAAGATGACAATGGAGGAGCGGCAGGGGTCTCGATGTGCGTAGTGTCAGCCGGCGACCGAGTTTGCCAATTCCGAATTTCGGTATTTGTTATGATGCGCATTTTAAAAACCGTTGTTATAACCGACAAATGTTCCACACTTCGGAATTGGGTATGGCTGGCTGAGGACGGCTAACAAGCCAGAAATGGCCATTCCAGTCTCCCTTGTCCTTGTCGATAATGTCATTCTGCCTATAAATCATGCGCCGCTCTGCGGCTGCTGGCTGGACTCGAGAGTGAGAGAGAGCTCCTAAGGCACAACGGAACGAGTGAGTTTCGTAAGAACGATGGGTGAGCGCCCCTCTACCATTGTTTCTTGATAACTATGGGCACAGGCGGGTCTCCAATAGCCAGTCGTACCCAACCCCGAAGTGTGGAACACCCGAGGCTCGAACTGGCGACCTGTTAGTTAGAAGTCCCCGTCTCTAAACACTGGGCCACGAGCCCGTTGCCCTGTCGGTTTCGATCGGGAATAAACAATGATGATCATTATTACGAACCTCACTCGTGCCATTGTGCCTTACACGCTCACTCTCGAGCCCAACCAGCAGCCGCACAGCGGCGCATGCTATAGGCAGTGAGCGCCCCCTGCCATTGTATATTCCCTATCAAAAAACCGACAGGCAACGGGCACGTTGTCCAGTGGTTAGAGGCGTGGACTTCTAACTAACGGGTCGCGAGTTCGAGCCTCGGATGTTCCACACCTCGGCTGGCTGACGACGGCTAATAAGCCAGAAATGGCCATTCCGGTTTCCCTTATCTTTGTCGGTAATAACATCCTGCCTATATCATGCGCCGCTGTGCAGCTGCTGGTTGGACTCGAGTAAGAGCCCGTAAGGCACAACGCAGCAAGTGAGTTTCGTAAGAACGATCAGTGAGCGCCCCCTACCCAAGTGCACCATATAAGGGGACTGTGCGTAGGACTTTCCACTCTCTGAATATGGGTAGACGAATCAACTACTCGAAACGTCGGACCTCCAATAAGCCCCTCCCCGTGAACGCCTCTTCTTCCTTTGATATGCCATCTTGGAATCGCATTTCCGCTACTATTAATATGGAGCCTAGTTCCGTTTTTGCATGATTTTTTAGTCATGCGCAATAGAGTGGGAGGATGGATACCAAAACGGCCAAAAGACGGAGGCTTGGTGAGGCTGTACAAAAGCTGAAGTAAAGGAAGGGATAGAGGAGAGGGATAAGGAGAACTGCTAATTAAATTAGGCTGTTCAAGGATGGCTTTGAGCTTGTGTGTCTGTGGTACGAGTGAAGGAAGTGAAAGGGTGTAAGGGTCGCAGGGGTGCGGGGGAGAGGAGGGGGCGGAAGGAACAGTGACAGAGCCTACCTGCTCAGGTGTTCCAGTCAATGACCGGACGGGGCAAATTAAACGTCAAAACACGCAGTCGCTCTGTTGGACCTTAACCCGACGTGAGTAATTGCCATGTTTGATTTCAGTCAGTCAGTCGTCGTTGCAGCTGTCAAAGGACGGCGGCGGTGTCGGCGACGACAGTGAAGATAACCTTATCTGAGATGCGTCTGTGTGCGTGTGCGATGCATCTCAGGAGACAGAACGGCCTGAGACCGTTTATTTTGCCACTGTGCCCATCCCCTCTGCGTTCCTTACTGCAATGGAGGCAAATTAATAAGCCTGCGGAGATAAAGATAAGCGGTATGACGGCCAACCAAGGAATGAAGATCGGTGAGGATGAGACATGCCCAGTACTGAGTCAGTTGTCAGCCATGGGTCTCATACTCTCATTAGTGACTGGGCTCTACGAAATAATTTATAACATTGCGATATTTAGTCAACGCGGCAGGCGAAATACAGAGGCAGTGAAGATGAACGAAGACAGTGGAGATTAGTAACGCCTTATCAAGAACGAAGACTTGCGGCGTGCCTTATGACTCTGGGAATTCGTTCGTGTCTTTACACCCAACATGAGTAGCTTTGGCATAAGTCCAGGCCTTTGCGTTTGTGCTGATTCATTTTGAAGAAATCGTCCCTCTATAAGGTGCCAATATATTCAGCAGAAATTTTGTAAGGCGGGGATCAGTTTTTCCAAATGCTTTTCTTCAATTAGCGAAATGAAAGGCTCGCGACCTAATCAGATGGAAATACATTACGCAATCAGTAGCTCTGGTTAATGGCAAGTTACTGACAAAACAACATTTTTGAAATCATGAGTGAAAAAAAACTTGAATTTGAGAATCTCGCCTATAAAATTCCTGTACATTGGAGGGGTAGATCATTAAGGGGATGGGTTTTGGGCCAAACATTGAAATAGGATATCAACATGTCTTTTGAATCCGGGAATAACACCAGTACAAATACAGTTTAATCCATGAGCTAGACCTATTTTCTTCGTCTTCTTTGAATGATTACGAGCGAAATGATATATCTGGACCTCGAAAACGGTATTCAGCCTTTAGTACCGGCCGCTGAGCAGTTGCTGGCGGGACTCGAGAGAGAGAGAGAGTCCCAAGGCATATTGGGACGAGTGAGTTCCGTAATGCGATCCGTGAGCGCCCCTCTTAGAATGTATATCAGCAATATATATATGCATTTAGAAAGGTGAATTTCTTTGGGAAACAGCAAAATTTTATTGTGAATTTTCGAGACTGGTTCCCCAGCTCGTCTTCAGACAACGGGCGTGCAAAAACAATTAAATTCTAGGCTGAGTCCGGCAAAAGGAGTCCACGATTGGTTAAGGTTATCATCTCGGGATTAGCTGACTCAGTCTGAATCTGTCCTTAAAGATTTTGTATGTGGCATCTAAATCGATATGCCGGTTGATGCATGCCCCATCTGAGTGCATTGCCTCCAGGAATTCGCGGTCTTTTCTTGTTTGGCAGGCGCCAACAATGCGAGTGTTCTCCCATGCGGATTTATGCCCAGTGTCTAGTGTGTGCATGATCACCTGGGATAGATGGTCGCGTCTCTTCACCGCTAACTGATGCTCATGTATACGGGTTGAGACAGATTTCCCAGTTTGGCCACAATAAACGGCATCACAACTAGAACACGGGATTTTGTAGACGACACCTTTTCTTTCGAGGTAGCCGACCCTGTCCTTAGGGTGCACAAGCTGTGTGAGTAAGGTAGTTGCCGGCTGGTGTGCTACGTGTATCTGATACTTTTTCAATTGTCTTTCGACAAGTTCAGACACATTTTGACGTATGGGAGAGTTCGCCATGTGGTTTTTTTTGGTGCCTGATTGGCCGTAGCGGTGAAGAGACGCGACCATCTATCCCAGGTGGCCATGCACACACTAGACACTGGGCATAAATCCGCATAAGAGAACACTCGCATTGTTGGCGCCTGCCAAGCAAGAAAGGGCCGCGAATTCCTGGAGGCAATGCACTCAGATGAGGCATGCATCAACCGGCATATCGATTTAGATGCCACATACAAAATCTTTAAGGACAGATTCAGACTGAGTCAGCTAATCCCGAGATGACAACCTTAACCAATCGTGGACTCCTTTTGCCAGACTCAGCCTAGAATTTAATTGTTTTTGCACGCCCGTTGTCTGAAGACGAGCTGGGGAACCAGTCTCGAAAATTCACAATAAAATTTTGCTGTTTCCCAAAGAACTTCACCTTTCTAATTATATTTCTTGGGATGCCTGTTTTTCAATTTATATGTATGCATATAAGGGGCACGTTCCCCAACTTGGCCGGTAAACGTCCTTCCAATGACAATAAATCTTACCGATAGAAAGCGACGGGAGAACAGGTCTGTGGTTCAGTTATAGAGCGTTGGACCTAACTCTCAATGATCAAATATCCTGGATTCGAATCACAGGTCATTCAGACCCGTGATTTGGTTAAAAATGACTAACAAAGTCTCTTTGGCCAGGAATGGACATCTAAGTTTGCTTTGTTATTGTCAATACCCCTTGCTGCACTCGTATATATAGTAGAGGGGCGCTTAGCGATAAGATTAAGAAAAGTTTTCATCTGCGTGAGCCTCAAATATCAATCTGAAGGTCTAGAAGACACAAATCGATTAGTTGTGTATGCAGATAACGGGTAACGACAAGGGCAATGGGGACTGAGTTGGCCATTTCTGACCTATTATATGTGTATACATATATAGATACTAGCCAGAGGTTCAGACATGTGTTTCGCCAATGTTTCTGCTTTCCCATGACGCAACTGCTTGAAGTGTTAGTCAAAGCACTCGGTCAGCAAATTTTCGAAAGCTAAAGTACACCTGGGTATGTAATTTGCAAACTAGGCAGCTTGCATAATTAAAAAAGGCCTTCTGTTAGGCGAAGTGGATATCAGTTCTTCCGAACCACCTTAACAAGCCGTAATGGCTAAAAATACTGGGCTGTGCAAAACGGTCAGTCATTTGCTTACTATACCAGAAGCCCTTAACCAGAAAATCTGCTCTCACACCGGCGTATTTCAGACGACAGGACGTCGGGAGAGTTAGACTTTTTGTGCTTACTCCTGAAATAATTCGTTAAGTTGAATGTATCGTGTTGTTGCGTCATTTGACCTCACTCCACACAAATTTTGCTATTTTCAGAGCCCCGATACTGCCAATGCGAGCTAGAGGTGACACCACCGTACTCTCCGCACTGTCAGGCAGGTCAGGCCCCTCGGTGCGCGCCTCAAACTCCTGCATTTCCCCTGTCTCCTTCC
>CACRXP010000534.1:37435-72819 GCA_902702965.1 Spirometra erinaceieuropaei | reverse complement strand
TGTGCCCCCCCCCCACCCCGCTGGAGAGGACCGTAGCCGCTGTGCGTTGCAGCTCCCGCCCCCGCCTAGACAGGTAGATCAGAAATCAGTGATCTGAAGGTGCTGCGAATAGACGACCCCCCTCTCACGTAGAGACGCAGCGGTCTCAACGGCAGGAAGATGATTTTAGACAAACGAACGAAAATAGCAGTATGCTCGCTAAATGGGGGATGCAAACAGACATGAGTTTGTTACGGCTATTCGCCCCAAAGAACTGCGGCAGGACATTTGAAGTCCGGTGTACGGCTAACGCTGAAAGGCGAAAAAGATAGCCCCCCATTCTTGTTTGATATTTGTGACTGCGTAAAATCGTTCGTAGGTTCTGGATGGTGACTGCTGATCAAGAAGCTGCTCATTATCACTAGCGCCCAACATCGTAGTTGTCAGCTGGATAGGATTGTTTAACGAATTAGGCCAACAGCCTAAAGTAGTCTGCCATGCACCTTGACCTAGTCACATTTTCCCAACTGGTGGACCACCCGAAATTAGGTCCACAGAAAAAAAATGGTTTTTCACCTCGTCCCGTTGTCTTGTCGGTTGTGATCAAGCCTGTTAACAATGGTAGAGGGACACGCACAGATCACGTTGCAGACCTCACCCGTTCCATTGTGCCTTGGGACTCTCTCTCTCTCTCGAGTTTTGCCAGCAGCCGCACAGCGGCGCGTTCTCCGTGCGGATAGAGAACACTGGGGATCCACTGAGAAGCCGACCGCCTCGCGGCTACGTCACGCAGCGGCAGAATATCGGCGAAACACGTGTCCGGGCATTTAGTTCGTATCTATGTCGTGAATACGGTATAGTATCTATAGCACATACATATATACGGTAGGGGACGCTCACCGATCGTCCTTACGGAACTCACTCGTTCCGTTCTGCCTTACGGGCTCTCTTTTGAGCCCAACCAGCAGACACAGCGGCGCATGCTATAAGCAGAATGGCATTACCAACAAAGACAAGAAAGATCGGTGAGCGCCCCCTAACATTTATATTCCCGATCGAAACCGACAGGGCAACGGGCTCTTGGCCCAGTGGTTAGGGACGGGGACGTCTAACTAACAGGTCACGATTTCGAGCCTCGGGTGTTTCGCCCTTCGTGGTTAGGTATGACTGGCTGACGACGGCTAATAAGCCAGAAATGTCCATTCGAGTATCCCTTGTCTTTGTCGGTAATGCCATTCTGCCTATATCGTGCGCCGCTGTGCGGCTGCTGATTGGGCTCGAGAGAGAGAGCCCGTAAGGCAGAACGGAACGAATGATTTCGTAAGGATGATCGGTGAGCGCCCCTGTATCATTATATATATATATATTAAGGTATTATACCGTACTCCCGACCTAGATACTTGCTAAAAGCCCAGACACGTGTTTCGCCGATATTCTGCCGCTGCGTGACACAGCTGCGAGGGGTTCGGCTCTTCAGTGGGACCCCCAGCGTTCTCTAGCGGTTTCTGGTATATGAACTCCAGAGAATAATCAGGTGAATAATTTCGGAAATTAATCAGTGCAGAACTTGGAGTTAAATCTCCGGGACATGACTTTTTAGGGTCAGAACCGAAATTTCGGTATAATACCTTTACCATATGAAATTCATACTACTCGTAGTACTACTTGTTTGTAGAATGGGCATTACGTGGTTATCCCACAGTAGTTGATTGTCTTCGACTCAAATGTTCATTGAAATTTCGGTTCTGACCCTAAAAAGTCATGTCCCGGAGATTTAACTCCAAGTTCTGCACTGATTAATTTCCGAAATTATTCGCCTGATTATTCTCTGGAGTTCATATACCAGAAACCGCTAGAGAACGCTGGGGGTCCCACTGAAGAGCCGAACCCCTCGCAGCTGTGTCACGCAGCGGCAGAATATCGGCGAAACACGTGTCTGGGTTTTTAGCAAGTATCTAGGTCGGGAGTACGGTATAATACCTTTACCATATGAAATTCATACTACTCGTAGTACTACTTGTTTGTAGAATGGGCATTACGTGGTTATTCCACAGTAGTTGATTGTCTTCGACTCAAATGTTCATTGAAATTTCTGTTCTGACCCTAAAAAGTCATGTCCCGGAGATTTAACTCCAAGTTCTGCACTGATTAATTTCAGAAATTATTCACCTGATATATATATATATAAGCTGGCACCCACATCGTTAGCATAATGAAATCTTTCGTCGTCTATATATATATATATATATATATATATGTTAAATGATATTACAGACAAAGATAAGGAAATCCCTGTAGCTATTTCTGACTTATTGGCCGTCATCAGACACCTATACGTTACCTCAGGTTTTGCAACCTTTGAGAGTACATCACCCTACCTACTGAACCGCGTTCTCGTTTCGCTAGTGCATATTAGCACTAGCAGCTAGCGCCCACCGATCGTGTTACAGGAACTACCTGTCCCGCTGTGCTTTGGGATTCGATTTAAAGCTCTGCAGACAATCGCACATCAACCATTAGTACATGCGGAATGAGACTGCCGTCAGAGTCAATGGAGATTTGGATGGCCATTTCTGGCTTGCTATCCGTCGTCAGCCAGCTACACGAGCCTCAGGTTTGCTGGACCTGAGATTGTCACTGGCTAGTACCTGTGCTGTTAGTATGGTATCAACTTACCCTAAAGTGAGCGTTTATTAATTCAACTCTTAGCCATTGAACCACGGCCTCCTTGTCCTGTCGACTGTTCTCCTGCCTGTTAACTGGCAGGGGGGCGTTTATTGATTAGGCTACGGGACGTGCTTGCGCAGGCAATCATATAGCGACTTCCGGTCTTCCTTTCTGCATTATTACTGTTTGCTTCGCCTGTGGGATCCCTAGGCCAACCTGACGAGCGATGTGCCACCCTACGTCATGTATGTTCAGCTTGTTAGACTGCAGGACATACTTGATCTGTTGTACCTTGGAGCTCAACCCAGAGACTTTACAGGCAGTCGTACACCAACAAACGATTATGCAGAAAATGTGATGGTCACCCCAGTCTCCATCGTCTTTGTTCGGCACCCTCGGCCATATTTGCTGATATATTTATATGCGCAGAATAGTATTACCAACGTAGACAAGAGAGACTGGAATGACCATTTCTTGCTTACTAGCCGTCGTCAGGCAGCCACATCCGAAGTGTAAGCACCCTTCTGCAATGTTTATATATGGATATGTTAGAGTTGCGAGAATTTCCATGACAGTATTCATAAAACAAGTCGGTGTGTGTGTGGGCACATATCGCGTTCATCATCCACCGAAGGCAACGATGGAGCAGAGGAATCGACTTTATGGCCCTCACAGTATTCGTACTGCCTTCGAAAACTTCCACGTTCCCACCATCGGGGCAAACAGCCTTCCCCCGATGGAGTTGTTGAGGGGGCGGGGGGGGGAGAGCATCCATCAGTAAGGAATTTGTGCGATTGCCAGACCACCAAGACTGTTTAAGAAGAGGCTGCAAAGTCCGGAAAGATAACGTGTTTAATAAAGTAGGTGGGCTAACTCATGAAATGTCAACCGAAATTCCGAAATGCGTTTTCGTTTCGAAAAAAATTAATTAAGTAGGGTTGTAAAACTAGTCAGCCTGCAAAATAATTCTATAATAATGCAGTTACCTAAGGATGCAGGCTGTCGAGTGAAATTCCTTCCGACCGAATGCAGAAACTACATTCTGTAAGATATGACTACGTATGTAGCATGAATTTTTCTCATTGATTTTCGATGCCCCTAAAAGTCCAATCATCTTTAATGGAAAACATATATATAAATGTTCATTTTTTGCTCATTCCGTGGAAAATTAGGTTTTATTCCAATTTCATACTCAAAGGAGAGACATAATTCAGTTTTAAAAGAGTTTTTAATTGCGGGACTTTTAAGTACCGTGAAATGGCCGTTCATAAATCGTTATGTCGCTGCACTTACCAACGCCTCTCTTACAATTAACAATATAGGTCAAATCCACTGCCAAATTTATGAACCCTATATGGTCCCTCTTTATTTTCGTAGGGAAATTTGTGGTTTTTCGGACGCGGAAATTATACGGCTTGTGGTTTGGAAACCCTGAATCCAAGTGTGACGGCAGAAAGGGTTCAAAATTATTCCGGAATTAGAAAAGTTTTTGAACACCGTATGATACCCTTCCGAATCAGCAAAAGAATGAATATTTTTATGGATGTTTTCCAGGAAATATTATTGGACATTAAGGGCATCGAAAATCAATAAGAAAAGTGCATGCTACTGAAGTAGTCATTTTTTCCAGAGTGTAGTTTCTGCACGAAGCCGAAAGTCGAAAGCTCGCAGCCTGAGGTAACTGAATTATTATAGACTTATACTACAAACTGATTAGTTCAGAAACCCTACTTAATTAATCTTTTCGAAACGAAAACTCATTCCGAAATTTTGGTTGACGTTTCATGAGTCAGCACACCTACTGTGTGTTAGGAAGCGGAACAAAATGCATAGTTAAACAATACCCAACAGGAGGATATAAGACAGGAAGGTTTCATTCAGAGATTTGAGGATCGTCAACTTTTCCTGCTTACTTTTCCACAACATCCAAAACACAACCTAGAGTCAAAGATAACTTAGATTAGGCCACTAACGGCCTAGGAGTCTCGTGGATCGAAGTTAATCGAGCGAATGATTGTTGGCGGAAGTCGACAATAGTCCCAGAGGCATTGAGAGGAGGATGAACGGGATTATATGTAAGGTCACCAAAAAGGAACAGAAAAAGAAGAGCTAGGATGCATTTGGATGTGTTTGACTACCGTTTGGGTGCCCGATACAGCCGATTCTTTATAGAAAAAAACTAAAATTCTCCCGAAGGGAGACGCAGTAAATCAGAGGGGGCAAGTCTTCTTCCGAAGGGTTTCGAGCTGATATACAGTAAAATAGATATGTACGAAGTATATATACATATATATATGTATGAATTTGAAAACAGGCATCCCAAGAATCATAATTCGAAAGAAATAAGCAGCACATCCTGCACGAAAAGCAGTAGGAACGACAAAACGCCGGCATGCTCAACACCCAAAAATACTGTGAGGCACCGTACAAACCTACCACCGACGATGGAGGCTTGTTTGATTTCAAGCTTCGGGACAGTCGCTTTTATATATCCCTGAGAAGGAGCATTTTCGTTCCAGTTGGTGGTATATGTATATATGCACATATTATGCTGAAGTAACGCTCAATGATCGAGTTACGGGACATGCTCGTCCCGTTGTGCCCTGCAGCTCAATCCGTTCGCCCTTGTCTCTGTCGGTTTTCCATCATATATATGTGCTGAAATAGCGCGACTGATAAGGACTAAGGGGACTGGAATGACTATTTCCGCTTGTTAACTTTTGTCATCCGGCCTAGCTCAATCGCCTGTCGGCAGAACCTAAATATACAACCTACTATCTATCGTAATCGATGCCTACTAAGTTCAACGGTCTTACCATCCTGTCTTTGTCAATGGCGTCACTACACGACTCCTTGTAAGATATCTATTTCAAGTCAGATGACAGTAGGATGTTGCGAGGCGTCTCCAAGACTGGGAAGACTGACTAACTCCCAACCAGGATGCCACGATGATGCTACCCGAGAACCGAAAATGTCCTAATCCCGCTGCCAATAGCAGTCATTCGTCTCCAGTTAAAAACGACTTCATCCTGATGCTGCTGCCGCTACTGATGATGATGATGATGATGATGATGATGATGATGATGATGATGATGATGATGATGATGATGATGATGATGACGACGATGACGACGACGACGATGGCATCTGAAGGTAATTTGGTAATGTTATAGATGCACCCCAAGGTAGCTGTTAGAGGCTGCTAATCAAAAACGCAAAGGATGACTGTGGTGAACAGAGAGCAGGCATGTGTTAAATGAAGCGCAGAAAAATCGACTGCTAGGTCGGCGATTTATCAGGTAGACAAACCATCCCACGGATCTAATCCTTCTCTGTCGGCATGAAGACCAGAAACTGTCCACTGTCCCGTTGAAAATCCCGGAGATTATGTTATAAAAGCTATAAAGCTAGGCCTGTCTGCAGGAGACAGAACGGAACGTAAATATCCTCCAAGGATCCTTTTGACGACGTCCATCTATCAGCCTCTGATTACGAACAAATGTCCCGACATTACTTCGGGGGAAGTACTCCACAAGTAACCAGTCCACAGACACCTGCGTACCTTTTCCGTGATAAAACGGAAGCTAAATGATCCGGATATTTTCAACCCTTTCTTTGTAATTCATGTTTGTCGATTTGACGCGAAAAAATGCGAGAACGGTTACCAGGTCCTAAAATGTAAATAACCACTTGATAAAAGCGGGTCTCACCCTGCTGAAACTGCTTAATGACACAATCCACTGACATGAGAGTTCGTCCACCTTGTTGGGGTCAGCACCGATAGCTCGCTCGTGAATTACAGTCAATGACCGATCTCATGAAATTTTGGCTGAAAGTTTGAATGATGTTTTCGATTAGGAGGGATTTCTTAAGTGCGATTGCAATACTTTCTATCCTGTGGGGTAATCCCATGATAGTTCCGGACTTGCCAGGATGTAAGCCTTTGAATGCACCTCGTTTTGACCTCTTTCAAGAAACGCACTCGGTAAAAAGTGACTGCATAAGTAGAGTGCGTTTTTACACTTATCGTCAGTGGTCTTAAAAATCAAGCATATCCTGTGGAAAACATGTACAGAGATATGCCTTCTTGTACTTATATCATAGCGAACCACGCCTTTTTTACACGCAATACTCGAATGAGGGTTATATTTAAGTTTCGGAAACCTTTTTAAATTCTCGGATAATTTCGAGTCGAATCAGCCGTTTCATTAGCGTCTAGCGATAGCACTCTATAAGGTATGCAAATTCCGCGTAAGAAAAATTATATATTCCTTTATGTATTTAAAGAGATACCATTTGGAGTTCAAAAGATTTTGTAGGGGATTCGGACTATATTGTATACTTCCTGAGCATCATTAGTATACGGACAGTTACGGTTTTGTATGCATGGACAATGCCGAGTCTTAAAAAATCTCATAATTAGAAACTTTATCAGAACCTAAATATACCCCTCCTTAGAGTATTGCATGTGAAGAGGACGTAATGTACTATCAAATGGCAAAAGAAAGCCTACTGTTGTGCATGTTTTCCATAAAAGTATTTAGTTTATAAGGGCGTCGCAAACGAGCGTGAAAAACGCATGCTAATTTAGTGGTTACTTTTTACCGAGTGCGATTTTTGCAAGTGGTCGAGAAGAGGTGCATTCAGATGCCAACATCCTGGCATGTCCGAAATATTATGCTATTACGCCGCGGAGTAATTAGGATTGTAACGGCACCTAAGTAATCCCTGCTAGTCGAAGACGTCTTTCATAATTTCGACCAATATCTCATGAGATCGGCCACTTATCGTAGTTTCTAGGGTGGTGAACGGACGCAGCACCTAAACCGCCCTCACCTATGAGGGTAGGAATATTCCAAATTGACTGGAGGCAGGACTGTGAGGGACAAAGCTAGGCGTCCCTCTACGCGCGCCACACACGACCTGGTTCCTGTACAAAGTATAGCGATTTCGCAAGAGAAGGTGCGGCACGGATCCCACGTACACAGGCGCGTAATAGAGGCTGCATGTAAAAGGAGCCCTGGAGCCCGCCTATGACTCACAGCCCCACAGTACTGGCCACGAGGACCGAGTTCTCCAGTGATTTGCACAGCTTCCAAATTACACAGAAGATGACGCAGATCAGAAAGGCAACGTTAACCCAACTCGTGGCACCTACTCTCATCCACTGACTCTCTGTGTGACCGCTTATTATCACAATTCAGACCAACTCAGAATCAGTCAGAGCGTCTCCGTCAGGGCAGCAGAGAATCCCGTCAAATAACAATCAGACCTCCAACTGCTTCTTTTCTTCAACCTCCCAGAGAAGGCCCTTGCGGGAGTGGGGGAGGGGCGATAAACCTGTGTCTGCGTGCTGCCATCCAGCGCAACATCATACCTTCTGTCACAATCACGACTGTGGTCCTCTGACTGCATTGTCGCACGCATTCTTACTCAGAAAAAACACAGCGACGGGCGGCAATCCGCGTACGTGGCGACAGACACAGACGTCTGTTTGAAAACCCGATAACTAACGGAAAGCTCACAGCTGCCGTTTCCCACCCAGCGGTGCTAGCAGCTGTATGCGAGGTCAGCTTGCAAATTGAAAGAAAGCCTCTAAAGCGGCTACCTACTATCATAATAACACCAACTGGGTATTAAATATAAGGTCTGAAAGCGTATGCTATGTCAGTATCAGCGAATCGTAGCCCTCGCAGCCTGGTATGTGCTGTGAGTTCCCTGCCGGTAGATACGTTTGCCTTCCCTCCGGATATGCAGGTGATGGGCATAGCTGTTCAGTCATCATCCTCGTCCTTTTGACCCCTACCGGGGTGTTATAGATGTTGGTGATCAAAAACCTGGCCATTTGCTGTGTGGACCAGGGGGGCTGTGGAGTGGAACGCCAAGTTGCCGACTCGACCGTGCCATCCACTTGCGCCCTCCCCCGCCTCCGGTCTTCTCGACTATGTCTTGACACCTGGTCCAGGTGGGGGGGGGGGGGGGAGGAAGGAGTGCGGTAGATGCTGCGAAAGTCCACATTCACTACAAACTAATTTACGCGCAAGTCACCGTGTCTCCTTCGCATTCCGGTGGAGCACGCGGTGGACATCGTCGGCAACAGCGGACGAGTTGTCGAGTTTACGTATGAATAGTCGGTCTTTAAAGAAAGAGAAGAAGAAGAAGAGGAAGAAGAAGAAGATGATGAAGAAAAAGAAGAAGAAGAAGAAGAAGAAGAAGAAGAAGAAGGGCAATTTGTCATGGCGAGGCTAACAATCCGACAAACATTTAGTCATGTCCTTGAGAGCATGCCAGACGTCACGGGCGCGGCGAGATCTGTTCAAAAATCAAAGTCAAAATATTGCGGTCGCGGCGCGTTTTACTGAAAGGGTTATTTATCGATTTATCCCTATTTCAGGACGCAACAAGGCAAAGGCGGTCTAACGTGGCAATCGGGGCAACCAGCGCCCTCGTCGGCAAACCACATGATTCTCACCAACGCTTCAAACCACCAGCTGACCGTCGCAAACAGCAAAGCCTAAAGCATGCCCTACGGAATGCACGCAGCACCGGTGACTTCCGTGTGAATTGGCTTTTAGTGAGTCGTACTTGCGCACATCTGCAGCACTCACTCGCCTCGGGGAGAATGGACTGAAAAAAGGTAAACAATCCTTCTACGCGCGCCACACACGGCCCGGTTTCTAATTCAAGCATACCAGAATTACATCAGGAGGCTACTCGAGCTCACATGCGTAAGTGTGTGAGAACCAGTGCACCGTCTGACTCTTAATTCTGAGAGAGTCTCAGCTGCTCTGTCAGCTGACAAACTTCCAAAGCACGATTTTTTGCGTGTTGTGATAGCTCCGAGTGCGTCGTCTTTATTTTATTGAGGAATGCGCTAGGGTGCCATTGGGATGGATTCTCTAGTGTCGGCCACACACCCGGCGGTGTTTGCAGTTGGACCTGAGTTTAGGTCAGGGGGTTAGCTCGCAACTTAAAAGAGGGTCATCTTAAGCGGCCACGGACTGTTATACTAACACCAGCTGAGCATTAAGCACGAATAGTCTGCCTTGCGAGGGAGGCGAGATGTGAGGAAAAAGAAGAAGAAGAACAGCAGTTGACCATGACGAGACTGATAATCAGAAAAAAAATTTAACCATATCCTCAAGAGGATACCAGACTTCACGGGCGCGACGAAATCTGTTTAAAATCAGAAGTTAAAAGGATGGAGTTACGGCACTTCTTGCTGTATGAGTTATTTATCAATTTAAACTAATTTCACATCGCAACACGATCGTCGTACCAACTTTTGACAACCCTAACGCGAAGACGGTTCAAAATGGCCACTCGGGCAACCATCGCCTTAGTCCGCAAACCACATTTTTTTCACCAATGCTTCAAAACCACTATTCGACTGCCGAAAGCAACGATGTCTAACGCAGAATGGACGCAGCACCGGTGGCTTGCGCGTGAACCGATTTATATCGAGTCATACTTGCGCAGCATCTACTTCACTCACTCCCCATACCATGTATACCTTTCTCGGGGAGATGGGCTGGCAAAGGTGAACAATCCTTTTACGCGCACCACACACGGGCCGGTTTCTAATTTAAGTGTGCCAGGATTACATGAAGAGGCGACTCGGAGTTCGCATGCGTGAGAGTGCCGTAAAGGGCACAGTGAGTGAGAGACAGTGCACCGTCTGACTCTCATTTGTAAAATAAACACAGCTGATCTCTTAGCTGGCAGTCTTCCAAGTCACGATTTTTTGTGTGTTGTGATAGATTCAAGCGCGTCGTCCTTATTTTAATGAGGGATGCGCAAGGGTGCCATGGGGATGGATTTGACGTAAGTTATGTCGTTCCCGCGAACTAACGAACTACGGCTTACTAAGCTCATAAACGGAGAGAGGTAAGGAAGGCCAGTAAGTGAATAAAGTTAATATCCAAAATGTGCAACGACCTGACCAGAGAGCATGCATGCGGCGCGAAGCTTACAAGCGGCGGAGTCCTCGTCACGTTAAAACAAATGCTACAGTAAAACAAACGTGACAAGATTGTCAAAGGTCAAGTAGTCAAGTACTTCAGCACAGATTCTCTAGTGTCAGCCACACCCTCTCTCTTCCCCCGCCCCATGCACCAGCCGACCGCCAAGTCACTCAATCTGTGTCAAAACAGCGAATGCGAAACAGGCACCTGATTGGTGAAGAGTGTTCATAGATCATGATTACAGCCTGCTCACTCGGAGTCTAAACCCCCCGGTCAAATTTTGTCTTTTGTTCAGAGATGAAAACTACTGAAGTGTTTGCGTTCATTTCAGTGAGATCTCTGGCGATCTTTTAGATTTGACTTTTTCTCTAACATATATTCTGTCGTAGAACTGTCAGTTTTAGGGTCTCGTCATTTTGCTGCGGACAACATGGAAGGCCTCGGAGACCATCTGGAATAAACGACTGAAGAATACCGCTGAATTTTCAGAACAACACTGCTGTCCGTTTTCCTGGGCTTCTTATGCCAGGTGTCTGCACTGCTAGTTATTATAGCTTTCCTCAAAATTATCAAGTTTATTTATCAAATGAACCTCCCTTTCGCAGTGCCCTAACCGGAAGGCCGTGTGGCTCATTTCGGGACAGAAATGGGGCCTGGCATGCGGTGAGGGGGCCGCGCTGTGTACGCGCATTCCACAACAAATGCCACACATGTGGAGGAGGGGGGCGTGGGGTGGTACGTCGTACGATATAACTCTAGTGCAATTTATACAGCACAGGGAACCGATCTGCCTGCGAGGACTCCTTAACACAAACTGACTACTTATGATGTGTTTACTGATTTCCCCGGCCCGGGCACATTTTAATACCCCTAAAACGAGTCGGGCAGGAGATGTACTAAACCAACACGGAGGTCAGATCAGAGTACAGCACTCGTCAAATGAGCTGTAGGAAGCCCGTGCATCGCATAATAAATATAATACATTAGACAGTGCGACGGCACGCCAAGGCGCAGGATCATGCCGCGCCTGCCATGTGCGTGAACCTCCTGCATCAGTTGTCCGAGTTGCCCGGACAGTGAACTAATGCATGAGAGTGGAAGAGATAGTGAGGTCAGCACCGAAGAATTCTTCCCCATGGCATTTCGGCGCATTTCTTACTATAAAAAATCGATAGCCATCATGCTTCCTTGGTAGGCTCATCTACTGCAGATGTGCTATCCCAGGAAACGTTAGGCGAAAATGTAAAATCTGTTCTCGATTAGGAAATATTATTAATGAAGGGTTGCAATACTGACCAAATGTCAACGCAATCTCTAAATATTTCAGTTATGTCAAGTTGCCGGCTTTTGAATGTACTACACTCTGTGTAAAACGACTACTTTTAGTGTGCATTTTCCCCTACTTTTGATGCCCTTATAAAGTTAAATATATTTCATGGACAAATGCGCATTAATATTCTTCTTTTTACTCATTTTCTAGCAAATTACGCCTTCTTCAAACTTTATAAAAACACCTATTCGACTCTCGAATGGCTTCGAACCCACCCAGCAGTTACACTGTCTTCTTTTTATTTAAGAAAAATCCTGCGCTACTCTGTGGTTTTAAAATGACAGCGCATAGAACTCTTAATATTTGTAATGGATGTGCACCATGTCATATAACTCATAGGCAGCATTAATTAAAGGACAGATATAATGCAATAGGAATGGACATTTCACGACCCTAGGAGATCGCAGGTTTAAAAACGCTTTTGAAACCGAAAGACGGAAATACGGAATTCAAAGAAGACATTATATGTGGCCAAAGAAGTGTGTGGCAGAATAGCTTTGTACAAGTTTGCTATATAATGTTTTAAATTTATCGGGGGATCGAAAATCAATGGGAAAATTCACGCAACTTAAGTGGCCATTCCCTACAGACTGTAGTTTTAACAAGCCAGATGGAAAGGAGCTCGTTTATAAGCCAAAATTTGGTGCGGCCGAAATACTCTGTGATTATGCTGTTTATTAATTAATATTAAAAGCCCTTCTTCTGTACTCTTTTCTCACCGGAAACACATTTCAGAATACCGATTAACATTTCCTGACATTGCACATCAGCCGTAACTTCAGTCAACCCATCGTCAGCGTTTTGGTTCATGAACTTGAAACCTCACCCGGGATGAAGGCGGTCGATCTGGTCTGGAGGTCATGCCTTTACAACGGGCCTTGTGAGAGCTACGCAGAACCAACACCACATGGATGCGAGATTATAAACCACGAATGGATGCAAATGTTCTACTTCCAGGTTTTAGTATAAATAAAGATGTAGGAGTCTAGTGGAGCACCGAACTAGTCTGTTTCTTATTCTGGGCTTCCGAAATCGTGCAGGGATCCACCTTCAGAGATAGTTATAGGCGTACAACCAAGCAGCAATCAACGACATAAGTTTGAAGGGGACAACACAAGACTTTACATGCCAATCCCAGGTCGATAAATCGATTAATTGGGCCCTCATCCGTAGTCCAGACTTCAAGCAATTCCCGACTTGTCTTGCACCAGACATGGGCGACTATCCCGATGGCTACTCAGTCGGACTCATGGCTTGTTCCATAGATGTGGGCAGCTCCCCGCGACAATTTGTTGCACACCACTCAATCAGCTTACGTTCATGTATGTGAGATCTAAACATGTGTTGAGTCTTTCCAGGGTAATTGCAGGGACATTTTAGACACCAAACTGCCCACTGTGATTCAGTCGACCCTTGATTTTTTGGATTCTGCTGCGCATGTTTCCCTTGGGCCGATGCGTAATTCCGACATCTAGTCGCCTCTGACACGTCCTTTATACACGTTGGATTATGTCATACCATAAGTGCTATTTCTGGTTGGGTCCTACGGGGACGGACACGTAGGCATCGGCATATGAACACCTTCGGATAGCCATTCCTGCTTGCTGCAGTAAATCTAGATCCGTTTGTTGATCATTGTCACCCAGCTTCGTTTGTGAGTCACAACATGGTTGCTGTGAAAAATAGAAATTTGTGTTGTTTGGGGTAAGGTGATACTATACTAACAGCACAGGTACTAGCCAAAAGCCCATACACGCGTGTTTCCCCGATATTCTGCCGCTGCATGGCGCAGCTGCGAGGAGTTCGGCTCGTCGGTGGGACTTCCAGCATTCCCGTGTGTTTTCTGGTAGGTACTCCAATTTAGAAACTGTCGCTTTTTAATTTCCCCAGAAATTATCTACGAAGTTGAAGTGGATCAGTTTATTCAAGGTCTGTAGGCTCAGACCGAGATTTTAAGGCATGAATATTTGGGCCGGAGTCCATCAGTCACAGCGGGCAACCGCGTAATATTCATCAACTGCCGACAGGTAGCTAGTAGTATACTTTAGGGTAAGGTCATACAATACTAACATACACGGCGAAACACGCGTGTATGGGCTTCTGGTTAGTACCTATGCTGCTACTATGGTATGACTCCGGCCCAAATATTCATGCATAAAATGCTCGGTCTGAGCGTATAGATCTTGAATAAACTGATCTACTCCAACTTCGTAGGTAATTTCTGAGGAGATTAAAAAGCGACAATTTCTAAACTGGAGTATCTACCAGAAAACACACGCGGAATGCTGGGGGACCCACTCACGAGCCGAATCCCGCGCAGCTGCGCCATGCTGAGGCAGAATATCGGCAAAACAAGCGTGTATGGGCTTTTGGCTAGTATCTGTAATGTTAGTATGGTATCACCTTATCCCAAAGTATACTACTGGCTGCCTGTCGGCAGTTAATGAATACTACGCAGTCATCTGCTGTGGCTGATGGACTTTGGCACAAATATTCATACATAAAATTCTCGGTCCGAGTCTATGGACCATGAATAAACTAATCTACTCCGTCTTCGTAGAGAAGTAGATTTTTCTTTGAAAAGTGGCTGAACAGCCTCAAGAGGCGCTAAGTTTCTAGTGGACTCCGACTTTTCGTCATATGCCCCCTCAAATATCCGTGCTCCAAATTCGGTGAAATGAATATAAATAAGAACGTCACATCGAAAGAAACCATGATTTCATCCAGTTGAATTCTCCGACCTCGGAGATCTACGAGGAACTAAGAGGCCAATCGAACAAAGGTAGTCAAATTGTCTTGGTAGAACTTCTGTTATTAGTGCACCCACCTAGCCGAGATTATAAGCAGTGTTGCCCTTTACGACAACGAGTGGTCTCAGTAGGACACTTGGTTTGTAGACTTTTGACAGACCATAGAATCGAACTAGGGCGATTTCGGTTGCCTTCATTTGGTGCAATTAGGTCTCCGTGACCATATTTATGAACTGGTATCCCCTGAGTAGTTTATTCATCCGATTTGCTACTGCTTTGTCATGTAAGTTCTGTGCTGGCCCGTAAAGTTCTCTATCTCCTGAAAGGACTTTGACTTTCTTATTGTGTACTTTACGGCCAATCACGACAGTTGGTTGTCCCTTGTCAGCAGGCAGAATGATAATGTTATCATTCCTCCTCGCTTTCTCCACAAGTTTCTATTCACTTTATGAGAGACATCATCAAGGAGGTAAAACGTTGTTGGACGGACTGTTTCATTTTCTTTTCGTGGCCTCAGGAACTGCAGTGGAGCCGACTGGGTCGGCGCTGGCAGGACTTGAATCTAACTTCATTCCGTAGCATTCACACTTGCTGCTCTGTTAGTTGTTTCGATGAGAGATCGTGGACTAAGTTCGAGTGTCCAATGTCTACTGGCTTTTATTTATTCTGCCTCCGTTTTAAAAACTCTTTCTTTTGACTTGTTTGTGAGATCAGACCGCCTTCCAAGATGCTGGGCAACAGAATCGTCGCGAATGTGGACACATGCCCTCATCTTCTCCTCGATCTTGGCATTGTAATTCTGTAAATGCCCTTAACCGTCGTCGATCAGCCCCACGACTTTCCTGAGCATAGTCTTGTTAAGGTGAGCCTTATATGTTAGTTTTCGAGGCGTCAGTCCATTCTGGATAGGTTTATGCTGCCTTTTTCTTTCAGTTGATAGTTGTCTGCGGCGCATCTCACTCGAATGTTCGTGCATCATGTATTTTTACGAGATAACAAGAAGTAGATTATGAACTGTTTTGAAAGTTGCCTAATTGTATTATGTAGCTTTTACGTTGAAATTTCCAGATTATTACCATTCTCACGTTTTTAGCATAACTACAAAGGCTGATCCTACATTTTCTTCTGTGAATGGGATGGTCAATATTGCCTTGACGACCACAGCTCGAACCGACTACTGTCTAATGAATTATTCTGTAGGCCTTACTCTTGGACCACAGCGCTTCCAAGTGAGGTAAGAATTTATGCTAACAGTATTGTGCCATGATAGAGGCAGGGGTTAACTGACAGTTCAACCGTCGATTCCGACGAGGTCCATCATGGGGTACAAACCAAGGTGCAGCAGGCACGGTGGCTTGCGCGCGAATTAGCTTATAGTGATAGTGGACTTGCGCAGCATCTACCGCGCTCTCTCTTTCCCACTCCCCACCAGGACCAGGTGTCAGGACAGAGTCAAGAATGCCGGTGGTGGGGGAGAGGGCAGGTGACTGGCATGGCCGGCAGGGCATAACTAGTTGGTTTAAAACCTCCATGGATTCACGAAAGCATGGCCCTGGGCCTTGCGACCAAGTTCGCGGGATTCAATTAAACGAGATCTGAATGACCGGTAACTTTCGGGCAGTTGGTTTACGTGACCCCAGGTGACCTTGACTCTCGTGTTGGAACCTCGTGAGGCATGCTCTCTGTGATTGCACTGGTGCATGTGCATCTAAACAAAGATAGGTGCGATTAATGGCACCGGACACAAGTTATTTCAAGTCAAGGGACCTTATATGCCTCCTTTAGCTTTATTTAAGTCCCAAACAATCTGACTTTGACAGCGGCTTTGAATTTGACTGGGGCCTGCGAAGGATTCAAACGTTCTGCTATTATATGGGTACGAAAGGCAAAAAATGCCGGTTTTGCAACTGAACGCCCACAGAATGAACGAGAGGCACGTAAACTCTTAGGCTTTCGCTGAGAGATTCAAGAGTGAACGAAATAAACCGGCATAGATCCTGAAGCCTGCGGCTGATATTCTTCGGTGGCAGGAATAGAAGTCAAAGCTTCAGAAAGTTTCATTCTGTGGCCCCAATCCTTACACCACGGGGTGCATTCATTTTTCGCCTTAAGTTTCAAAGTGATGGCATAAGGGCGAGTTATTTGACAACAGAGCTCAGCATAGGGTCAGGATGGTTGTTTTGAAGCTATCTGATCGCAAGGGTTTCTGCGCCCAAACGCGCATGACGGTTCGATTTTTGCAAACGATGACGGCGCCCTGGGGGGTGGACGCAGAACCGGTAATTCATGCGTGGAATGATTTATGGTGGGGCGGGATTGCGCAGCACCTATCGCACTGCCTCCTCCCTCACCTGCCCTACTCCGGTTGAATGGTGGTGTCAAGACGGTCGGGGGGTGGGCCTACGAAAAGTGACGGACGCGGATTACCAACCTGTCTTCGCGTACCATATACTAACTCGCCTCCACTCCGGGGCCGTGAGAAGGGGTCGTTGCAATCTGACTATCAGTCCATTGGAAGAACCGACTTATCTCATCAGTTGCTAGCCTTCCCAGTCAGATTTCCTGACGAGGACTGCGTTGGCATGCGTGAGGACGGACTTCCTACTTTCGTCTTCACGCTCTCCCTCGCTCTCTTCCCTCCACCGTGCGCCAGTCGACTGTTCGGGTCTTTCAAAGAGAATGGAAATGGTAAGGGACACGGCGCGAGGGCATGCCGCCGCACGAATTTGTGACGGGGCTCGCGCGAATTCGACAGGTCCCTAGGAGCGCCTGCCGTGTGCCAGTCCACAGCGTAGGCTGTTTTCGGGGGCCACTTCATACACAGACAGGACTGCCGTTGTCTCTGATTATGGGTTCGAGCAGGAGTCCAAAACGTCAGGCTAATAAAGCTCTTGTCCCAGCGGTCGTGTCTCCTTCCTCAACAGACAGGACAGTTCAACCATCGATTTCGGCGCCGCTCCACCGCCCGCTCCACAGTGCAGTGAGAGCGGGGACATCATATTACGCGTGAAGTAGTTTATAGTAGTAGTAGTAGTAGTAGTAGTAGTAGTAGTAGTAGTAGTAGTATTAGTAGTAATAGTAGCAGACTTACGCAGAATCTACCGCGCTCTCTCCTCCTGCCCCACCTGGGAGCGGTGTCAAGACAGAGTCAGGAAGACCGGAGACGGGATAGGACGCAGGTGACTGGCGCGGCCGAGCCCGAACCTTAGCTCTTCACTTCACATCCCCTGGTTCACAAAACATTTGGCCAGGATTTTAGCCAGCAACGCAAATGGGGAGTGGCAGGGATCCCGATGTGCGCGACATGAGCCGACAACTGGGCCTGCCACCGCACCCCGAATGTTGGCATTTTTTATGGTGCGCATTCCAATAGCGCCTGCCGAAATCCAATGTGGTCTTCGCCTCGGTCCAGCGCATCTACCACCTGGCCCTCTTGGGGAACAAACACACACACACACATACACACACACACGACAGTTCGACCATCGATTTCGATGATGTCCACTGTGTGCCCAACAGACTGCATTGTGGAGCAGGGACGGTGACTTGCGCCGGGGTTTATAGTGCCAGTAGACTTGCACTGGATCTACCACACTCTCCCCCCCCCACCTGAACCTGGTGTCAAGACAGAGTCAAGAAGACCGGAGATGAAGGAGGCCGCAGGTGGATGGCCTAGACTGATCTGCACCTTGGCGCTCCACTCCGCACCCCCTGGTCCACACGACAAATAGCCAGGATTTTGACCGAAAAACCAAATGGGGAGGAGGGGGGTGGCAGTGGTCCCACCTTTTGCGACTGCCGACAACAGGGTCTGCCAGCGCACCCCTTAAATTTTGGCATTTGTTATTGTGCAAGATAACGCCTGTCAGAATCCGATGTGGCCCTCGTGTTGGTCCAGCGCATCTAACACGTGGCCCCTTTGGGGGGCACACACACACACACATACATCTCCGTCAAAAAGCCTCTTTTTCCCATGAGCCTCTGGGGTACATGCTGAGAAGTAAGTTGTTCGTTCGAGCTCTACAACCGCGTAAAGGTCATTCTTTCTAGCCCAAAACGCCCCTATTCAACGGCCCACCTGCCTCTGATTATGATGACTGGTTAAACATTCGTTCCACCAGTGGGGTGGATGAAAACGTCTAGCTCGCCCCCCCTGCACTCTCCACTTCGGACGAAGCAGCAATGAGTCTGCGTGGACTAATCGCGTCTTGGTATTCAGCTGGCTCCTGCGGAGTGATGACAGGTTGTCAGGGCTGTCAAAATAAACATGCGTCACCCTGGCGAACCCAGAAAGTACTCGAGACAGACGTCACCTGCTGGAAGTTAGTCAGATCAGTTTACTCACCTGAAGCGTGTTAACAGCTAACTGGTTAGGAGGACGCTGTCACCAAGGGCAGGCTAAACAGCGGTGACAGTTTCCTGGCAGTCCGCATACAACATACAAGGGGCACCTTGAAAATATTAAAATACAAACTAGCGCCAAATGGCAAGTTTTCATTCTTTACTGAGTTTAAATACTGCTTGGTGAGATTATTGCGAGGTCTAAAAATTGAAGACATTTGAATTAACTAAAAATGAGTAAGGTTATTTGAGGGTGGTTGCATTAAATGCAAAGTAAACTACTGAAGAACGGATAAAACGAATGTCAATCTTTACCTGCAATTAATACTGAAGATACCGTCTACATGGAACATTGAAGAGGAAGGAGGCCGGGTTGTCATCCGTTGGCCGTTCAGTGGTATTTTAGAAATTAATCACATTTTGCCAAGTTTTTAATCCTGTTTTAAATGGGTGAACAGGGAGCCAGAATGTATATGTTAGGCTCACTTGAAATTTTAGCGCCTGTCGAGAAAGTCTGGACTGGAACATAAGTCGTGTTTATTGGAAGGGAATGTGTAGTTCAGCCTTGACTATGCGAAAGAGTGCAAAGTCTGGGGAATTGAGCTCCGAAGTGATGAGAAATACCATTACTGCGCTTTTCAATCAGGGCAGAATGACGAAGAACTTACCATCGTTTCAAGAAGGTGTAAATCGTCAGGATACGGCTTTTGCCAGTGTTGCGTTAAAGATGGTTAATGCTGCTGGTTAATGAATACCGTCAGGAAAAGGACGCTCACCGATCCCGCTACGCAACCCACTCGTCCGATTGTGGCTTGAGGCTTTCTCTCAAGCCCTGCAGCAGCCGCACATCGGTGCATAATAAAGACAGAACAGCACTGACGAAAAGGATAAGGAAGGTTGATATGGCCAACTCTGGCTAATTAGCTGTCGTCAGCCAGCCATACCCGACCTCCGAGGAGTCCAAAACCTGCGGCTTAATCCCACGACCTGTTGGTTGGAAGTCCAACGCCGTAACCACTAAGCCACGGACTCGTTGTCCTGTCGTTTGCGATTTGGTGTATGCGGTAGTAGAAGGAGGCTCGCCGATCGCGTTACGGAACTCACCCTGCCAGCAACCCCACGGTGACGCATAACATGTGCAGAATAGCATTACTGACAAAGACAAGGGAGACTGAAATGGCTTTGCCTGCACAAGATAAGGCCTTTTTCTTTTGGCATGTCGATTTCCTTCGAGTAGTGAACTTAAATTCGACGGCGTCACTCACAGTCCTCTCGGGATCATTATGCTGGACCAATCTGCGGCTCGTCATATGGAACGCCAACCGTAACTCACAGCGCTTTGGGACAATCAAGGCCCACAGCCCTGTACTTCAACTTTTCGGGTGTTCGGAATTCGTTCCTTTACTTTAAAAAATGTCAGAACTCTGGACTGCCTTCCGACGGGTTACTGGAGAGGAACCAAATGCCCATGTCGCACTGAAGGCGCAGGCTCCTTAGAGAGGTTTTTCAAGTCTCCACTCTTGTTTGTTCATGGTGTACAAAGCAATAAGTTACAGGTCTGCCTGAGCATCACAAGAGTAAAGTCGAAGAAACTGATGTGTATATCCTCTGTCACAGCTACTGGCTCCTAAGCAGTGGCAAATATGACGTCAAAATGACAAAAAACGCCACAACGCCAGAAGTCGACTAATTGTTCCTAAATATTCCCTAATGCTCCTCAGGCTGAAAATATGTTTGCCCTCGAAAAGTGTCCGTTAGTTGCAGCAAATAAATCCTTTTCAATGACAATACTGATTTGGACTGCTTTCTGCGATGCAAAGGTCGTGTGAATTCACCGACCCGTGCATCTGAACACAATCCTGCCGTTCTGATATGCCACACGTCCGATTCGCCATGAATATGGCCACCCATGGCAGGTTGTTGGGGGGACAGTGCGATGATTAAACGTCGCGAATATGACATTTCCAGCGAGCCTCCATCAGTCAACTGGCGTAAAACATTGCCGCCGTAAGAGGCTCAGCAGTTGCGAACTTAGATAATTAAGGACACCTTTAAATAGCTGAGAGTGCCCTTACGGGGGTATTTCGCTCACACCATATGCACAACAAATCATTAACTGACATGAATGAAATGCTGTCAAAAGTTGGAAATGTTTCTGACCAGAAGCGATTAATTAAGTGGGGTTAGAATATTAGTTATCGCGCAGCATAATACTTAGATATTTAACATGCGCAAAGACAATGAATCTCGAATGTGCTTCCTTCTAGTCGCGTATTTTCGTCAACTGCTCTTCTGAATTGTTCCATGGGGGTTTTCACAGCTTTAAACCTTTAATTGGTAAAAATGGCTACTTAAGTAGTATGACTTTTTGCGCTGTTATACGTCGTCTTTATCTCTTCACTTTTTTCAGTAAATTTTGTTCTCTTTGAATTTTCCGCAGTTTTGGAGACGGCTTTTAATTTCAGTATATCTTTACACCTGATCTCACATTGCTCTTGATCGTTTGCTCTCGATTTACGGTAAACTATGCATTCCTTGATGGTGATGAGAGGATACCACATAGGACTCATAAGGTATATAAATAAAAACACAAATACTCTGAAATACCAGTAAACATTTTTGAGTCTTAAGATGTCCCTAAATTGCGAACACTTATTTTGGAATATCTCGCCTTCAAATAAAAAATTTAGTAAAGGTAATTTATGATCACTTTTTTTACAGGAAACAACATTTTTAGCTCTTTATTAGCATGCATAAATATATAAAATCATCGCACATCACTGAAAAATCCGTGCCATTTAAGTTGACTCCTTTTTCGAGTGGGGTTTTTGCGAACAGTCGGAAAGAAACGCATTCAAAAGCCGACATTCTAGGGTGACTTAAACATCCGGAGATTGTGTTGCAAGGTTGTCAGTATTAGAATCGAGCCCAATTACAGTAGATGCCCTAACTCATGAGATGTTGACCGAAATTCTGAACTGCGTTTTCCACTTGAAAAATTACTTAAGTAGGGTTTCAATCATTGTGCTGCATAATTTTACTATATTTCAGTTGCTTTAGGATGCCAGCTTGCGAATGAACTTCTCTCTATCCGCCTGCAAAGACCACACTCTGTAAAAAACGATTACGCAAGTAGTTTTGAGATATTTAAGACCACGAAATGCCCCTTCATAAAATCTCGTGTATCTGCACTTAATGATGTTGCTTATAAAGTTACCAACATGACTCAAGTCCAAGGCCGAATTTTATGAACGCCATATGGGCTTCTCTCAGTACTGCAAATAAATGTATAATTTTCCGTACACAGAAAATATACCCATTGTAATTTCGAACCCCTGAAAGCAAGTGTAATGGCAGGTCGGATTCAAGATTATTCGCGAATAGGAAAAATTTTTAAGACCAAATTTTACCCCTCCTTTAAGAAGAAAATTTAAAAAGTACGAGGTATTACCAGATTAGTATAAGAAAGATGTTTTTTGCGTGCTTTCTATGATATGTATTTGGATATATAAAGACACGGAAAATCAATGAGAAAAATTCATGCTACGTAATCATTTTTGCAAGGTGTAGTTTTTGCAAGCGGCCGAAAAGAAGTTCACTTGAAAGCTGGCACCAGAAAGTGACTGGAATATCACGGGACTATGCTGTACGATGATTAATATTACAACCCCACTTAAGTAATCTTCCCGAGTAGAAAACGCATTTCAGAATGCCGGTTAACATTTCATGAGTTAGCATATCTATTGTGGTCCTTTCCGTTTTAAAACACAGTTCAGGCGTTTAGTTAACATTTCATGAGATATGATATCTGCTATAAATGAAATTCGGGGTGTGTTTAAAAGTTAAAAACCTTCAGCAAGTCAAAAGACGAACCCTGGATGGTTCTGTTAGGTAAAGTGGTACAGTAAGGTTATGTTTCTTAGGTTCCTAGTGATAATGCTCTAGGTTCCCTGACAAAGTGCCCTCTATAACTGTTAAACGTGTGCGCTTCTCTCAAACGTTGTATAAAATGTGGAAACGTGATTTTTAGTCCTCTGGGATGGCCACGCGAGACACCCACATTTCGCTTTCACCTGTTCTGCAGTCACCATGCTATTTGCTATTGATGCTCACATTCATTTCAGCCTAAATCAGAATTTCTTTATTTAAAAATATGCTTTTTTGCATGTTTATCAACACCTCCATTGTTCTGGAAAACGATTTTTGATGCAGCTAGTCTGATCAGGCACGCTTTTAATGCGCACTGTGCAGAGAAAATCAATCAATGTCCCTGAAAGAGTTCACTAACGCTGTTAACGTCTTGAGATTCGTCCATTATCACATCCTGACATTTTCACCAGCGCAGGGAATATGCAGCCTAAAACCGCTGTTTATTCAATATCCAATCACCATGGCCCAGACTTGCTCCTCTGATGTGGGAGTTCGATGTCCGTAAGTGGGAAACTGAGCAGAACAGAAGTCAAACATACATATTGACATCTGCGTTATCAGTGCCCGGAGCTGTACTACCAATAGAAACCTTATCCCAGAGCTACCAAGGGCATCATGCGGTGTTGGGAATTTTTAGTCATGTTGACTTGTTCTTTCTACCCTGACACTTTTCGACTGACCAGGAGCTTTTCGTTTCGGCTTGGTGCTCTGGCATTGCGCATGGATTCAGACATCGAGCATACTTGAGTCGTTCTCGGCTGGTTCACGATAAAAACGAACTCAGAGGCACCTGTTTCAGTCTCATACGTCTCTGTCCGGGCTACGATACTAGCCTGATGCACAGCTGGTGGCATACGTTAAGAAGTATGCAGGTATTCATGAAAAATTTTAACAAACTGGAGGCCGGCCGTAATGTATCGGCCAAAGAACTTTCGATCACTGATAGAAGCGAACAGGCGAGTTCCAGGTAGCAGTTCAGAAGATGAAGATGCAATCACTAAAACAAGAAATGTATTGGCCTGACGTTTCGGATTCTCAATCGAATCCTTTGATGATGGATTCGAGTGAGAATCCGAAACGTCAGGCCAATATATTTTTTGTTCCAGTAATCGCATCTTCATCTTCCGTACTTTCGATCAGTTATGAAAGACTCTCGGTTAAGCGGAAACGCAGAAGAAGCATCGAAGTTAAAAAAAATCAATTCTCCTAAGAAAAGCGACAATGTCTGCGGATCGAATATCCGTGTCAGGTGAGCAGATTTTGTTTTCAGATACACTAAAGCGTGCATGCAAACGACTGGGTAAGTAAGCCTTTCGTTCTGGGTGGTGCTCTGGTATAGCGCATGGATTTAGACATCGAGTATACTTGAGCCGTGCTCGGCGGGTTCACGGTTGAAACGAACTCAGAGGCACCTGTTTCAGCCTCCTAGGTCTCTATCGGCGCTAACATACCGGCCTGAGGCGACATATGTGCGATGATTTATGGAAAATTTCTAGCCATTCAGTAGCCGCTTGCAATGTCACGATGAAAACTTCCAGTCAGAAAAGAAAGGTCCCCCGTTAAGTGACAACGCAGAAGAAGTACCGAAGTTAATACTACCTTGGTTTGAAAAAAGCGTTCTCCTCTGAAAAGCGAAAATGCCAGAAGACTGTATATCCGTGTCAGCTGGGCAGACTTCGTTTGTAGAAACACAAAAGTGTCCACGCAAACGACTGGGTAAATTAAACAGCACAGACGACAACGATAGGCTGTAGGACCCCCAACTAACTTGAGCTAGCTTTTGGACCGTGATATACGTAGAATGGTGGTAGGGGGGTTTTAGGGGCGGGGCATTACACGGAACGGACAGCATGAAAACACAGAAAATAGATAAATCTCTGCCGCAAGTCTTATCTTACGCTGTCATTCCGCAAATAAAGTGAGCGCGATGATTAAAAAATAAACAGCAATCAATTTCCAAGAAATATGGTGCTTTGGATAAAGCGCCACTGATAAGTTTGCATTCAGTCAGGAAGGGAATCAAATTACCTATAATGGGAACGGCGAACACTAAGTGATTTCTACAGTCACGCTGAATTTTAGGTCATATTTTTGGATTCGCTATCTACTTGGGGGTCCTACACCCTATCGCTATCGCAGAAACAAAACAGCGGCCAAAAAATCTTTTCTTAACCATCAGATTATACATTCTCCAAGAGACATTATAATGCACAGCATGACAGCTAGTTAGCGTTCAAAAATGACAGTACGGTTATTTAATGCAATTTTCCCGTTTCTGCGTTGATCCTGAGGAAATTAGCTGAGGCGATGATTTAGCTTGATTTCACGGAAATAAATTATTTCATAAATTCACAGGATGAGTGGTCAGAACACCAAAATCAACTGTAATCACTGGCGCATTATTTTCTGTGTATCAAGAGAACTTTTCTTTCGTCAAATTCGTGCGGCCTTGTTTTACGATGCTGAAGTCTATTCGATTGTTATAATGTCCTTGAACTGCCAACCGATATCTCGCTGTCTTCAGTGTCTTTAGCTGACTGTCAAGAAGCTAGATTCCGCAGTTTGCGTTTATCAGATTCTTCAGAATGACAAAGTTTTCCGGTGATTTTACTTGATAAGTAACTTCTCGAACGATCTTTCCTATGGGGATGACGTTATGAGTTATATCTGTAGGCCTGCCCAAACCTGAAGGCATGTCGCAAGAGAAGATGAACGTCCACAACGAACGCCTAGGAAAAATATGTTCTTGATCAGTTTAAAGTACTTTTTATAAGTTCGGTTCTAGAAAATGCATTCCCAGGGGCTTTCGTTAAGGAAACTACGCGACCTTCCTCTTTTTTAAGAGTTAAGCCAACCGAAACATCCGAATATTTGTCCGATCTGTGCGCTTTCTTGGAAGATACTGATAGCTCATTTGCCGCCGTGGAAGTGACTCACTTGTTTACTTACATTGGAGCCACTTTCGCTGTCTTCGCCCACATTTAACTTTCTTTATCCGATTAGAAATGCGCCCAATAGTGGCCATGTAGACACTAGATGAATGCTCATACTATAAATTCCGGGTCTGTTTCGGTTCTAAATTGTGCATAGGCCATTGCTACAGTAGGTGGGCTAACTCATGAAATGTCAACCGAAATTCCGAAATGCATTTTCGTTTTGAAAAGATTAATTAGGTAGGGTTGTAAAAGTGGTCAAGCCTGCAACATAATTCTAGAGTACTTCAGTTACCCCAGGATGCCATCTTTCAAACAAACTCCCTCTCGGCTTCATGCAGAAACAGTACTTTGCAAAAATGACTACTTAAGTAGCATGGATTTTTCCCATTTATTTTCGATGCCCCTAAAATTCCAATTATATTTGATGGAAAAGGTGCATAAAAATATTCATTCTCCTGCTCATTCGGTAGAAAATTACGTCTTCTTCCAATTTCGTGTTTGAAGGAAGGATATTATTATGTTTTCGAAAACTTTTTCAATTCCCGATTAATTTTGAACTCGCTCTGCCGTCACACTGGCATTCGGGGTTTCCAAACTACAAGCCATGTATTTTCTGCGTACGGAAAACCACACGCTTCTCTACGGTATTGGGAGGAGACCATATGGGGTTCATAAAATGTAGCATTGGATTGGATACATATTGTCAGCCTTAAAAGCCACATTGGTAAATGCAAAGGCATGATGTTTTATGAACGGCCATTTCACGGCATTAAAAAGTCCCGCAATTAGAAACTTTTTAAAGTCGAATTATGTCCCTCCTTTGAATATAAATTTGCAAGAAGACGTAATTTTCTACTGAATAAGCAAAAGAATGAATATTTTTATGCATATTTTCCATGCACTAAAACCGGACTTTTAGGGGCATCGAAAATCAAGGTGAAAATGCATGCTACTTAAGTAGCCATTTTTACAGGATATAGTTTTCGCATGCAGCCGGAAGAAAGTTCTTTCAAAAGCCGGCATCCTGAGGTAATTAAATTATTGTAAAATTTTACTGCAAGCTGATTAGTTTTACAACCCTACTTAATTAATCTTTTTAACGCAAAAACGCATTTCGGAATTTTAGTTGACATTTCATGAGTTAGCCCACCTACTGTAGGACGCGCAAACGTACCTTATTCTGCCAATAGAAACGAAGAGTCTATTAAAAAGTGCAATGGTCTTCCCATTCAATACTCGGTGCTGAGACTTCGCCTAGGCGGAGTAATTGGCTACGCGAGGAGCGCAAAGATGAACATTCTTCCCAACACCTGGGTCAGCGCGTCAGATGGTCGAGCAATCATCACACCAACATCCAACGCACGTGATGAAATTACAGCAATTAACGACGCGAATATCGGCCATCACGTCACGCACAACGATCCCTGATGAAGGTGGAGGGGAGCCGTGAATATTCATAGGTATACGGTAACATGGCTACCTTATCTACATTTGTCTCTGATGACGGATTCGAGCAGAAATCTGAAACGTCAGGCTAATAAAGCTCTTGTCCCGACGATCGTGTCTTCTTCTTCAAGTACGTTATTCTATTACAGTTCCACCGTCGCATCCGACGATGTCCACCGTGTACTCCACAGCAAGGTGATACAGGCACTGTGACTCGTGTGCTAATTATCTTATAGTGAGTACAGACTTGCTCAGCGTCCACTGCACTCTCTCCTCCTCCCCTTGGCCGCGGTATCAAAACAAAGTCAAGAAGACCGGAAGAAAGGGAGAGCGTAGTTGGTCGACACGACCGGACCCGCATCTTGGCGCTTCACTCCGCACCCCTTGATTCTCATAACAATTTTCCAGGATTTTAGTCAGCGGCAACAACACCACGACGGGTCAAAAGGACGAGGATGACCGAGCATCCATGTCCACTACCTGCATATCCAGCGGGAGCACAAGCGCATCTACCGGCAGGGAATCAGGTGTCGGAGTACTGTCAGCGCATACCCGGCTGCGAGGGCAATGGTTTGCGGCTCCTGTCATAGCAGACCTGGCTTATAGACCGTTTGCCCTAGAAGAGTGACCTTATTCTAGGCACAGTCGAAGACAACATGTTCTACGCAACCGAAGTCAGTCTAGGTATCACCTGGCGCTACGACTGTGTGATTATAATCTTTGCTTCCGATCAGCATGACTTTCGATCGTGCACATGTTTAAAGTGATAGTTACCAACAATCAAAAACTACGCATATTTGACTTCTGATGTACAAACGGATTTCTCTCGAAGCTTTCTTGATGGCTGTGTCAATTTTCTACTCCATAGGAACCAGTGCGCCACAGAGGTTTGGCAGTTCATGCTTATAGGGGGCAGTTTCATGTTTTCGCGGAACAAAAGCGGTCGGCGCGGATCTCATGTGAATGAGTGCTAAAGAGGCCACACTAGGCAGCCATTGCAGCCCGACTCCTCGTCTAACAGTCGGAGACTCCACACAGTGCACAGGACTGACTGCGAGGATTGAGTTATCCTCTCAGTCGGTCACCCTCCGAAATACGACTTCTAATGCGTAGGGATGTTTTCGAAGCGCCTCAAATTTAATCTAGGGAGGAATGCGCTGAAGAGGCGTGGAGATGGAGCCTTCAGAGCCGGCCTCATTCTCCCTTCCTTCTCCCGAGCTGGTTTGCCATCTGAGGTTGAGATTGGGCGTAAATGGCTGGCGGAGATAAACAGACTGCCTACACGTTCCACACACGACCTCTCTCCCCATGGCACACCAGCTTTTCACGGCTGGGGGGCTAAAATGCTTCAGAGTTTCTGCTTCATACAACTCGGCACAAACGGGCAAGCCTTTCATCGCCGCACGTAGAATACTGATGGAAACTTAAACAATATCTGAACAGATTTATAAACCCGACAACTTCAATGTAATCTCTTGGATATCCTTCTGGGCAGTATCTAGTATCTGGCCTCTTATTACATATAGTTGAGCATATTGAGAGTTACTCATTGATTAATCTAAAAAGGGATTAATTATCCTGGATGCACATCCACAACCGCAGCTCCTGTCTGCTTTGAGTCGGGAACGCAGTACAAATCAGTCATCCGATAGTAATTTCGAGAGTCTGTCAAGTAACCACCCTAAAGGCTATTGACGTATGAACAAAGGAGCGTGGTTGCTGTCGTATGACGCAGTCATTTTTCGTCTATAACCCACACACTTTTCATTCCGTATAACCAGGGAGATTCTGATTCGGTAGACAGGTTTTAAGCACTTGCGAATCCAAGATAATAGCCCCCTTGACTGAGTGTCGCAAAGTTTGCAGGATTGTGGCAAGTTGGCGGACGGAATGAAAGTCGTTAACGTGAGGAAACAATATCTACGCATGTACATCTTCTTGTAGCGGCCAGTTATCAGTGCACCAATGTACATGCTGCCGACAGGAAGCGTCTGCGCAATACACTTCTTCTGCGCGTATGTTTAACGGGTTAGGGGCAAATAACTGCCCCTTGACTAACGCGAGACAGGATATGAGTTTCATGTTCCGCCAGCACGATGGTGCGTGTCTTCAACGGATGTGCGCAGACGTAACGCCCAGTAATTAATGCTCGGTTTATTCTGCGCCTCACCTCGGGGGGGGGGTCGGATTGTCTGACGGGTGCGCAGTCATCTTCATAAAAGTAAGTGAAGGCTGAGGGTGCTTCCCGTTCTCAGTTTCCATTAGATGTGTTAACTCATGAAATGTAAACCGAAATTCTGAAAGGCATTTTCGTTTCGAAAAAATCACCTGGGTAGGACTTTAAAAATAATCTTATTGTAGCATCATTCTATAATAATTCAATTACCTCAGGATGCTGGCTTCCGAACGAGCATCTTCCCGGACGCACGCAAAAACTACAACTTGTAAAAATGACGAATTAAGTGGCACAACATTTTTCTTTTTGATTTTCGGTACCCTAGAAAATTCATTTACATCTCATTACATCTAGCCAATCCTTAGAAAATAACGTCTTCTTCCAATTTTATACTCGAAGGAAGGGTATCATTCGGTTTCCGAAAAGTTTTCTAACTCCCGAATAATTTTGAACCCGACCTGCCGTTACACGTGCATTCAGGGTTTAAAAACTACAAACAATATGTTTCCTGCGAAAGGAAAGCCATATATTTCTCTAAGGTATTAGGAGGAGGCTATATAGGAGTCATAAAATTCAGCAGTGGATTTTAGCCATATTGTAAACTTTACAAACAACATTAGTAAATGCCGTACATGATGTTTTATGAACGGACATTTCACAGCCTTCAGAGATCCCATAATTAGAAGCTTTTTGAAACTAAATTATGCGCTTCCTTCAATTATAAAATTAGAAGAGGACGCATTTTTTTATCGAATGATTAAAAGAATGGATACTTTATGCGTTTTCGAAGAAATGTAATTTAATTTCTAAGAGCGTCGAAAATCAATGAGTAAAATGCATGTGACATAAGTAGTTATTTTTTACAGCGTGTGGTTTTTGCACGAGGCCGGAAAGATGTTCATTCGAAAGCCAGCATTCCTAGGTAACTGAATTACTATAGAAATGTGCTCCATGCTGATTAATTTTAAAGCCCTACTTGAGTAACCATTTCGAGTAGAAAACGCATTTCGGGATTTCGGTTGACATTGAATGAGTTAACACACCTACCGTCTGTACGCATAAGTGGTGTTGAACGATTTGGAAATCAGAAAGGTCCGCCATTAGGCGTCCGGTTGCCTCATTCAGCGTCCCGCTTGCATGCATGCATGCCTGTTGCTCATCGATAGAAAAAATGCAAGTTGGCACACGTTGAAAGCTTTGGTATTGCCGTTCCGGAATCGGGAACATGGTTTCAGCAACTATTCTCGGTGGTCGATGTCTACCTTCAAGCGATCTCCTCGGAGTCTCCTGTTCAGATTGGCAACATTGAGAGATCCGGGTTGGTAATTTGAGAAATAAGCTGGGCTCACCAAAACTGGTTTATTAGAGTGCTGACATTTCGGGAAGATCGGTTGGTTCTCTATTATTAAAACGCAAAATGCACTTAATCGAGATGGCATGCCCCGTTGGTCGGCCTTGTATTGATCTTTTTTTCTCTTCTACCACTGCCTCGGCCATACGCGGGGTTGTTTGACGGACTCTTAGCTGCGTGCGTTGTTATTCACCACCTCGTCGGAGGGAAGTAATTGGGGGGTTGGTCGGTGTGGCGTCGTCGAGCCAACCCGTCGGCGGGCTGTGTCTGCTTGGCCTTCTCAAGTCCTGTGTGGTCGTCTGGTGCTGAGTTTTATGAACGTAATGACGCAGGACTTTGAAAGTTGCAGGAAGGTCCAGGTGGTTATTAACGGAGTTGGCATCTGAGTGCCACGTCTGAAGTGTTAGCCGTTCTGCCTTTGATCTGTCCGGCCTAAGATGGTAACTGTCTAAACATCGAAAGTACGACTACGTGCGTTGCAAGTCGAGAGTTTAAGTCTAGTCACCGAGTTGCCGAACTGTGCTCTTGTAGGCGGGTCTCCAATGTCCGCCTCGTTTCCCCAACGTAGTTGCAGTCCCCATCGGTTTGTAAACAACCTCAGCGGTTCAGGTGGGTGTCGGCGTGTCCTTAGGTGCATTCAACGGCGTCGAATTGTTGTCTGAGGTCGATGGCCTATTCTGGCGAATCCTGGTAGTCGAGAGAATGGTCCTCCAGACTTCGGGTTGCTGCTCACTTTGCCGTCATCTGTGTGCTTGGCGTCTGCTCCTTCTGATTAAGTGTCTGGGATAATCATTAGCTGCAAATAGGTTCTGAAAGTACAGCTGATCGGTCTTTTTGTCGTCTGGCGTGCTTCAGCGCGTTTCAACTCTTTAAAATAGAGTGCGGACACAGCTGCGTTTGTGAGACAGAGGTCGGGTGATGTTCACGTTAACTTAAAGCTGCAGCTTCTTGAATAAACCTCTTTTGCTGCCCCCTCCTTCTTGACCCCGACCGCCGCGCCCGTTTCTTTATTTAACTTTAACGAACACGGACGAATGGCCCCAGCTCTCGGGTGGCAGCGCATTGCACGGAATCCGGTCATTTTTTCAAGTTTCAAGAGGCCGAAATTCTCACAAGAGGTGACAACCACGCGAAACGCTAGCTGTTCGGGTCATGGTTCATAGGCCCGCAATCGACCAACAAGCGCAATGAGAATTAGTCACGTGGGGAGGGGGAGGGGAAGAGCAACAAGTCCAGTGACAGAGAGCCAAATGGCCGAATAATCGTCACGCCAACACGCAACACGAATGATGAAGTCGCCGTCAGTAAGGACTTGCACGCAGACTGACGAGCCATCATCGCATTAATTACGACCCCCAGCGGTGATCATGAGGTCTGTTGATTATGGTACGCATGTAGTCCCACGGCAACTACGTCCTATAAATACTGCACTCTTTGTGACTCCGCTACCCTTATCTGCGACTGTCTCTGATGATGGCTTCGTGTGAGAATCCGAAACGTCCGCCCAATAAATTTCCTGTTTCTGTGATTGAATCTTTTTCTTCTGATCAGTTAACAGTTTTGTAACGCCTTTAAATCCTGCCTCGACACTTTCACGTGGGAAAATTCTTCGGACCCTGCAAGTTTCATTGCCGGCCAGTTGCTGCAGAATTAATGCTGCGTGAGTGCAGTTCCGAGCAGCTTTTCATTCCAGAGATGATCACCAAAGCCTCCCGACTTTTCAGCGCAGTCCCGCGCTATTTCAGTAGTCGGTGCGCAAAGAAGTCGCTTCGAAGTACCGCCTCGGTCAACATTCCGCCGCGCAGTTATATAGGGCAGGGTAAACATGCAAGGATGCCGATGCACGCCTAGCTGAGTTCTCAGAGCGGAGTACACGCTACGCGTATTTATTAAACTTCTGCTCATGCTAACGCCCCCTCCCCCCCCCCCGTTTGCTGAGAATTTTTTGAAAAACGGCCTTTAGCCTCTAAGTTTTTCGGGCTGAGTACACTGCCCGCTGTGATTTATTGTAAATACTCCTCGACTGACATCCCCCCCCCGCCCCGCCGTCCGGTTCTGTGAGTGCACCTCGGCTGAGTGCACCGTCAGTGGCCTACGCAGTTAACGGCGCATTTTCGGCCTACAATGCTACAAACGGCCTGTGAGGCTGCTTAACGTGACTCATGAGGTTGGGTAAACACGAAGTGGCGGCTACTTAAATGCAAAACACGCCCGAGCTAGCTACATCAAGGGTGCTTAGTGAGATTAATGGAGTTGGTTCGCCTCCTCCTCCTCCTCCTCCTCCTCCTCCTCCTCCTCCTCTTTCTCCTTCTTTACATGGGGGGGGTGTTTGAAAACTAGACGCTCATTTCCCCGTCTCCAATTCAGATGCGACGGTATCAGGGTGGAAATGCATCACGCAGGTCATGTTTCGGTTCATACTGACATGGGGTTCACTGGACTATCGTACTAGCAGGACTTTGTCGTTCCTTTCACCAAGCTTTTGTGGAAAAATTTTGTTTAGTATTCATCGATTATCGCTGTGGGAGCTCCTGCGTGTGCTCTAGAGGAGAGCCTCGACGCAGCATCGGAATTCCCATTTTCATTACGCAATCAGCATAGCTCGGCGAACGACCATTTTTGCAAATATTTTTGCTTGCAAACGATATGACTCAGGTTTGTCGGTGGGTATGCCGTGTACGGCTTAATTCTCGAGGACCAAGGGTGACACCTTAGAGTCGCCAGTCTGCCCGACAGTCTGACGACAAAAAATGACATGAAAGCCTCCATTTCAGACCCACTTGATTTTCGTTAATAGCACATCCTATGTCATCCGAGCCGCTCGGCTGGTTATTTTACCTCCACAGTGGAGGGAAGCAGAATGTCACGCGACTCTCATCGCACAGTGTAGGGGTCTGTGGTCACGCCTATGCGCAGGTTCTTGCCGCCCCAACAATTTCTTGACTCTCCCATGGCACCATGCCCGGGTGAGAGAGGAGGAGGGAGTGCCGTAGCTTCAGCGCAAGTCTGATACCATGATAAACTAATTCATGCTCAAGTCACCGTCCCTGCGCCCACCCACCATGATATGGCACACCAGGTGGACATAATCGGAATCCACGGCCGAACTGTCATCCTCCGGTGCACCAGTGGAACCCGTGACCTGGAAGGCTGTTAACTGAAGAGACTGGTCTGTTCTGGTCAGGATGCAATGGATGTTCCTTAATGTTCGCTCAATAGCAATCTCACGAGTATGAGATGTGAGGTGCCTCTTACTGAACCCCAGTACATGCTGCGGGAAACAGGCTATGTGTTTGATGCACGTGTAGCCGGACTGTGCGCCTTTATCAGCCGCTGCTTCTGCACCCATGCCTAGTCGTTTTGACATTCTCTCGACAGCGGAGCAGATTGCTGAGGGAGGGGAATTAAGTATGCGCTGTGCAAGTTCGTCACACCATAAACTGGCAAGTAATCGTTGTTGTGCGTAATTATCTACCGAATGAGCAAAAGAATAAATATTTTTATACATGTTTTCCACGAAATATAAACGGACTTTTGGAGGCAGCGAAAAGCAATGAGAAAAAAATCATGCTACTTAAGTAGTCATTTTTCACAGTGTTGTTTTGCGTGCAGCAGGAAGGCAGTTTTTTTCAAAAGCCGACATCCTGTGGTAACTGGATCATTATAGAACTATGCTGCACGATGATTGGTTTTACAACCCCACTTAATTAATTTTTCGAAACGAAAACGCATTTCGGAATTTCGGTTGGCATTTCATGAGTTAGCCCACCTACCGTATGACGCCCTATTTCCAAATTGTTTTGAACATAGAATGGTAATCGACTCTATCAGAGGACAAAGCGCTTCCGATGAAATCACTACCTTGAAAAGCGAAAACATCACTACAGGGTGCGGTTTAAATAATGCAGGACCAACTGTACGAAAGCAGTCAGCTATTTTAAATAACTGTAGCGCAATATCATCAGATTACTAGAGCCAGTGGTGTAGGGAGACATCAGCTTCTTGATCCTCCTGAAAACAAGTCCACGTCTCCAAACCACAGGCGATCTGACGCGTTGACAACCAGGGCTTGGAGGTCTGACACACGATGTGGATGGCTTGCCTCCTCGTCGATGGAGTATCGGTTCTCAGTGTTTACTCTCCAACGAGTAACCCTCAGTTCAGTGAAAGAATCAATATCGATTCAGTCGAAATGGCGAGTCTTGCGACCGTGAAGGAGGAGACGAGATCGCTGGAACAAGAACTTCGTTCGCCTGAGGCATCGGATTTATGCACGAACCCAGCATCAGACACGGCATCAGACGGACAATGGACGAATAGTAGTTAAAATATTTATGCCAGTCGAAATTAGCGACCCCCGCCTTCATCGCGGATGGATGCACTTGGTGCGCCAGTCGTCCGACAGCCCGCATTCGTGTCTGTAATTATCACATCGGCTTCAATCGTGTGATAATTACTCGACCATTTGGCTCACCGACATTGGCGCTGGAAGCAGGGTTCAGCTGCGCGCGCTC
>CACRXP010000534.1:0-22551 GCA_902702965.1 Spirometra erinaceieuropaei | reverse complement strand
GCGTAAACTGCACACGGAGACTGAGTCTATCTGTGAACGGACACCTATCTCTGTTGCAAGCAAACAGCCAACTTACGACAACCTGCCCTGTGTACAGAATAAACTGTTCTTCACAGCTCCCTGACTGGTGACATTAGACGAAACGAACTTATTGTGCGTGGTTTAAGTTGATCTCACATCCTTGACCGCCACAAGCTTTTTCATGACACTGGGCTCAGGTGCAGTAGATGCGGCGAAAGTTTACAATCACTTTAAGTTAAATCACATCCCTGCACCCAGCCTGCTGTGGGGCCTACTGCGGACATCGTCAGTAATGACACTCGACCTGTCGATGATTGTCATGTGATGGCATGGCATGTGTGTTCTATAAATGCTGCATCCCTTGTGCACCCATCATCCTAATCTGTGGCTGCCTCTGATGTTGGGTCGGACTGAGAATTCGTAACATCAGACGAATAAAATGCTGGTTCCTGCTATAACATCTCGTTTCCCAAAAGTAGCTCTTTTATAAAATTTTCTTGTGTTTAAAATTGCAATGCGCGCCAATCGCAAAAAGTGTAATCGTATTTTTGCTCAATTTCGGACGAGGAGACCTTAACTTAAGCACGTTTTCAAATGACCTGCAGTGCATAAGGGTTACGGCTTCTCCAAGTGACTTTCTTGCACTTTCTTTGCGGCCATTGGCTGACCGACTGCGATGCAAAACAGCTTCTTTCGTCAGGGATATTTGGATGATTTCGGCGCTGCAATTTCTACTGACTGAAAGTACAGCAGGTCTGGCTTCCAGTTTGTTCTTCGAACAGTGAGTTTTACGGCACTCTGGAAGATAGAGGACATTCATGGGCACATGCTTAGAACACAACGTTTTCATTTGCATTTTGGCAGGGAGAGTGTGCAGATTAATATAACAAATTTAACTAATTAAATTCAACGACAAACCAACCCGTCTCCCTGATCAGCGATACAGCATTTGGAAACAGGCTCAATGTTTTTGCGTATTTTGCCGTTGTCTGTGTGGTTTAGGCGGAAATTTTATCGGTCAAAACAAGCGCTAGACGGAGGTATGACAGCTGGACTTGCAACTGCTCAAAGTCTGGAACGCTATTGCCGCGGTAAGGGAACACCCGAGACGGTCTCTTGAATACTGCAGTTCCACTGGTTAGTCGTGTCCGCTTCTCCGCAAACGCAAACCGACGGATCCACACCGGCTTGCCGTCAGCCGAATCCGCTGTCGAGGAAGCTGGATTCAGTCTGCTGACCCACCAACAGGAGCTCGCACTATCAACTCGGAGACTAGATTTCAACTGGCAGGGCACAAGACTTGTCGTAGAAACCGGCCGTAGCCCGATTTTAGGGCGCAATCATCGTGGGATGGGACAACCTCGAGAAGCCCGATGACTCCAGAGCGAGGAATGGTTTTCAACTGCATGCTAAATAAACCGACACTTCTGACTTCCTCCGGTTTAGTGAATACCTACATCACGGTCGAGCGAATGGCGTCAGGATGTACCTAAGGAGATTTATCGGGGGAAGTCAAACAAGAACAACGGCCTTCGTGAAAAGCCACCGACAATCAGGCCGAAAGTTCTATCCACAGGGCTCTTTCTATGTTGCGAAGAAGTCCACTGACTTTCTGAAACCGTCAGACGGCAGGTATTAACTTCGAACATATGAAGTAAAATGTTTTTTGCGGAAATTCTTATCATCCAAGTTGACTTGGGTTACTATAGTGTACTGTTGATTTTGGGTAACGAAAAGTACATCAAACGGTATATTGAAATAGCATGTACTGTTGTTTTATCTTGTGATAAGGTATTGTCTGGTTGCAGTTGCATGTTCTGGTAGGATTTTTATTGCTAGGAATCTGAACTATACTTAATTAAACGGGAGATTTAGGCAAAGATGTAGTCAAATGCGTATTCCGCTCTACGAATATGCGATTTTCAACCAACGGCGAGTCGTCCACTCCCCCGCGTAGTTATGCGTAGCCCCCTGTATATAAAGCCACTATGGTTATTTTTACGGAATATAATGTTCGGATTGTCCGCTGTTCAAACCAGCTAGCGATGACTGGCTTTGTGTCAACACCGGGGGCTCTAGATGTTTGTTCCCTGCAGACTTCATTATCCTCAAATCTACTCTCCCACAAACAAAGTACTGTTTTCAGTTACTGAAACTAACACAACTCATAAGTTTACTCGTTAGTGGCATTCCTCGATGTGGCCATTGTCCGAATTCCTAGAGGAGATGGAAAGATGAAATAGTGTGATAAAGGGGAGTTTAAATACGTAGGTTAACCGCCAGTGGAGGATTGTCAACAGAGGGAGGACGAGATGGAAATGGGATAGGTTGAGGCGTACGCAGGAGAAGGAGGAAGGGTGGGAGGAGGGGGAGGAGTAGCAAGTGAAGGGACCGAGCATGCTCATGAATAAAAAAATGCCTGGCTCAGATAGTCAAAAGACGACAGAAAAAAAAACGTGTGCTCTGAATCGACCTCCACTGCGCAGTAAATACTTGCGCAGACAATGACATTAACTGACTCAGCGCGAACACAGAGCTCGGGACTTTGAAAGATTTGCCATCTCACACAGGCATGACTTTGTCCGTCCGGGTTTGGCCAACAGATACAACGATAGCCCTCACCCAGTACTGTCAACTTTGTGAATAACATTTATAGTCGTCATAACAGCTTGATTGGTCTGCAGCACCGACGAATTCCACGTACATTAGTTCCTAGTAACAGCAGATTTGCGAAGCATCAATCGCAATCCAACCATCCCTATCCGGCTTGCTTCAATGACAAAACAGAGTCAGAACGACCGGCGCAGTGGCTAACAAAGTCAGTTTGTCCTCCCGCGACTGGCCGACACATGGCCTCATGCCAAGTGCATTCACCAGGCTTTTACGATGGCGGCCCGGGTCACAAAGGTCACACTGAAAGGTTGTCATTACTGCCTGAGGATTGAGTTATCTCACCAGTTGATAGTTGGTCAGATGTGGTTATGTAGCCCCACATGAAGTAACCAAATTCCAGTCACCTCAAATACGGGACCGGTGGTGATGGAGTTTTTACAGTTGGGGCCGGAGAACGCACAGGCGACGAGATCAAGTAGCTGCATGCAAGAGAAAAGCTATTGGGAATGCGCGGTTCTACTTTGAGTGGTTGAGAAATAGTTGCTCTAACCCCCAACTCTGACCCTAATCTCTAACCTCGGACTCTAACCCCTAACCGTAACCTCTAACCATGACCCCCTAATCATAGTCCCTAACCCTAACCCTCTAAACCTGACCCCAACCCCAGCAGTGCTGTGTCCATCAGGTGGGGGTGCATAACCACCTTTTTTTAGGACACATTGAGAAGTGGTCATTGCGGCCTGACTCAGTTGATAGTTTTCCAAGTCACGGCTTTTATCGGGCCATGATAGACTCTAGCGCGTCAGTGTGAAATGCGCTAATGCACCGTGCGGATGGATTCCCCAGCGTGGACCAAATATTGACAGGAATATTTACCGGATATTCTGCAAACGCAGTGTTTCAAGAGCAGAAAGTGAAATGTTTGCAAAATATCCTATACATCTGCTTGTAAAGGAATAGCCCTAGGCTACTTTTATTTTCGTATCTCAAAAAGAACGGGATTTCAATGCTAAACCGAGTTAATTTCGCTTAGTCAGTAGTCCTTTGGATGTTGCCTTGCTCAAAAGCCTCTAAGACTTATTTAATTAGTTTATTTAGTCTGAGAGACAGCCTAGACTCATTTAATTCGCGTCTACATACTTCTATTTAAAAGGGTTTAAACGGAGTAATCGGGTTGGAAGAGAGTAACAATTTTAATGCCTGTGAATCATATAGTCTCATGCCTGATTAAACGTCGCGGAATGACGGGATGATGGCGGCAACTATCCCAGAAATAGCCATCCCGACTTCTTCCGCTGTTACCCGCATATGATTGTCGGTTTTCGATTTTCCAGAACTGCGTGACCACATTTCAGGCGCGAGCTTCAAAGCAAAATGGAATGGCCAATTTCCGCCCAGCAAACCGTCGAAAAGGATTTACTTGTGCCGACAGTTGTTTGTAATAACTTACTGTCAAGTAAGGAAGATCATATAATGAAGCTGTTTACACGGGGACTGGGATGCCGTGAGTCCTTTGGGTTTTGACATTACGGAAATGACGCCGGGGCCGGGGGTGGGGGGGGAGAGGAGTGAACATGGCAGTCGCATTACAGAAACCCATTTGTGCACATGAAAGTAACTTGTTGGCGTCTCACGCAGCCGCAGGTTCCACCGGACGTGTAATCTGACTTCCGTTGCTACGGTCCAGCAGCGCCCCAATGACGTCCATACACGAGCCTCTGAAGAACGGAAAACCGTCTTCCCACAAAGTGCCGGCAGACGATCTTATTGGACTTTCTGTGAGTCGTTGGCGGCGCGGGGAATAGGTCGCTACTCAATAACAAAAGAAGAATGGCATTCGGCAGAGCACTGGGTAGCCTTCGCCAGTGTCAACACGCTGGTTGAGTGTCCGTTAGGTGTGCGAGGTGGGAACTGCTTACTGCGATGGTTTGATTTTACTTTCTGGCATTTTGAAAAATCTCCGACTTTTTCAGCCGAGGTACCTAGCGCCGCAGCAACAGTTCACGAAACGAGGACATGAATTGGCATAAAACCTGGCCGTTTGATACTAAAACCCGCGTCTTAGGAACCAGAAGTTTGCGCGAACAGGTTTCATTTAAGTTGGCAGAGAGGTCGCATCGATTTGGAGAAGTATACTGGTACTGAAGTTGTTCTGAAGTAATTTTTCGTTTTAATGAAATGACCCACAATGTTTTTTATACTCTGGTCTGTACCACATTAGGAGACGTTCAGTGTTTACCTCCTGCCACGGCAGAAAACGTCTGGGGTCGTTTATCGGATCTGGTGCAGTTTCAGGCAGAACAAATACGTCGGAGAAACGGGGAGATAAGTTGAGACGCGGATAGCCGAGCCTGCTGCAGCGGGGAGGAGGAAAGACGCTAACCCTCGGGTGACGTCTTAGTGCACGGAACCCGGCAATATTCTCAAGTTTCAAGAGGCCCAAATTCTCGCAGAAAGTAGCAACCGCGGGAGCCGTGAGCTGCTTGAGTCATGGTTCTCAAGTCTGCAATCTACCAATAAGCGCAATGACTTCCCGTTGCTATACTAGGCATTGAGACTTTCCCTGGGCAGGGGAATTAGTCCCCGGGGAAGGCGCGGGCGAGCAACAATTCCAGTGACAACAAGCCAAAATGGCGAGTAATCATCACGTCAACAGAAAACACTGATGATGAAATCGCGATCACTAGCGGCTCGCACAAGGACTGACAAGCCTTAATCTCATCAATTAGACCTCCAGCGGTGATCGCGAGAGCTGTTAATTATAGTACGCGTGTGGGGGCACGCAACAATTGACGTGCCTCCGCTACCCTTATCCGCAACTGTCTCTGATGGTGAGTTCGAGTGAGAATCCGAAACGTCAGGTCTATGAATTTTTTGTTCCAGTGATCGCATCTTCGTCTTCTAAATTGTCTTCTGGGACTCGTCTGTTCGCATATATCAGCAATCTTCAAAGTTCAATAAGTGATCTCGAGGAATTCTGTGCAAATTTCAGAAGTTTTTTATGCAGTCAGCGACCGATTTCGTAAAATTTTAACCGAAATTTTGAAATGAATTTTCGACTTGGTGGGATTACTTAGTCGGGTTTTTGAGGTTGATTATCTTGTGGCCTAACCTCGCAATATATCTAAAACGCAAATAAGTCGGCCTTTGAATGCACTTACTTACTCTCACGCATGTGACATGTACGCTGCTCAACCCCCTTTGTGTGAAATCCTGGTGTTTGTATTTTAGGGACCCAGGTCATGCATGCGACGCACGCAGACAAAGTCTCTAGATATGTCAGCCACCTCACCTAATCCTGCATTTGTCTGCTGAACGGATCGGGCCTGGGAATGGGAAGGCAGAGTGAGGTCGACGGCCCAGCGCGTGTTCCCCACTATAAACCATCTGATGCGCTTGAAGCTATCACGGTGCGCTAAAGGTCGTGACTTGGAGGGTTGCTAACTGACGGGATAACTTGGACCTCACAGTCGGCCCAATGTTGTGTGTTTGTGCGTGGAGCGGCCCACTGATGGTCTGAGAGTCAGGCTTCAATGGCTCCTTCTTTATACGACACTTACTGCACTCCTACCCCGTGGGATCCGAGGTAGGTGTGACGGCACATCCAGATGCGGCTCTGGTCGTGCCAGCCACTTTTGTTGTTGGTCAAAAAGCTGGTCAGTTGTTGTGCGGACCGGGGGTGTGGAGTGGTGCGCCAAGGTGCTGGCTCGACCGTGCCATCCACTTGCGCCCTTCCTCGCCTCCTTTCTTCTCGATCATGTCTTGATACCTGGCCCAGGTGGGAGGAGGAGAGAGTGCGGTAGATGAAAAGCAGGTCTACGCTCACCATAAACTAAATCACGCATGAGTCACCGTACCTGCTTCGTCTTGCTGTGGAGCACACGGTGGGCATCGCCGGCAACAACGATCGAACTGTCTCTGATGACGGGTTCGAGCGACAATTCGAAGCGTCAGGCCAACAAACTTCCTGTTTCAGCGATCATATCTGGTTCTTCTTCTTCTTCTTCTGAACTGCATACTGAAACTCTCCTATTCGCTTCCATCAGATAACTTTCAGTTAAATATTACGCATAGTTTTAGAGACGCCGTGCTTCCTTATCTGAGGACGTGCTCACATGCGCACACGCGTAAACTGCCAACGGCAGTTGTGGGAAACGACAGAAACTACAAAAGAATACGAGCAACCTTATTCATTTTTTTAGATATCGCGATATTTTATTTTAAAAAAGCAAGACACAGGTTTAAGAACCTTCCCCATGGTTATGAAGGTGGCTTTGCGCAACATTCCAAGAAGGGTAGATATTTCCGTGTCATAACTTTAACTCTAGCCCTAAGCCTACCCTTAACCATAACGCTAAGCCATCTCTTACTGGGAATCCGCGCAAGGTCCTGGAATGGGCTGATTGCATGCGCGAGTCTCGACAACCAATCCTTGAAAATAGACTTCGTGACCATGCACGTACAGACAAACCTTGTGGGTTTCGTTTATCGGTCTACGACGGTACGCGCAGTCTATTTACAGGGTTGTGCAGACTGTCCCTCTATAAGAACGCGTAAAAGTTTACAAAATGTACACCACTGAAAAGGAAGTGTAGGGCTTTCTAGCAACCGTATTTTTTAAAATCACGACATTGAACGAATATTGTGGAATTTGAAATGTCACAGCTGACTTATAAGCCGTCGTCAGCGAGTCATACTCAACCCCGAAGTGTGGAACACCCGAGGCTCGAACTCGCGACCTTCGGGGTTGGGTATGACTGGCTGACGACGGCTAATAAGCCAGAAATGGCCATTCCTGTCTCCCTTGTCTTTGTCGTAATACCATTCTGCCTATATCATGCGTCGCTGTGCGGCTGTTGGTTGGACTCAAGAGAGATTCTTAATGTACAAAGAGACGACTGAGTTTCGTAGAAACGATCGGTGGGCACCCCTCTACCATATATATATCAGCGAGGAGGGACGACAGAGAATGCGGGTAGATTGATACAGTACTGATTCGGGCTTATTCTGCCTTCATTCAGTCAATCATAACCCTGACTGGCAGCTGGGACCAGAAACACAAACATGCGGACAGATGCACCTGACGCAGTTGGTTGGGGTCTACTGGATGGGTCATAGGCACTTCATCGAACCGAGGTTCTTCAGTACCCCGCCATCTGTCATTCTCTGTCGCTGCGGATCAGGTATATATATATATGCAGAGAAGCATTACGACAAAGACAAGGTAGACTGAACTGACCATTTCTGGCTTATTAGCCGTCGTCAGCCAGTCATACCCAACCCCGAGGTGTGAAGCACCAGGGGCTCGCGCCGCTGTGCGGCTGCTGGGTGGACTCAAATGAGAGCCCGAGGCACAACGGGACAAGTGAGTCCCGTAAGACGATCGATGAGTGCCCCCTTACCACTACATATGTGTATATGTGAGATGGTACCGACAAGGACAAGGGAGACAAGAATGGCCGGTGATCATACCCTACTGCCAATGTGCGTACTAGTTAAAAGCCCAAGCACGTATTTCTGCTGCTGCAAGAGGGATCTGGCTCCTCGTTGTGTTCGCCACCTCCAGGTTTAAAGATGGCCTTACCGAGATAACTGCAGATGGGGGGGATCTGCCCTTTGATTTTAGCATTGAATCTTCAAATCGACAAGTTTAACAGGCAGCCAGTGTATGGTGTTTGCTTGGGTCCAAAGGTAACAAAACAGGTCTAGCAGGTGTCGCGAAACCCAGCACGCTACCCCGCCCTCTGTGCTTGCACTAACAGTAACCGGCATATTTTAGTCAAACATTTGTTTTCAGAAGTTCACTTTTTTTAGAAAACTTGAAAATGCTTCACTTTTTAGATTTAAACTGAAGGCTTATGTCCAAAATCTGATAAATTTCAGCCCGCTTTGGCGTGGTGCTTTAGAACTGGATAGAAAGTTCAACTTTGAACTCTAAAAAGGTTATTTATTTTTATCTGCCCTTCCACAATATTTCAACTTTGGTCACTGCGAGCGGAAAAAAGAACTAATTAATTATCGTCCACATCTTCAGGGTCGTCCTCAGAGACAAGAACAGAAATTCGATTCAATTTTCAATAAAAAAAACCGCATTCGGGAATGGAAATGGGATTGCACTTGCGTTCCAAGCATAATTACGACGACCTCGCAGGTATTTTAAGGCATTCGAAATCAACGAAATTGACATTATTTATACTTTTTTTTAGAAAACAGCGGCAAAGCTGTGCAAGACTTTCGGAAATTAACGATAAACTACCCATCAAATAAAAGTGTTTGCCCGACGGGAAGTGGCGTTTCTAGTCAGCACACAGCCTATTGTATTTAATATTCCCTGTCTGATTTCGCCTGAAGTAATCAATGTTCAAGTCTTGCTTACAGTGAGTGACCGATCTCACGAAGTGTTGGCTGAAATTCTGAAATGCGTTTTCGATCAGGAAGGATTACTTGGTCGTGTTTGTAATACTGATCATTTTGCGGCATAATCTTATAGCGTTTCCGACTCAGCAGAATGTCGGCTTTTTTATACATTGCTTTTCAATTTCCTGCAGAAGCTGTACTCGGTAAAAAATGACCACTTAAGTAGCATGCATTTTTCCAATTGACTTTCGATGGCCTTGCAAATTCAAATATATCTTATAGAAACATCAACAAAACTATGTTTTCTGTCAGTCAATTAATAGATAATCACGTCTTCTTTATATTTTATACTCAAAGAAGGAGTATAATTAGGTTTTAAAAAAGTGTCTGATTATGAAATTTTTTAAGACCGCACAATGTCCATTCACGTAGCATCGTACCTGGCCGTTTACAACAGCTCCTCATAAAATGTACACCATAGTCCGCATCCATTGACAAATTTTATGGACGCTGCATGATATCTTTTTAATGGCATAGAAAAATATACGATTTTCTTTACGCGGGACGCATGTACCTTGCAGACTGAAATCACTAAGCACTAATGCAATTAACGATCAGGCCCCAAATTATTCGGCAATTGGAAAACTTTTTGAAACCTAATTATACTCCTTCCTTCAGTATAAAATGTAAAGAAGACGTGAGTCTTTATTAATTGACTAAAAGAAAACATATTTTTGTTCATGGTTTCTATAAGATATATTTGAATTTGCAAGACCATCGAAAATCGATGGGAAAAATGCATGTTAATTAAGTAGTCATTTTTTATCGAGTACTGTCTCTACAGGAAATGAAAAGGCAGTGTTTTCAAAAGCCGACATCCTGCCGAGTCCGAAATGTTATACGATTATGCCGCAGGATAATCAGTAGTACAACCGCGACCAAGTAATCCTTCCTGATCGAAAACGCATTTCAGAATTTCAGCCAACATTTCATGAGATCGGCCTTAGGGGCTGTTAATCCTTTTTAAGTCCTTGAAATTAATGCACAGCCTCGTAGATCATATGAAAAGAAGGTAGGATGTGGTTACGTAGCCCCACTTGATGGGCACAGTGCTGTTGGGGTTGGGGTTAGGGGTCTAGGCTAGGGCTTATGGTCAGGGGTTAGGGTTAGGGGATAGAGTTAGGGTTAGAGGTTAGGATTTGGCGTTGGGGCGCCTATTTCTCAATCACTCAAAGTACAACCGCGCATTCCCAATAGCTTTAAGTGAAGGAGAAGAGTCGAGCATCGGAACACTTCGATTATTGTCCTGAGCTTTCAGACTCGTACAGGAGTCCATCGTCAGAGATAGTGGCAGAAACAGGACAAGCGGCAGTTATAAGGCACGTAGGCCCAATCATCGACCGACGTCGCACGCCTGGAGGTGACTACGCAGGGATATGTACGCCGGCGCCAGATCGATAAATCGATTGACCGAGTTCTCATCCGAGGCCCAGGCTTAAATCGATTCCCGGCCTGTTTTTTTTCTGGCGTGGGCGACTATTTTGGTGGCTGAGAAGTTAAACTCGTGACCCATTGCTAATGCGTCGCCTCGTCGCACAGCCAGCTTATGTTCGTGCATGTTCTGTGTAGTTACAGAGACAATTTTGACACGGAATGCGATACTCTAATCCAGATTGCTCTTCAGGTTTTAACCGGTCTTTGATTTTCATGACCCTGTTGCGCATGGTGGCTTTGGGACGGTTCGCAATTACAAAACCTAGCTACGAAACAATGCGTTCGGTCTCTTCTGAAACACCCTTGATGCATGGCAGAGAATGTCATATCGTCGGTGGTGTTGATGTTCGAGTTCTGTGGTGGCGACCGCGTAGGCAGCGACTTATGAATGCCCTCGGATAGCCATTTTGCACAAACTGGTCTCGGAGATAACGGGCCTCACGTGCTCTGTCCTGCGGTTTGCTGCAATGAGTTTGGATCCGTTTGAAGAGCTTTTCTCTTGCATAAAACTACTTGACCTCGTCGCCTGTGCGTTCGCCGGTCCCACGTGTAAAAACCCCTATTACCACCGGTCCCATATTATAGGTGGCTGGGGTTTGTTTACTTCAGGTGGGGCAACATAGCCACATATGTCAGTTGCACATAGGACCAAAATTGTTTGAAAAGAATCAAGCGCCTACCATTGGCCAGTATAAGTTAACCTCAAGTACGCAATTGTAAATTCGCCGAATAGAATAAACGGTGAATCACAGCAAATCTGCACTTGACTTCTATTTAGCAATCAAATGGATGTCAGGATATAGTGGTGTTCACTAAAGTGGCCGGATATTCCAGTTCTAGATTTGTATGTGAGTGATAAACAAGAAGACTGGTTATGTTTACTTATCTGAGCTTTAGAACTTGTACAGAAGTCTCCGTTGGAGATCAAGGCGGCAACAGCGCAAGCAGCAACCATAGGAAGTATTCGCCAATCAACGACCAGTGACTCGGGTCTGGGGTGCCTACACAGAGCTCTGTATACCGGTGGCAGATCGACTGCGTTTTCGTCCAGAGCTCTGCCTACAATCAATTTGCGGCTTGTTTTTCTTCCGACGTCTAGGGAATATCTTGATGACTGCGAAGATAGGTGCGGCAGCTACTTGTTATAGTTCGTCCCTCTGCCGCACAACCACCTTATTCCGTGTATGCGTGATCCGAGCAGGCGTTTGTTTGACCTGTATAATAACAAGGACAGTTTATGCAGGAAATGGGGTAAAATAAATCGAACTATTCTGCTTGATGCAATCGATCCTTGATTTTCATGATCCTGCTATGCACTATAGCTTTCGGTCAGTGTGCAATTCGAACACCCAGTTCCACAGCGGTATATTCAGTCGCCTCTGGCAGGTTCGTTATGTATTGCGGAACATAGCATTGTTTTTTCCGATGTGGTCCTCCGAGGACGAACACGTATACATCGACTAAACCTTTGGACGGCCATTCCACATACAGTGCGTGACCGATCTCATGAAACGTTGGCCGAAATTCCGAAATACGTTTTCGACTAGGGAGGACTAATAAAGTGACGTTGTAATATTAATTATAATGTAGCACAATCCCTTAGTGTTTCGGACTTTCCAGGATGTTGGCTTTTGAAGGCACTTCTTTCTGATATCCCTCAGAAACCCTACTCGGTAAAAAAATGACTACTTTAGTAGTACGCAGTTTTCACATTGATTTTTGATGGTTTTATAAATTCAAAAATATTTTATAGAAAACATGCACAAAATACGTTTTCATTTACTTGTTTGTTAGAAAACCACATTGTACTTATATTTTTTATCCTAAGGACAGTTATCTTTCGTTTTTAAAAAGTTTCTAATTATATGGTTTTTAAGACCGTGCAATGTTCCTAAATACAGCATCCCACGTGTCCGTTTACCAATGTTCCTTGTGAAGTCTACAACACAGCCCGTATCCATTGCAAAATTTTATAAACTCTGTGCAGTATCCTTCTAAAGGTATAGAGGAATATAAGATTGTCCCTACGCGGAACTCAAGCAACTTGTATACTGAGATCGCTAAACGCTAATGCAAAGGCCGATCAGGCTCAAAAGTATTCGGGAAATGGGAAACTTTTTCAAAACCTAAATAGACACTGTTTTCGGGTATGAAATGTGAAGACAATGTGATTTTCTGCCAAACAAGTAAAATAAAGCATACGTTTTCGATAAAATATATTTGAATATATAAGACCATTGAAGATTAATGTGAAAAATGCATTCTACTTGAGCACCCACTGTTAACCGAATACGATTCCAGGGGAGGTCAGAAAGAAGTGCATTCAAAAGCCGACCCCTGTCGAGTCCGAAATACTATAGGATTATACTACATAATAATTAATACTACAACGCAACCTTTTAATTCTTCTTATTCAAAGACGCATTTCAGAATTTCGGGCAACATTTTATGAGATCGGTCACGCACTGCAACTAGGTCGTGGAGATACCGGGTCGCACGTGCTTTCTCTTCCAAGCTGCTGTAGCGAGCCTGGACCCATTCGTTTTTGAGCCATCGACTAGTTGTTAGGAAAGCCGAGAAACTGCGTGGTTTTCCCTGCATTTCTGGAAACCACTGCCCGCCGTTGGAAATTCGCCTGACGAGTGCATAAAGGGATTGCAGCAACTGCCTCTCTTCTTTGTCGCTTGTAAATTTGGGAAGATCGAGTTGAGCAGATTAGCGAAATCCTTGAGCACTTTATTCCTGACGATAATGAACGTGCAATCAACGTGACGTTGTCAAAATATAGGTTCCAACCGGATGGTGTAAATCACTGCTAGCTCTTGTATGACTATTTCTTCCACTTAACCGGAGGTTGAGGAGCTCCCTGGATTCCCTTTATCTTCCAATAGATTTCTTCCACAATTGAGAAGAGGGTATTTTGCCAAAAGCTAAGCCGTCTCTTAGGAAGGACATTTTTGAGCAGGTTCCGATTTTCATCATTTACCTGCCCAAGTTCCCTGTGTAGCACTTCAGGCCCCATATTCGTTGTGATGGGTGTGAATATCGACATCAGGTCGAAAGAGACTATGATTTCGTCTGACTGAATCCTACGATCTCGGAGATCACCCGGGAAATTTGAGAGTCGGTTAGACTGCGGTAGGCGAAGTACGTTGGGGTAGTTTCAATTTTGAGTACGCCTATTTTTCAAATCAAAGCTGGGGCTACCTTTGTGGCAAAAATTGGTCGTAGTAGAACATTTGGTTTGTGAACAATCCTATCGCTCCTCTTCGATCGTCGGCTTGCATGCCCGTAGACGCGCTGGGGTGTCTCTTAATATTAGTGACCTTGTGAGCAGCATACAGCTATGAGCGTCATCTTAATTGACTCCGATTTACTGTGAATAATATGATGCCGCCTACTGCGTCCTAAAAAAAGGCAGAAAGATCTGTCGGGTAAGAATTCCGACGCTAAAATAATTCAAGAACCGCAGCTTATAAAAATATTGGTTTCGAGGCAACCACTTTCCGCCAAGTTGCTTCTGTCCGCTAAATTCCTCTTTTTTCTCTTTCACCTAAGTACTAAAATTTAGTCCTCAAAACACAAGCACTTATTCCAGTTTTAACGAGTCTGTTACCCCAATCATATCATGCTAGTTCTAGACTCCAAACTGCCGGGCACCGGTCACAGAAGGGTAGCCCAAGTCGAAGTATGGCTGTTTTTCAGGAAGCGAATCATACCTAGTCTTGTGAAGTTACTGAAATCCAGACAATCTACAACAGAAAAGGGGTTTCTGGAGGTAAATACGAAAAAAGTTACAGCACTATTGGGAAGCGTTGACGGATCATAGTTCTTCGTAGGTGGCTGCCCAATCAGATTACAACACTCCCCTGTGTTTGAAAGGGTGAGGACCATTTCTCATCCTGTCACCACCACTATGGCGTAATTAGATTGACCAGCAAATTGAATTTAACCATAGAACTAAGATGTCCAGAGAAAAAAAACATAGCCGACCTCGTCACTTCACTTACTGATCCGGATTTATTTTCAGTGGGCTTGTCCGTCATTTGGAAAACATCGCGGGAATCTGTAAATGCTGCGGCAGGCTGATTGCAAGGGGAAAGAAAACTCACTTAGAGTGCGCGAAGTTCAAGTTGAGCCGAAATCCTTGAGATAAAACACGGCAATAGGAACCACCCCCTGCTCCGTATTCTTTGCGTTATTTTCTTCGGAAATTAGGGTTGGCGTTAGGATCAAGGCGGAGTTAGAGGGAGAGATTTAGGGTTAGGGCACGGGACTATTTATTATTCCTGTAAATTTGCGAAGAATTACCGGCACTGCAAGGAAGTTCCTTCTCCCATATCTTACTATATTTTATGCACGGATGACCTTCGACAAATAATACCATGTCTGCCGTAGGAGCTACAGACCAATTTTACATCCAAAATCTTTTTCCCGGCCGGATCCGCATAAATAATAGCTCAGACAAACGCAAAAGTGCATGAAACAGGCGTTTACGGGGACTAAAACTGGATGGTTAGCTTCCCCGTTGGAATTCTGAATCTGGGTATGCGCTGAAGAGTGCTTAGTGACGAACAGTCACCGATAATGACAGTAGATACATGATGAGTAATCTTACGACCTAACTGTTGTCTTCAGCCAGCGGAGATGTGGAATCCAATGTGAATACTTTGATGACTGAATAAGAAGGGGCTTGGAAGCTCAGAACTTTCCATGTCAGATTTGAAGCAGTTATGACCGACAAATGCTGAAAAGGAGTTTCAGGTGGCTATTCCCGTCACCGTAATTTTTGTCGACAATATTTCTCAGAGTTTTGGAAGGCCTGAGATGCGTAGACGGCTCCCGGGTCTCTCTTCAGTTATTCCCTACCACTTTGATGCGCCGAATATCTAGCACGTCGGGAAAGGACCTAACATCTGAATCTTCCAAATTAGTACAGGTTGCTATAAAACGAAGAAACTCTTGTGGGTCTACTGGATAGACTTTATTCGAAACGAACACTGATGATATACCGACCAACATCTATTTCATAGAGGAGTTATTTCGAAAGATTAAAGTATCGTTAAATTGATGGACTTCTCTTGACACGACGACGTCGAATGTGATGTATGGTGTACACAAATATAAAGTCTGTTTGAAGAAAAAGACACCCCATAATGTACAGTTTTTAGTCATTTCCAATGTTTTTTATAATTCTTCACCACTTTATGAAAGGATAACAGCAAGTTCGAGCTTTTTAAGAGTGCAGTTGCAGACAGCATCTCGCTGATCCTTTAATTTCCAAGCCAATAGAAAGTTTGAAAGTAAAATTGAAATTTACGCGCCTCGAAACATTTGGCTGGAATTCCCATTAAAACAAATATTCCATCTTAGAGGGCACAAGAGTAAGTTTGGCGAGTAAATGCATGCTTCGTCGTCCAGGCCAGCAAAATAACAATGTTACCTTGTGCATTCGCGGCGTCTTTTTGACAATCCATGACTTTCCCTAACTGCGCATAATCCGCAGACTGAGTGCAGATCATATTATTTCTGCCCTCTAAGTCCCAAACATGCTACACAGCTAAAAGGGTCTGATAAGAAATACTGATAGTAATGAAGTTCTTAATCTTCACAGTAAAATGCACTGACAGAGTGAAGTGGGTTTTAACAGTCATTGAGAATCCTCCCCCTGGTGACACGCATACGTTGACGGTAACAATCGGGAGATGGCACCCAAAAAAATCCGTCTAACCAAAGCAACCTGTTTTATGCAAAAAGGTGGTAATAGAGGTTTTATGGGTGTTGGCTGGTCGGGATGTACGATATTAGCCGACGGAAAGTCTTATTTGAACAGGTGAATGACCGAAGTTGGCCCGTTCTCCGTTCCGTTATTACAAAATGGGTCGACAGCGGCAGTATAGTGGTAACGGACAAGTGGAAGGCGTATAATCGTCCTCCTTCAGAAGGTTATCTACTGTTTTCTGTCAATCACACAAAGAGCTTAAAGGACCCTACCACCGGACGTCACACCAATACCATTGAGGCATACTTGAGTAGACTGCAAAGGAAACTTCACGAGGGAGGCCCTGTATGTGGTCGAGCTGTGTGGGCTCACTTGGACGAATTACAGTATCGTCTTTGGTTTGGCCTCAATGCCAAGCCTTTGACAAATGCCTGGGAACTGTTCCTGTCCCATGTTATGCAGACCTATCCTATTTAAAGGTGATTTCGTTTTGTAATAAACTGCCATAATGCGAATGTATGACGTATATTCAGGTGTACGTGTGTAACGATGGGGAAGGCTGGGTAGCAGCGACCATCGTCCATGAGACCTCCTGCGATGTTCGCTCGGCCAGCCCGCTTTAGGCCGTCGCGGAAAGTCCAAGTAGTGCGTGACGGTAGGCCTGCAACCGCTGATATAGCCTGAAGGCGTTTGAGTCCACTGTTAAAGGTACTTTTCCTAGTTAACGGATTTTTGGGTGCCATCTCCCGATTATTACCGTCAGCTCTTCCCTGCGCGTGCCTCGAGCCGTGTTTACACCCCCTTTATTACGTCAGTCAAGCGAGTGGCTAAATATGCTTGCTGACGTCATTGATCGGACGGTGTGGACTCCGCTAGTTCCACTATAGTGGCCCTGAGCTGCGAATTGACACGCGGTTCCCCCTGACGTTCCATTTGTGATTGCATCCTCCTTACCATTTTAATCCAGCTTATACGCCACCTTCGGTTCACACGCGCCTCCTTGTATGTGCTTTGAGCTCCGCTCGCCCCTTCCCCTCTTCCCCTTGCTAATCCAGTGAGTGGCTATGTTAGGTATGCCAATTAAAGTTGTTTTAGTTAGTTAGCCATATGGTCTCAATCAACTGGGGCCGCAGGACCAAATCTCGCCAAGTTTAAATAAGAATTGTATACAAGTAGAAATTGTCGTAGTATGAATTTTCACCTCTAGCGAGGACAAGTTTGGCCAGTAAAGAAAAAATGAAAAAAAACAATAGTGTCTTTCATACGTTGACACCGACATCTAATTTGTTCAATTTTAGTGGGATTTGAGAACCACCGTGTACCACCGAAACCACCCTCGCTTGGTATCTTCAATCCTTCTCCTAAACCACAACCGCTCGCAGGGAAAAATCGCGTTTAGAAAGTTTTCTAACAGATGTTTCGGATTCAGAACAGGTTGCATGCCGAAAAGAGTCCATTCCCGCACCAAGATGCCGATCTGTCGAAGCCTGAATGAAGGCGATCCTAACCATAATCCACGCATATTTGCTCACTTTCAACACTAAAACGCAGTATCCATCTTTGAATCAAGGTTTTGCATTCCTAAAAAGCATTCAAGCAACGACGAAATGTCGAATAAAATCCCATGATTGTCACCATCGGGACTGGAGTTACCGCCACTGGTTTGTCTTAGTTAGCTCACCATAGGGAATCATTCATATTGACCCAACTGTGAAAAACTCGACGTCTCGGTGGGATTCGAACCCACGCAGTAAGGGGAAGACTTTAGTACAGCCAAAGGAATCAATCAAAAGGGGACTGCTGGAGCAAACCCCTCCAAAAAATCGACCATATAACAGTTTTCAGAAAAGACATTTTGAGCGGACTTAATCCCTTTGACTGCGAATAAGCCCAAAATACCCTCAAAATGTCTTTGCGGGAAGCAGAAATTTTCCACAAATACTCGATGGTCAGGTTTCATGAGCCTCACCACGTCAACCCCAATCAGGGAGTAGGTGAAGCCCGTTAATTCAGGCACACAACGAAAATCTCTGAATAGTACGAGCTGATCTTCCGTAGTGTAACTTGATAAAGAAAGCCAATTCCCAATGTTCTTTCTTGAATAAACACAAACAGGCAAGTATTCGAGGCAGTGTAGTTAAAGCCACTTTTAGACATCCAGTTCCATGCTTTCAGAGATCCTAAAATGTCCCAAACTGCAGCAACCTCATGATTTACCAATTAAAGGTGAACTGACGCCAAATTTCCTTATGGCATAAACAGAAAATCAGTTTTCCTGGCAAAGCGTCATTAGCATGAGATGAGGAAGAAGGTATCTGAAGTGAGGTTGTGTAAATATTTAGTCAAAATAGACTGCCGCGTCGTCTGTGACGTGGGTCATTATTCTACGTTGAAGTTGTCTTACCATTTAAGTAGATCGCTCAGGATATCCGAATTTCAGTATGGTTTCCCAGGGTCCATCGCGTTTCACTGTCTCAAATGCTTTCATCAGGGCTAAGAAAGTAATGTAGCGGTTTACCCTCATTTCTAGGCGTTTTTCCCGCAGTTGGCGAATTGTGAAGATTCTGCCTGCGGTATCACGGTGTTTGTGGATTTTGCAGTGCATTTCTGAAAGAAGTCCTTGTTCCAAATGCTTGACCAATAGATTGAGTAGGACACGGTCTAAAATTCCGCCAGCAATATGACATCCTTAATGTTTCTGGGGACCTATTCTTGCCATCACCTCCCCTAGAACAACAAAGTAAGTATTTGCGGTTAATAAATATTACGCGGAGCATGTAGACCTAGAATATACTGATCTACTCCAAGTTCGGAGTTAGTTTCTAAAGGAGATTAAAAAGCAACAATTTCTAGATTGGAGTATCTACCAGAAAGCAGACGGGGAATGCTGGGGACCCACTGATGATCTGAACTCCTCGCAGCTGCGTCATGCAGCTGCAGAATATCGGCGAAACAAGCCTGTATGAGCTTTTGACTAGTACCTGCGCGGTTACTATGGAGTCACCTTCCCCTAAAGTATATCGAATAATGTAAAGCTGGAAGAATAGGGTATATTTTAACCAGAGTCACTAAACCTTGGCAGCAGTCAATTATTTCAAAACTGATATGACATTTGTCAACTGGGAAGCACTTTCGCTTAGGTCGACCTCACTACATGTGGAAAGCTGTAAGTATTTGGACGGTGCTAAGCTTGGTAGGAAGGGGAGTCATCCGAATGACTGGGTTGACTGATATACCTGCCATCTTATGCAACATCGATAATGTCCATTGACAGCCTCTTGCTCGTTCTCGCCCTGCCTTTCCAGTGACTCTTCTGAGCGGGAGTGATGGCTGACAGGTGGAAATACGCAAATCAGAAATGACGGTGAACAGTAGCTTGGCTTATTTTGGTCACTTTTGCCTCGGCAGTCCAGGGAATTTCTGGGAACATTGATTAGTTTCAGGTATATTCACCCCGCGCTCCCTTCCAATGATCACCTCCTTCTCCACATTACAAGAGATCACGCGAACTTTACATGCGTTATTACTTCAAGTATTCGGTCAACTAAGGACGAAAACTTAACGGTGATGGCTAACTCCTGATTAAATAATCCTTCGCTTTTTTAAAAAATGACACCATGCAGGCGTGAGTGGGCACACACCGATCTATTGGCTTCCGCAGGCAAACAAGTCCCGAATGGGTCACAGACATCTTGAACCGAAGATGGACTATCAGACCGAACTACAGTGCGAAATTGGACGCGGGCATGTCGAGAGTCGTGTGGTCGACAAGATAAAGATTCCCAATCAAAAGTCAGGGAAGACGGTTTGAGTTGGACAATCTTTACTGCCTGAGAAAGTGCGTACACAAGGGCTCTGTAGGCAGTCGACCAGAAGATCGAAAGCGGCGAGGAAATCTGCACCGAGAATTGCACGGTGGATGTCAACAACGACGAAGACCCAAGGGAAGAGACGCGAACTGCTACAGGCAAATTTATATAGTACCACTGATATTGTACTGCTCTGCTATCATAGCTTTGCCGACTTCGGAATGACGGACTGTCGTCTTTCCGTAGTCTCTGTCACCCATTCGAGACCTGCTTGCTTAAGAAGCCAAAAGATCGATGTGTGCCGATCCATGTTCGAGTAAATACCTGATCTGCAGCGACAGAGAATGCGAGGAGGTGAGGCAATGGTGAACTTCGGTTCGACGAAGTGCATGTGGCGCATCCCCCAAACGCCGCATGGTCCTCGTAGCCTGATGTGCATTGGCATCTGGATACACAGGCCACTTGCATGGTTGCCAAGTGACTCTGTGTCATTCTCGGCTCTTTCTAACCCATTTTTATTGTTGGTTAAAACCATGGACAAGTGCTTGTGGTGGGTGTGGCGGTAAGCCTAGGTGCGAATTTGGCCGTGCCAGCAACCTGCGTCGTACCCCGCCTTCGGTCTTCTTGACTATGCGGGTGTGGGTGCGGTAGATGCGCTGAAAGTCCACTGTCACGCACAATTCGCCCTCCCTGTTCCCACCTTACTGTGGAGCACTCGGTGGACATTGTCGACAACGACGGTCAACTGTCAGACCCCGTCTGTGGACCATATGCGCCATGTAGGAGCGCATGTTTGAGTTTTTGATGCCAACTTGTTGCAAGGGTTGCGACTGAATGAACGAAGAAACAGTACCATATCAATTTACCCGCGCTCTCTATCGCCCCGTCCCCTGAAAATTTCAGCTCTGTCTCTCACTTTAATGAAACGCTCGTCTGCTTGTTGGAGGCAGGTTTCAAACTGCCTTATCAGTATAATTCCAATATGTAGAAATTCCTAATGTGTTGAGGTCACCCTGCTCTTTCACCTTCTTTCCTCACAACAAGCAGTTATAGGCGAAGGGGTGCAGATGGCATTGGTGGACACACAAACCTATTTGGGCAGAATGACATTACCGACAAAGACTAGGGGGACTGAAATGGCCGTTTCTGGCTTATTAACCGTCGTCAGCCAGTCATACCCAAGCCAAAGACCTATTTGACTAAGTGCCTGTCAAACCTGGTTTAAGGCAAACAATGCGCAGAAAGGATCTTTATTGCTGACATAGGGAATGACTTTGTCAGAATAATGGTTAGAGAGAGTGTTTATTAGACTTTCTCCAAACCAGGTGTTTCCAGAGCGACATTTCGACCATTGGAAGCAACGACACGCAGTAAGCGCTCCGAGGAGTCCCCGCAACATCGATTACTTGCCAGATTATGGTCCGGCGAACTTGCACAGCACCTACTTAACTCTCCTCCCTCAGCAATTTGCTCCAATGTCAACAGAATGTCAAAACGACTAAGCATGGGTGCAGAAACAGTGGCTGATAAAGGCGTACAGTCCGGCTACGCGTGCGTCAAACACATAACCTGTTTATCGCAGCATGCACTGGGGTTCTTTACGAGGCGCCTCACATCTCACACTCGTGAGATTGCAAATGAGCACACATTAAGGAACATACATTGCATCCCGACCATAACAGAGCTGGCTGTTCAGTTAACAGCCTTCCAGTCCACGGGTTCCACTGGTACACTGGAGGATGAGAGTTCAGCCGTGGATTTCGACTATGTCCACCTGATGCCCCACGGCAGGGGGGAGGGACTCAGGGACGGTGACTTGAATGTGAGTTAGTTTATGATGGTATCAGACTTGCGCTGAAGCTAGGGCACTCCCTCCTCCTCCTCTCTCACCCGGGCATGGTGCCATGGGAGAGTCAAGAAATTGTTGGGACGGCAAGAACCTGCGCATAGGCGTGACCACAGACCCCTACATTGTGCGATGAGAGTCGCGTGACATTCTGGTTCCCTCCACTGTGGAGGTAAAATATCCAGCCAAGCGGCTCAGGTGACTTAGAATATGCTATTAATGAAAATCAACTGACCCCGAAATGGAGATTTTCATGCCATTTCTTGTCGTCAGACTGTCGGGCAAACTGGCGGCTCTAAAGTATCCCCCTTGGTTCTCGAGAATTAAACCGGACAGAAACCTACTAACCTGATTCACATCGTTTGCGACCAGAACTATTTGCGCAAAATGGCCGTTCGCCGTGTTATGCTGATTGCTAGACGGAAATAGAAATTTCGATGTTGCGTCGAGGCTCTCCTGTAGAGCACACGCAGGTGGTCACACAGCGATGATCGAGGAATACTAAACAAACTTTTTCCACACATGCTTGGTGAAAGGAACTGCAAAGTCCTACTTATAGGATAGTTCAGTGAATCCCGTCTCAGTATGAACCGAAACATGACCTACATGATGCATTTCCACCCTGATACCGTCGCATCTGAATTGGAGACGGGGAAATGAGTGTCTAGTTTTAAAACACCCGTCCATGT
>CACRXP010000533.1:427453-458115 GCA_902702965.1 Spirometra erinaceieuropaei | reverse complement strand
ATACGCTTTTTACGTCCCTACATGTGACGGCTGGGGAGGGAATGACACAAGTATACGCTTGCGGGAGTAGTTAGCTGCATCCTCATGAGCGGCGTCCTAATTTGGAACACAAAAACCGCTATTGACGGCTGAGTGGGTTTTAACCACAGAGACGGCGTCCGAAGAGGTCGGACTAGACGCCAGTCTTACTTCGCCCGGGCCGTCTGCCCACAACCAACAACGGTGGCTAGAACGTTTTTCGGGGTCTTTAAACCCACAGTCCTGTCATCCTGCCCTCTCCGGTCCAAGTGCTCCGTTCACTCGAATATAAACGTCGGCTTGCTGTGAATAATTAAGACGGCAGTTGGAGTAGTGGCAATGAAGAGTGACTTTCAATCTCCTGCTGCGTCTACGTGCCATGAGAGAAGTTCACCTGCTGGACTGAATTTCAATCGGCGAAGACGGGCGATTTCTATGGCTTCTACCTGATAGCAGTACTGCAGAAAACGTGCTGGCCGCGAATCAAACGGTACCGGAGTGATCATCTTACGTGGGAAAAAATACAGTGGGCCGCAGGATCATAAAACTAACCTGGCGGGGAATATTTGGGATACAACGCCCGAATGGCACGCGCTCGTAATAAAAATTGAAACTTTTGGGGCCTACACGTGCCCTGTGGGCCGCAAAACATTGCGCGGACTAGTCGATGCTCGGTAGCCTATCCTCTTTATGCGACAGACTCGTTTGGCTGACCCCTCAAATGTTATACCTTATTCTTACTTACATACTTGACATCGAGGAGCGAGGAAGAGAGAAACCAGTACGTGCCTTCTGGGACGAAATAAGCGCCATTAGGGAGTTTCATTCACACTAAATGCCTTGTACTTGTGCATGGACGGTGTTTGAAGTCGAATACAGCCCTCAAGCGCAGTCCGGTCCTTGCTCACTATACTACCCTGCCAAATCAGGTCTCTGCTTATACAATATATACTCCGTCCCTGAATTCTGATCACAGCTTGACGACCCAGTCTGTCCTAAATACAAACGCACGATCGAATTTAGGTAGATTGGGAGGTGTCTTCGGTCCCCCATTAGAATCAGTAATGCAAATTATGATAAAATGTGTGGTCAGTTAAGCTTGGGAAAATCCGTTCGTTCGAGTGACTCCGTTCAAAAAGAGCGGGATGTCATTCAGCCGCTTTAGCGGGGCCGTGCTTAGAAACCATGGAAGTCTGCAGACGAATGAAACTTTGGTCTGCGAGAAAGATGCAGACGTTAGCCTTCTCAAAATTCAAATGCTTAGAACAGCAAGATACACCTACTTAGTGTTAGAGCACATCTAAGTGCTGAACGTTTCTAAGCTTTGATCGATATCTGATTGCTGTCCTGTGTTACTTCTTCTCTGATAACTGCAATGTTGGGTAGAATGCCTGCTTGCAGACGTCAGGAGTCTCGGTCATTAGCAAATCTTCAGACCAATTGTAAAAATCACAGGCGGCTACCGAAACTGTCTGATCATGGATTTTTGGCCCACACCATTTTACTGAAGGTCCACAAACTTTTACACAGGAGACTGGCGGCTTACTCCAAAGCTTTGGGAAAACGCCGTAACCACTGACACCAATTTCAATTAAGATTTTTGAAACTCATGAAGAAGCCGCTTTTTATAGTGAAATCATTAGTTCGAATTAGCTCAATACTTGCTATAGTACTTTGGTAAGTAAAACTAACTGCTCAATAATCCGTTGTCATTGCAGGCAGCAAAATTTAAAGCAACATCTCTTGGAAGAAGCAGTCTTATTTGGGAATTTGATGTCTGATCATGTGGCTGCATCTACACGGTTCCGAATCCTCTGCATTCTGCCAGTTTGGAACAGAATGGATGATAAAACCCAGAACAGTGCGTTATTACCGACAAAGACAAGGGAGACAAGTTCAGTCTCCCTTGTCTCTGTCGGTAATAACATACTGCCTATATCGTGCGCCGCTGTGCGGCTGCTGGTTGGGCTCGAAAGAGAGCCCGTAAGGCACAACGGAACGAGTGAGTTCCGTAAAAACGATCGGTGAGCGCCCCCCCCCCCCTACCAGAACAGTCCGTTATAAGTGAGGCAATCTCACAGAATCGCTTTCGCCCATCAACTGTATACCTTAAGTTTTCCGAAGTCCGGAAACACTTCTGAGGTTTAATAACTATAAACCACAATAATCAATAGGGATACTCGTTTCACTGAGGACTTTTGTGTGCAGTGTTAATGTATAGAAAAAATATTCACAAATTTGCCCCGAAACGTGTAAACAATCATGCACAATGGCTAATTTTTGGTTGATTGCCGAAAAACCGCAAGGGTGGCGAGATAGACAAATACACCGTGATCATAAACAATTCACTTAAATCCGAATCGAGGAGGGGACGTTAAAGGCCTCAATGATCATCGCTGTGGGGAGACAATATCAGTGGGTTTAACGGCCAAAAAATAACACGGGGAGTCATTAGAATTAGGTAAGAATTTCTTATTGTACAGGCAAGACATGTAAAGTCCACCCTTAGATGTCAGAAGAGCCCTTTTCATTCCCAAACACGCAACTTCTCGACTTCGAAGTGCATAACAATGACTTTATTGCATAGGAGGTAAGATGCTTTTGTAGTTTCAATGTGAATATCGATACTTTAAACGTTAATCTGACTTCGGGTGTAAGATTATTTCAAAGGAAGGCACATTTCGAAGCAAAGGAAAGCGGGCGTTTGGAAGCAGAGCAGAGAGGCAGTGTGATAACCATGGCAGAAGCACGAATGACATAAGGTCGATCCACTGAAGTGGTAATGTCAATACGCGCAAAGCTAAGGCTAACTTTAGTGCGAAATAGAAGTAAAGGTCAGTTTTGGGCCTTCTACCTCATAAAAATATAATTTCTGCCAATTAGCATTTCTTACTAATAAGAAATACTAAATCCACCTCCCTGAACATTTTCCATTTTTCTACTGTCATATTTTCTACAGCAATATTCGAGGTTGGCAAGAACGAGCATGTGAGAATGTCCTAGCTTTATTTCCGGAAGAAAAAAATGCGATATAAAACCACATATCTACGTAGTCTTTGCAGAAATTCGATCTGCATGAGGTAACAAGGTAAGCTTGTCGGTATAATTGAGACCTAGGCCCTTTACGATAGAGCATTCTAAAAGTGGATTATTTTGAAGTATTATGAAGTCAGGGATGTTGCCCAAATCGAAATAGATAAAAACTACACTTATAGGAAGAAAACCTCACTTGCCAACTCGAGCTGTATTCCCACAGGCAAAGTAGCCCGTAGACTACTTTTTCAACACAAGCAGTTGCATTGTCTATAGGAAGCGAATATGTACAATTAAGGTCATCAGCACAAATGAACGTTTGCGAATTTCTGATTACTGATGAAGACCTATACCAAAGGAAAAAAGAGTTGGCGGCAGGAAGCCGAGCATTTAGACGCGGAGCAAAGCCTGTATCTACAGTCGAACAAATTGTATTCGTTTGTGACGGTGATTACTGGCCCTTCAATCAAGACGACAAGGACTATACGAAATGCGTATATCGCCAGTGAACATAGCATGTCCTGCTAGTTCCCAGTTTTGGTGGACCAGATGACCGGCTCAGGTCGTACGCAAGCATGACCCCTACGTTTCCTCGCCATCATTCCGGTTGTCCCTCCTCGGTCATTGAGGGGTTGCATTCTGTACTTCTACATGCCACCTAGGAGGAGGAATCGATCTGGAGGAAAAATGAAGAGTCTACAGGCATTGTGTAATATTTTTTTGAAGGAGGTCACTGAGCAGCCTCTGCGCACGTCTATCAGTAAGGACAAAAGCAAAAAGTAACTATAGCCGAACTCGTAATTGGCAACAATAATGCGGACAGCATGAAAACAGCGACAGGTTGCAAATCATAAGGCTTGTCGCCATCACGTCTTACTCAGTAAAAGCTGGTAACAGTTAACATTTCTCTTTACTGCTCAGCGCACGGGCTGCCTTCCGATCCACGAATCTTTAAAATCCCTAAGCCAGTCCCTTTGAAACCGATGACAAAAGTGTTCTTGAGAGTTTGGCAAATGTCGAACGGGAATGATGTGATTCTCTTTTAGTTCTATTTAGTGGCTAAACAGCTTATTGCTATAGGATACTTGGCAACGGTATAGAGAAGGACCCCACGTAACTGTCAGTAGACTGCGGATCGTGCCATACGTGATTTATGATAAATGGAGTTTTATAGCTGGGGCAGCACGCTAGATAGTAAGCTGATAAAATGAAAGAAAACACAGAAATTGACTGATTTATGCCGAAAGTTTTATCCTACTCTGTTGTAGGACAAAGGAAATGAGTGTTGTAATTAGACAATAAATAAAAACTTAATTTCACAAAATAGCGGATTTTGAGTTAAGGTGTAAGGTCGTGGGAAGTAATCGTTGTTGGCAGCGTAATTTCTCCAACAGCCTGTAAATGTATGCCAAGATAAGACCCCATATGACACGATCCACAGTCTGCTGACAGTTAAGTGGGGTCCTTCTCTATAGCATTGCCGGATATTTCAAGAAAAGTACTTTTCACATTGAGAACTTTGTCCGCAGCAAACTACATTTTCTGCCAGTAAGAAATAAGAGCATGGCAAAGTTAAGCCAGAACCAATTTTTTTCAGTCGTGTTGCGACAATAAAAAAATTCCTAAGGACAGATATGAGATTTACTTTGTCACTTTGCCTGGAGTGTGAACTTGTAGCAGCGTAAAGTATGTTTGGTTGGTCTTTGGCAAATGTAAACGTTTATGAAGCACCGATATCCCCTTACTGAGGAATACAAATAAAACCTTGCATTCGAAATTGATTTAAAAATATTACAGTTACCCTCTACATACTTCCGCTTCCGTTGAATTAACATGTATGTCTACATCCCTTAAGCAAAAACCTCTGGCTTCACCTAACATCCTGTCCTTTTGATGAAGGAAAGCGATGTACTGTACTGTGTTACGCATTTTTAATTAATGAATGAAGGCGAATGCCCAAGTTCCGGGCAGATGTATAGGCAGAAGAGTAAGCCAGTCGGGCAGTGGAACACTTGGCTTATGGTCAGATGTGGTTATGTAACCCCAACTGAGGTAAACAAACCGCAGCCACCTGTAATACGGGACGGTAGTAATAAGGGTTTTTGCAGGAGGGTCCGGGGATCGCACATGCGACTAGGCCAAGTAGTTGTATGCAGAGGAAGACTTATTGGAAATGCACGGTTGTACTTTGAGTGGTTGAGGAACAGTTGCCCTAACCTTTAACCCTTACCCTAACCCTTAAAACTAACCACTAAGCATAACCATAACCCCTAATCTTAACCCCAACAGTATTGTGTCCACAAAGTGAGGCTGCATGATCACATCTTACCTGGCTTATTATCCTGACCTTCCGATCTCGTGCAATAATCCTTCGTCAGAGATGACAGCAGCAACAGAACAACCGTCATAGGGGTTTTTACAGGTGGGTCCAGGGAACGCACATGCGACTAGGTTAAGTAGTTGTATGCAGAGGAAGACCAATTGGGAATGCACGGTTGTGCTTTGAGTGGTTGAGAAACAGCTAACCTAACCTTTAACCATTACCCTAAATCTTAACACAAACGCCTAAGCATAACCCTAACCATAACCCCCAACCCCAACAGTAGTGTGTTCACCAGGTGGGGCTGCATAACCATATCTTACCTGGCTCATTATTCTGAGCTTCTCATCTCATGCAATTATCGTTTGCCAGAGATGACAGCAGCAACAGAACAACCGACACCTATATTGGCTGGTAGTCGATCAGGGATCATCGACGCAAGTCTGGACGTGACTGCGCAGGACTCTCTATGCTCACGTCAAATCTGTACATCGATTTACTGAACTCCCATCAGAGACCCCGGCTTAAATAACTACTCGGTTTGTCTTGATTTTGGAGCGAATGATTAATTGGACGACTGCAAAATCGTGACCTGTTTCGAGTGTGTGGACAGCCACTTGCGATAATTCGTCGCTTCGTCGCACGTCAAGGTTATGTTCTTATTTGCGTACTCCGAGCATCCACGCAGTCTGACCTGTGTAAATGCAAGTACAATTTAAGCACGGGATGCAATGCACTACCCCAGATGGTCACTTGGCATTGAATTGGTTTTTGGTCTTAATGACCCTACTACTAATGGTAGCTTTGAGTCTGTGTGCGGCTCCGAAACCTAGTGTTGCATAGATGCACTCAGTCGCTTCTGATACGTCCTTAATGTATGGTAGAGCATGCTATATCCTTGGCGGTATTTCTTTTTGTGTTCATCGGAGGCGAACACGCAGACATCGGCTTATAAGCTCTTTCGGGTAGACATCCCACATATATTGGTTGAGGAGGTATCGGGCCTCGCATGCTTTCTCCCCAGGTTGCTGTGGTAAGTCAGAATCCCTTTGAAGAGAGTCCACAGGTGACTCCACCATATTTTAGGAAGGATACGCATAACCATTTTCGATTCATTTAAGTGGCCCCACCGTAAATAAATCTTACCTATGATAGAGAAGCGCTCTCAACGGACAGGGCGACAGAGCCCGTAACTCAATGATAACCAGATAAAGCAGACTCGAACTCCAGGCCCCGAAAAATTGAGGCTGGATAAGGCTGACTGGCGACGGTTAGCAGGTCAGAAATAGCCAGTCCAGTCTCCCTAGTCTTTGCCGGTAGTCCCTTATATGAGTATTACTTCGATTGTCTAAGTATGAAGGTTGGTTAACTAAGTCGGTTTGACCAACTAGTCATTTCGCTTGGCATCAAGCGACTTATTACTGTTTACTCTGCCCACCCGGGGTCTTTCGGATCTGCGATAGGATCTGACTGGCTTACGATGAATATGTCGGAAATTGTTATCTAATTTTCCGTGATTTTCGTTAATAGCATTCCGTGACTACTGATTACTTACTGTTAAGCGATGGCTTGCGCTGACTTTGAACCGGACTTCAGGACAAATCAGAAACGGCTGTTTGCCTTCCTGCAATCAGCACACATTGTTGAATGCCCGTGTTGTGTAAGTCCTAATATACATAATATTTGGCAAAAGGGGACACGCCCATGAGACAAAGGTTAGGTGTTTGACTTGTTGACCACGTTTAATACGGGACAGAAGATGCTCACTGATGAAGGAGTCAACATTCGAGTCCCGACTCTTGCAGGCCTGGAAAAAGGGATATGGTCAGCCTACGGCCATGCATAATCTGGGATAATTTACTTCATTGAAGCTGCCAGATTCCAGCTCGGATGTTCATCTTCACTTTGGAACCGAACATGAAAAGGTTTGTCTCGAAGAATTTGCAGTAAACTTTGTGAAATATAAAGAGGCTGTCGTGAAAAACTGAAATGTGTGCCAGAAAGCACATTTGAAACGCTGGTGGATGTACTGGTGAGTCGAAGACCCTAGGGCTGCCTTATGCGGAAGAACAAAATCGACATAACATATGTCTGGACTTTTGGCTAGCACCCGTTCTATGGGTATGGTAAATAAATCAGCATAGCAACCATCCTTGTCGTTGTTGGTAAGGAATGCATCCTGAAATTAGAGAATCAGACCTAGTATTTGCTATGTGAAATAGTCAAATTTGACTATTTCGGATGTTGTTTGATCTCTTCTAGTATGTAGTTTCCAGTCAATCCTTAAATAATTTTTTTGATAAACACCCTTTCCCACGTCGAAATAGGCCTTTGTTAGGTTCTTACGATCTGAGATCAGTTGCCCACTGACAAGAAAATAAATCCGACCCCTGTTTCTGACATCAATTATCCTAGGACCGTGTCGACCAAACGGATATATTATTTTTGAATGTCACAGCAGGATTCTAGGGCGTCGCATGTACGCAATTGAGTGTAACCGATAACAAGACCTTGGGCCTCGCAAAACAAAACCAGTTAGAATTTGAGGCGTTTGGTTTCACAGAGCCGGCTGAAAAAATACTGAACTTGGTACACCGAACAAAATCGTCCAGACAGTCGAGCAACGGCTTTGAACCAAGCTGACGGCAGCATGTGGTGGTGGTGGGGCCGTCGTCTGCACTGAGCCTGGGGGTGGTCCATTCGTCCATGAAAACCACATACCGGCCCGCGCACAACTCCACTTCCATTTGTGCCGGCCCTAAAGACCCGCAGCGTCACTTCTGGCCACCCCGAACCTCCAGGGCTTGCGGTTTCACTCAAGAAAGTTCGAATTTTGCAGCCTTATTTACGATGCAGACTCAGGGAGGCTGATCGTAAATTGAGAAGTTGCCACATTGCACCGCCACTTACACAGATATCTGCTCAGTCCACCAAAGGCCTCCCGGGTAGTCTCAGTCAGGGCATCGAACTAAGCACTGGTTTGACAAATCTGACGCCAGCGATGGCTGTAAATGGCGATTGGCTGACGGCGGTCAGAGAGGAAAGACCTGCACCGGCAACACCAAAAACTAGCACGCGAGAGCCCCCGGATAGTGTAGCAATGCTGAAATTCGAAACAGGACGAGAAAAAGGGCGGTCGCCTGACAAGTAGCCACAAAAGGAAACACCCCCACCCCAACTGCCCCAGCACCCGACCGGGTGCACATGTGCCTATGACCCCGTTGCGAACTAGACGGCGCGGTGCCGGCTTTAGCTCTGATCGGAGTTGGTTCGGTGTGCACTTCTGTCTATTTTCTACCTATCTCATTAATTAATATGGTCGTAGTCTACAAGAGGATCACACCTGTTAAGTTCCTCATTCTCAGCCAACCACCACCTCACCTCCCTTCGGGCAGGTGTATTGACTGTTATGGCACCACACTTGATAAACTGCTTGGCTGGTCCCGGTACTGGCCTGACTGACAAATCGACAGTAATATTCGACATGTGCCCAAGTGTACAGCCTAAATCCGTCTCACATTGACTTTGGAAATACTTCCCCTTCCAGCGCATGCAAGTCATCGGCGAAGCTGGAAGCCATCCCTAACCCGCTTTTACTTCTGAAACCTCTAGTACCCTGATCTAGACATCCACCTAATTTCTTTGTGCATTCACGCACGAGCAAAAACGGCATAGCACTGTTGAATGTGCCGAAACTGCAGCGACTACCCAAGAGGACTTGATTAGGATTAACCAGGCGGTTGCTTGTAGTAGTTAGCTGCCGTGGTTTATATGAAATTAACTGTACTAAGGACTTAACATGGTCTGGTTCTCAAAGGTTGCTAGTTCTCATCTGTAAAACATTCTGGAGATTGTATTAAATCCTGTTTGGAGTCGAATGGTGCAAGCACGCATTTTCTTCAGAAGCTGGCAAACAGTCTGTAAGAAAACTAGGTCACAGCGTCCGAAATGATCACATTGTTTGTGAGCACTAGGCCTTATTTTTTCGGCTTCCCAGTGTATAGCTTGTCTTGAAGGTAAAATATCAGTGGAAGCGACTACTCTCCTTAAATAATCGTCCAGGAAACCGAACGCATAAGCCTTCGCATTTGACAATGCCACATTTCATTCGACAACCACGACTCCCATGTCTACATATAGATATTAAGCAGTTACCTGGTGTCAGGACATATGTAGTAAAGAAAAAAGAAATGGTAGTAGGTCTTTGTGACAGAAGTACGTGTCAGAATTTCGCTTATTTGACCACAAGAGAAAGTTCGGATCCATTTAGATGGAAGATGTCTGTCGAGGGTGAAGACTCAGTTGCACCCCTTCACTCTGTACTTACTGCGTCTTTTTGATGCTTTAGCGCACACATTACCCCACTTATGGTATCGGCTGCCCACACTACGTTACCCCGTTTCGTTATTTCGGTGAAAAGGCAACACTAGTGCTGTCATTTAACTTAAAAGATGCTGACTCGTTTCAACGTCCGAATTACCTGGTAGCACTATTTTACGTTAGTTGGGCGAGCATTACTTTATTTAACTACCGAGTACTGCATCCTTTATGACCGTTTATATGGTAGACCAAGTTGTTTGTTGGCCTAATAACGGAGGAGGGGACGTTTTATTATCACGAAGTGGCCATATTGTAAAGATATGGCATTCGTTGTCTTCGCACCAACTGTTTTAGACCAGCCACGTCACCCCTAGATGCTGACCAGTTGCTTGACCGCCTGAAGATTCCAAACGGACAGGGTGAACACTTAGCTGGTCCGAAAAAGAAGATAAACATTCATGTCTTTCACGTCCTGAAAAACTTTCGGTTGTCGCATGCAAGACTCCCTCGTCACTTGTGTTGGTTATTTCGACATTTAATTTTGTCCGATGATTTTTTCCAATGGTCTTCAAAAGCTGCCAGCGAAAGGGGCTTGTTTTTGGCTAGTAAAGCGCCTTTAAACAGGCAAAAATAATGGACCGCATGCATGTACACCTTTCTGTTTAGCAAATCTCCGCGCATCCATAAGACGGACTGTGTTTTGAGCTAACGCCTGCCCTTGGAGATGCTATTTACAAAGGAAAATTTTCTTAAGGAGAGAAACGGCAAAAACGGCTCAAACGGAGAGTCCAGCGCAATGTCATCAAGGCCAGAAAAATTCTTGATTCCTGCAAACTTAGCGATATTATAAAAGTTGCTTAAACTTCACCAACATACTCATATAGGAAAAATGTGATTTGCGTTGCGAAAACTGTAGATAGTGGAAGCTCTTTGATATTGCCTTTAAACATTCACCGGAATAAACGCATAGTCACTTCAGCACGTAGGCGACGATGAAATGAGCGCCATTTCCACGATACTTGAGGGTGACGGTGAAAATCCCTTCTTCCACAGCGAAAATACTACTGGTACAACTTATCCTTTGGTCATAGTGAGGGGTAGTCATATGAGTGTAACAGTACCTTTATACAGCGTAAAGTGTTACTTTAAAATAAATGCTTTGCGAAATTTCTAGCATACAGCGAGAAGGACTGATACACGAACTTTTACGAAAAGCGGCAAATGAAAATTGCAGGCTGGAAAGGGCGATTTTTTTAGGCCATCAATAATGTGTAAGTTATTACCTTAATAGAAAGTGTGGATATAGGTAAGAAGTTAGCATGACAAATGCTGAATAACAAAAAAATCGACATGAAACGTTTGAGACTTCGGGAAATAGATAAATGATCGCCAAAGACTATGAGATTGATCGGATTCAAAGTGTAACTAGAACAATTTTTAGATACACTTAATCAATTGTTTTAGTTGTCTTTCGGTCAGTTGAGAAATTTTTCTGACGTCCTCAACTCTTCCTAAGTAGAAAATGATCCAAAAGTATATTACTAACAAGCATAGACTTTGTCCAGAAGGCCATATGAATATGAAAGGTCTAGCTTCTAATATTATTCATAAACCACAAGAAGCTAACGTGCTCAAGCTTCTTTGCAAAGGGTTACGACGGGATAAACGTCTGGCTTAAAAGTTATACTAAAATCCTGCGTGATAGAGCGGATTTACAAGGATTATTCCAGTCAAATACCAGTTTATGTAACAGTAATTTCTTATCGGAGATTTACATGTCGACCTGACGCAAATTATGCGCAAACGAAACTTCTTCTCATTCACGTTTACCTGTACATCTCGAAGATATAGTACAGTTACAGCTCCCCCAAACAAACATTGCTAAAATATTCGATATTGAGAAATCTCCCGCCTTGCTTTTTTGTTCACTTGGATAATATAATCCGAGAGCCCAGAAACTGTATTCATTTGGTTGGCTGTTTTCTAAAATAACTACTGTTAAGCAGTTCATAATGAATCGGAGAGGTGACTTCTTGGTGAGAAAGGGGTTGAAGGACGCTTGTTTTGGAGTTTTTAGATAACACCACTTCTTTCAAGACAAAGTTTTCTACCTGGGGTGTTTTAACAAGACATTCGTCTTATCTAAGCTCTAACTGGAACATATGTTAATTCAACTGGTATTCCGTTCGCTTATCTCATGTTAATACGTTTTTATAGGATTTTTGCCACAATTTATACATTTGCGATTTCAGGACCTTATCGTGTATCCGACTGTCAATGTGCCGAAAACCCTGCGGCCTAGGCAGTATTCAGACTTACGGCATAAAATTGTAAGTATAGCCAACGCTGAAACCAACTGTACTAAAAGGCCTGATTGAGAGCATTGACGTTTGTGCAGTAAGTTTAAGTATCCTGCACAACCTACTATAACGTATCGGACCAGCCGATTCTAATAAGGTGGACCAACTCTCAGGTCAGGATTTCTAAACACTGAGCGTAGAATTCATTGAACGATAGCCCTGCAGATTTTGACCCGTATAACTGACCGCGCAATCTAAGTACATAAGAGTTGATTAATTGAATGCATCGCGGTAGGCTGGACGGGTGGGTAAATTAGCCCACACATTCATACTTTAAGTCCCCTGGTAGAAGCCTCTTCGCGCAGGTTAAGGTCCCAATGAGACCGCCGTCTTCGTAATCACTACATGGGTCGTTAACTGTTCAAGTGTCAGAATGCCTGCTAGCTACCTCGTATATTATCTTTTTTAATGATAACTGGACAGTCGAACAGCCCGTTCCTGTAACTGTAGAGGTAACCTCACTTCAACCAACTTCAGCGGTCTCTGGATTTCTGTCATTATCAGGCCTATGGTCAATAAATCTGTTGGTAGAAAATTCCTTGAAGGCCTTCCCTCCTTTCGAAAGAGCACTGTTAAGACATTAGTTCCATTCTTCTCACTATAAAAAGTGTAACTTCAATAACTTTCAGAGGAGAGGTTCTGCTAAACAATCTGTGAGACAAAGCCTCCCAGGACAAGTATTTTGCGTTGCGTAAGGAGTAGTTATGTCCGAATCACGAGGCAGTCGTTAAGATGGATGTTTTGCTGGTAGTATTCTTTCATTCCAGTCAAGCTTTGTCACAATTTTAAGTAGCTTTAAATATGTTATGGAGACTGCTGGCTGAATTCAGCCTTAGAAATGGAACTCCCTCCTTTACTGAATAGCTTCTTACGGACTTCCATGATCTGGGCCAGATACATCAATATAAATCGATCTATTCACAAGAAGGCTAGAAAGTTGTATTACGCCGAGGTTCCAGTGGACGCAAACATGGGATTGTCTCCTCAGATAACAACGTTTTGAAGCGAAAATGAAAGATAATTATGCTGTAGCTCGGGTTTGAGGAGGGGATTGGAGGGGGAGAGTGAAACAGCAAAATTCTAGTCAGCGTCAGGGGAAGGTGGGCTCCGAGGAAGGTAATTATATGCGAGTGACTGGCTTGGTAACTTTGAGCCATGGCAACTGTGGTTTCTGAAAACGTAAAATAAAACAAGAAATGATAGGTTTTGGAAAGAAAATGTGTATAAATAAGACACGAGTGGAGATTAAAGCCCTTTAAGCCAAATTTAGTTGGATTTTGAAGAAATTCCGTTTTAAATTCTTTTCGCCGCACTACTGTATGAAAAACAACGGAACGAAACTTAAGCTAGCTAATAAAATTATTCAGCAACTCTGCACCTGATCTTTTAACAAATTTGTGTACTCTGCCTTTGCCTCAGCAGCGCCTAATGCTACATTTTGGTGCCGGCGGACATTAAGAGTAAATGGAAGTTTTTGAAATACGGGATTCAATCACGTTACAGAGCGCTTCAGCGGCTCATCAGCTGCATATTGTCGCTACCCAACACAGTGATTAAATGTCCCTACATTCTGCGTTCTGCAGAATCTGTGCTTCCATTAAGGAGAACTGCTTAGTTTTCCTCGTTCCATATTCTTGCTTCGTAGTTTATTACTATCATCCCGCTTCTGCATTCCTCTTGTCTTCTTTTATTTGACAGTATAAGCCAAACTTTCCTACCCATCCCAACGTTAATTAGAAATCCCTGCACAAACTCGGACGACCATTATATAAAGCCTGGCTCCAAAACTTGATTTTAAGTTCAAAATTTGTTTGTGCCAAAATGGTAACGTCCACAGTAAGATTTTCCTTCGCACCGACAAGCATATGGAGTACGCCGTGACGCAAACTTACAAGACGACCACCTTTAATTTCCGGCCTGTAACAATAGAAAACCCGTGACACACGTGCCCTAACATCTAACTACTAGCGTGTGACGTTTTCCAAATCGCTAATGATAGTCCCTTTAAGAAGTCTGTCTAATAAATTACATCTTATGCAATGAGGCTTACGTAATCAGGGGAGACACCGTCAAAGAAAAGAGAAATGGGAATGGCCATTTCTGGCTTATTAGCCGTAAGAACGATCGGTGAGCGACCCCTACCATTGTATATTCCCGATCGAAATCGACAGGGCAAGGGGATCGTGACCCACTGGTTAGAGACGTGGACTTTTAACTAACAGGTCGTAAGTTTGAGCCTCGAGTGTTCCACACTTCGGGGTCTTATTTGACGTCGTCAGGCCTAGCCCAGCCCAAGATCAACCAAACCTGAGAACTAGACTAGGATCTGTCTGATACATGATTTACTACTACTCAGAAACAATTCGTGTGAGGGTTCAGGAATGGTGCATCGGAAGCAGAGGAAAGCATGTAAAAAGTCCTACTATAAGATCGTAATGCTTAAAGTAACGCCCAAATTACGTCAAAAATATATGCTTTTTCAAGGACGCGTTTCAAATGTGGTTTCCATCTTGATGTAGTGAAACCAATTTTGTGTAGCTGTGATGGCTCTTTCCCTTCATTGTGTTTTTTGTTCCTGACAGAAAGGACAGAACAGACAGATTTAAGGAATTTTTGAGGAGTCACCGCGGTTAACCTTACAGGACAGCAAGAAATCAACCATACGATTAAATCAGTACGAGCCTGAGCAGATTTCCAATGTTACATTATTTAAGTATCTTTGAAATTTCCCTGGATTCAAAAGCGTTTACCTTATCCCGACTCACTCCTTGCCCATATCTTCTAGTCCCCCCGTTGCGTTGTCTAGTGGCGAAGTCTGTGTGCTAAGATGCATGTGTAAGTGGCTAGCGGAAACAGTAGACAGCTTCAACCCGTGCAGGTGTGCGCAGATTCGACAAAAATGGCCCGCGCAATAGGCTGATTAATCATATTACTGAAGGCGTGAGCGGGGGACATCTCCCTGGGCTTTCAAGCCCAGGGAGAGTGCAAGGGAGAGGCGCAACTGGAGGGGAAGGTGAACCGGTGCCTACACTTGGGAATCGAACTCTGCATGAGCTTTACGGCACTTCCAGATCGTGGAGATCTCAGTTTGTGTATTAAGGTCACTTTGGTTTCTCTGCAAATGCGTCCATCTGTCATTTGCGATCACAAAAGGCCACTAACGTCCACCCACGTAGGGTTTACGCTCCGTCCCACCGTCTGTAGAGCTGCAGGCGCCTTTTTAATGGTTGTTTTTGAAGTGATCCGCGTTTTATATTGATGTTTTGTAAACGAGACAAGTCGGGAAAATATGAACACTTGGCTTCGAGCTGTGAAAAATTACGAAAATTAGACAATAAAAAACTTCCTACATAAACTGGTCTCTAATAGCCCGACTCATTAATTTTTTGTTCTGATATTCTACCAGCGGACCTACAGAATCCCGACGGATTTACGGTTATCCGGAAACGATCGTTTTTAAAATTTACAATCTTCTGACAAATGGTTCTGCCTAGTTGAAGAATAGGGCGGAGTGTTTTGACAGCAAATTGTCCGATCTGGGAATTATCATTAATTAAATTCCAGTAATAATCTGAACCCAAAAATGGTGTCGACAGTAAGGGCAACGCGATTGGTGTAGATGCATCTCCCGCAAAAAATATACCGTAAATGCATGGGGTACAGTTGCTTACTGAGGAAGATGAGGACTTCGAAGTACCGCTTATTTAAAACGATTAGCATGCTTAGTGCTTGGGAAAAACAGACTGAGAGAGAATACACTAACATTCTCTGAGTTGAGATAAATCTCGTTTGGTGACTAAATGAATCCACTTTTTGCCTAAGCTGCAACATACGCCGGTACATCACACTGCAGTCTTTCAGGCAGCATTTTCATCACAGAACGTAGTTCAATGAGTCATATTTGCCAGAGAGGAACATGAAAAATCGAAGAATCAATAAAAGTACTCAGATTATTTAAAGTATTGGTAGTAGTCAGTCGCAAAGGCATCTCTGTGTGACAGCTGTCGACCACTTCGGTTTTTAGGGCAGATTTCTTACATACACAACCCTCTAATGTGCAGCCTGTGGTAAAGACGGTGTTTCCAGTTTGATTCTCGAGCCCCTCCCCCTTCACCCGACAAAATCGCCTGCCGACATCATTGCCATCTGTCTACTCCCCCCATCTCAGACGTTTCTACAATGCCTGTTTCATGTAAGAAGAGCATTAGAAGCCTATTGCCATGTCAAAGGAGGGCGGCATTCTGCCAGAATGCCGATCTGTCATTGTCCTTCCTTCCTCCCCTTCTGTTCTTTGCTGATAAAATGTTGGTGTCCCTCATTTTCATTCATCTTTCCCAGGTACATTCACGATCGGCTCCAGGGGCGAACATGTGCTCACCTGTGTCGGCCAATTCACTTGAAGTTCTGCGTAGATCATAAGCGAAGAGAGAACTGCTTGTCCTGCGCGTGGCCAGTCAAGCGATTTCTCTATTCGTCCTCCATTCTGCCAATGAAAATCTCCCTTCCCACTGACTAACTCAAGGTTTCGCCATAACTGACGACTGCTAGAGGTTTAGCAACGGGTTACTTGTAGTTCAAATGAAAATCACTTATTTCAAAATAAGTGCTGTGATTTAGAGATCAGATAAAACCGACCTCCCATCCGGTTATCTAAAGGTTGTCTGTCAGGTCACAAAATCCCTTTCGCCAAATTTGGAGTTGGTTCTGTTTGAAGTATTTGCAATGGATAGGGATGTAGTGGCACGCCTAGGCGCGGGCTTATGCCGCGCCGGCCACATTCATCGGATCCCGCCCCGATCTTTTTGATTCTATCTTGACACGGGTCCAAAAGGGTGAGGGAGGAAAGAGTACATCGAATATGTTGCAAGTCTACCACCACTTTAACCTAATTCACGCGCAATTCGCCGTTCATGCGACCGATTCGCAGGGAGCGCACGGTAGACATCGTGACATTCGAACGGACATTTGCTATGCGTGATTGTACTAAGTAATTCGTTCAAATACTGCCATATGAATCCAGCCCTCGCGCCCTGACGTATATGCTGCAGGGCGCTACGTGGAAACCGGAAACTGCAACCAACTACCCTTCGCGTTCATTCCTTTCCCCTTCCCCAGCATACTAGCATTCAAATCCAGCACTTATCTCGTAACCATACTGCGATAACGTTGCTGTAAGCAGCCACTCAGATGCGCTGCTCTTTTACTCTTTTTAAATCTCTTGTATTCCTATCGAGACGATACCTCACTTCACACGACAGGAGTCTTAGCGGTAGATAGTTTACTGATCCATCAGGGAACTACAGGACTAGAAATCATTTTCAAAGAAAGACAATTGAAATTCCCTTGTGATATTTGAATAAGTACCTTCCACGAAGAAGATGAAATTGAGCTGTGCCTTTGTGTCATTTACGGGCAGCAAGCGGGAGTGGGGGCAAGTGGCAGTTAAGTATCCCTTGATGCCAAGTCCTGCCAGTTCTCAGCATGATTGTCACATCATTCTCGATACCAATAGGTCTAGCGGACATATTTTATCCAATCTTTTGACCCCTTTGGAGACGCCTTGTTCACACTGCTGCCATACAGCTACAGCCCTAAGGCCAGCGGTTTTGGACATATTGTGCCCCCGCAAATATGGAATTGTGGAAAGTTACTGCAGCTCCTTCGATGTCAATAAGAAATTTGCCAAACCTCAGTCCTACCAAATAGAAAATCAACTAGACATAACCAGGGAATTACTTGGGCGCTAGAACATTGGCTGCAGGGAGCTGTAGTTCGAATTCGCAGACTTGCTTACTATGGCATCGGTTCACATACCATCAAAAAGATCAGTCAACAGGTAAATCCAGTTAAGGGGTGAAAAAAATGCGGTAAATCCAAGAAACCGTCTTTTTACCGCTGAAAAGTACGAAAAAGATGCCAGGGGTTGCTAAGTGAATACTCAGGATGTAGGCGGAAATGGAAAAGTTGCAGATTTTCGCTGGATTTAGACATTTTTGAAGTATTCAATGCACTGTCTCACCACATATGATTTAAAGTCAATAAATAGGAATCGCTCCAAATTTCATTCCGGTTTAGATATATCAAAGCAACCGGTGCTGCTTGCTACATTTTAGGGCATTCCAGATAATTACTGAACGTCGTGATAATAAGAATTCCGTCAACGAAATTAACAGACCAGGATAGCCATTCCGAACTTATCGGATCGCATGCGGCCATTCGCTTGCTATGGACATTGTGTTGGCTAATTGAGGCTTGCGTGTCATAAAAGTTTGGTAGACCGGAACTTGTCTCACCTCCAAGTCGCCCATATTGACGCATATCATACTCAAAGGCGATCAAACCCAAGATCGAAATTCGCCTAAAACAAACGGAAGGCAGTTAGCCACACAAATGTTTTCTGGTATTCATTATTGCTGACGGGCAAGTACTATTTGAAGCCATCAACTTCAGAATCTAGGACACCTTTGGGCAACTTCTCGACTTTATGTCAAACTGCAGCGAACAGTAATAGCTTGGCTCACTGACTGATCGACACTCCTTTCTTATTAAACGGAACTGCATGTGGGTTTTAAACTCGCGCAAATTTGTCTCATCTGCGCATGCTATGTAATTAGTTTAATGATTCCATTTTCTCTTACAGTAATCTGCCACGTGACGTAAATGCACCCTTCCCGACTTTATTGTTTCTTGACTTGCAGAATACGTCTCTTGCTGAGACTGGTTTGTCTGAATCCGCATTTGCCTATGTACTCCAAATTTCAATATTTGCTATAGAAGGTTTTTCAGCCGCGCTAGTTCACATTCTCATCCAGCTCGACGTTCACGACGTAAGGTCGCGACCGATTGACTATGTCAAACAATGATGCTCGTTTCGGGCTTCTTCGGGAGGATTTAGGTTGCTTCAGAAAGGTCACCGGACATAAGGCTCATAGAAACGGCCAGAAATCCTTTCGCTATAATGTTAGCTAAAGGCCGTCTCCCAATACCATGTCATTCAATGGACTTTCAAAGTAGGCCAGACCTTTGACGTGTCTTGGAGTAATGTCGTCTTCCAGTCCCCGTTTTCCCACATATTGAAATTATTTTTTAAATCGCTTACTTGTGCATTTTTTTGACACTTAAGCCCTAAAGTCTCCTTCTTTCATCAACCTGGTCATTTCTGGTGCTAATATCCTTCCATGACGTATTGTGAGGAGTACCCTAGTACGCACTCAACTGTTGTTGGTGTTTTATGTTTTGTTCAGTCGGTACCACGGTACGTCGGTTTGCGGCCGTCTGGGATTAACCCGTCGAGGTTTACGCGAAATATCCCGTCATAGTTCGGTTTATCGACCGTTAACACGTCAGGGAACCTAACGCCTGAAGCGTTGCCGTACCGAGTGAAAATGCTTTCATGCATTACTGTCGGTTTTTCAGCCTTTACGTTTGTCCTTTATTCTGGTTTTCGCAAGGATTTTTATTGTTAATTATAAATGCCTTTGAAGCTCAACCCTCATTCTTAGTCTGAGGAAGAGCAAAATATCGACGAGTAAGTATTAAAAAGTACTTATGGGCTGTTTTAACATAGAGCATTTACGACATGCGTGAACTCAAAATAGTTTGATCCTTACCCGAAATGAGTTTGAATACATGGTCATATTTTTAGAGAACTTTCCAGGCAGCCTAAGAAAATGAATTCAATACATATTATGAGCAAAATGAGATGATTAGGCATTAGTTAGTCGTCGTGCGCCCTAGTGTAGTGATGAGGTTGTCTACTTTCATACTATATGAACTTTGGTGATATTCACGTAACCTGGCAGATGCACAGAAAAAGGGTAACATTAATGCATATGTGATCGGCGACCGACATGGATCGTCCATAAATACGAACCCCAATGCCTCAACATTAGAAACTGACCTTACAAGGCATCTATATCAGTATCTGAACCTGATCAATGCGGATGTCTATCTACAAAATTCGGCAGTATCAAGCCGTTAAACAAGAGACGTTTCGTATGAAGAAACGTTAGCACATCACTACATGGATGGCGAAACTTCATGTTTTACAGCTTATAGACAGCCAGCCGGAAGACACAGCTTGTTTCCTTGGAAAGTGTCATCAAGATAAAACGATCACTTGACTTGCTAAGAGTTACTACTGTCCGCGAACTCTTAAGAGGTCTTCCAAGGGTATTACGTGTGGCTAGCGTTTAAAACATCTAATCAGTTAATGAAACCACCCGCAAGATAGTTTTATCACTCCGATTGTTTCCGATTCTACTTCTCTACTAATTGCGCTCCCTAAGCACAGCAAGTTTTGCATTGCATATGTCACCGTGAGTGTGGGTGACACCACCCAAAATATCTGTAGTCCTGAGTAGGACGTCTAAGCAAAACCAGACCACTCCAGCTGAAAGAAGTCGAAAAAACAGACATGTATTTGCTTGCTGATCTGGTCAAGCTTTCGGTCCCCTCCCGTCTGCTTACTCGGCTCTTTTCTCCACTTCGCTCTCCCCTGCTTTATCCTGTAGTATGCAAATTTCTAAAACACGCGACTCACCCCCAGCAGAACGCAGTTCTACAACTTGACTGCTCCTGTAGCTGTTTGTCCTGTCCGCGCGATCTCACTTTGCATAAATGGCATTGCAGTTGCAGGCTTGAGGGTGTTATGCGCCTCCTCGTATACATATGCATTTTGAAATAATTTCTTTGATGCATAATATGTCGCTCATGCGTGCGTGCGTCAGTATACGATACAGCGTTACGAGTTAGTTAACAATCGCCGGCCTGTACCAGCATATGTTAGTGTGTTTCGGCTTAGTTAGCATGTGTGGTTTGTGCTGGGTACTGACTTATACGCTTGGGGCTTGGATTCTTGCTGGGGGGGGTGGCGGAGCTTACGACAAAGAGCGCTAAATATCCAAAAGATTTGGCTATTCAACTGCAGGTAGAGCCTAGAGCCTAGGTCCATTTAACACCTTAGAGGATATTTCTGTATCCCTTTACTTATCCAATATGTTACTGCCGGCGAGTCCATGGTTCGTTTAAAGACTAAAACACTTAGTTTGCTGTCGAACCAACATAGTCAAAAGATAGTTGACGGTCCGCACACTTCCGTGAAAGCAATTTAACTGGAAAGAACTGGCGGGAAATAAAAGTGATCAAGGCATAATACGGGGACAAATTAGGAGTAGAAAGCGACTTTCTCAAGCAGTCTTAACTTTTTGTATTGGCTGTTGAAGCTTGCTTGGCAACCAAATTCGAAAAGATAGTTCTTGTTAGGAAAGATTAATCAAGAGAGATGGCGGTACGGAATGGCCTGAAATATAAGTCTAAAGCACTTTATACACACCCGTATACTAGCCCACGAGAAGCATTCCCATCAGAAGGTCTATTGGAATAATACGTATTTCACCTTTGACTTTTGATGCTTTGTGGATCCTATCTTAGTTGGTTTAAAGAGTGAATAAATATTCCTTTGGTGAAATCCTTTTGCGGAAGACGACGTTCTGTTGAGGTTTTATAACGCGTTATCTGTAGGTTTCAAAATATTCATCGTAATAATAAGCTCTCGAATACTGAAATAGTTACTCAAGCGAAAAGGTAACTCATCCATCATTATTTTGGGTATAGACTGTGTTCAATGTCTGCAGAAAACTGATACGGTAATTAAACGACCTCTTTATAATGACATAAAGAAATATGTGGTTGAGCTTAAATGGAAAACCCATAGTTAATGCGCAAACCCCAAGCGTATATGCATTATCAAGTGGGGTTTAAAATAATGCAAACATCGACAAATCCCTTTAATGCCGAGGGGACTCATTGCTTTAAATACCAGCCTGATATACGACGTAACTGCCGAGAAATCCGGCGCACAAACGAATGCTGTGCGCGTCCCTAGTACTGCTTACATTTGAAGTTATTCAGCCCTCGTAAACCAACCGCCGGAACTGCGTGTCACTAAAATAATCGTTATTAACACCTGTGATTGTTTGGAGCTGACTTGGGAAACCAGTAGCCTAGTGTGGGTGGAACCTTTTAGTATCCTGTTGCACGTTAATCAGTATCGGAACCATAGTTATGTAATCCTTTCTAGCCAAAACCGTATGTTTGATCTTCGATGGGGTTTTACGTATTTCGCCGCCTACAGTATGTGGATATATATATTTGCATTAGCAACGTACCGAATTTTGGTCGATATTATATGAAAATGCACTGCGAGCTTAAAAACGGTGCTGACTATTCAGGTGCAGTTGGAAGACCAACTAGTGTATAATGAAATCCTAAATCGGTTTATCCACAGTGCTGTGCCGAACACTATTCTAGTTCTCCGAGTAAATTCTAGTCAAAAAAATCCTGATTATTCATTAAGCCATCCGGAGAGTTTATGTGGTTTTATAACGCTTAGCATAAAAGCACGCATTTTCGAAGAGCATTAATCTTTGATAAGTTTATGCGTTTTTATGTTTGAGGCAAAATCACACTCAGTTTTCTTAAAAGTGTCAAACAGTGTGTCTTAACTTTTGCACATACTTCAAGCCCTATAAATGGATATGGAGAAGAGTGAACTAGTCTATTTCTGGTCCTTTATAAGTTTAGTCTTCGATATTCTACAGCAGGAGACACTGATGGCATATGGAGGAAGCAATGCTGGGCAGTGTTCGGACTTCCAGTTTCATGGCTCACTTTCTGAAGAAACTGGTGGAGTGGAATTCAAAAGAGGTATATTGGAATCTAACGTAAAAACTGAACTTTTCAGATAAATGAGTTTAGTGTCCCAAAAGTGCTATTGGGAAAGCTAAAGGCTTAATCGATATCCACACATGCGCCGACCAGGCATCAGATGAAGGCGTGGCCGGAAGTGCACCCTTGTTTTTATTTCAAATTACAATGTACCATACAAGACAAAAATTAATTTTATCCTATAGCGAAGAATAAGTCAGTGAAGCAGCCTATTCATTCAATTCGAATCCGAAAAAGGCTATGATTAGCGTTTAGAGGTCTCTTATGAAATTAGTTCATCACAGTTTGCCCGTAAATGTTTATTTTATAAGGAAGATCCAACGCCACATCACGAAGCTCATAAAAATCGAGTATCTGAAAACAATTTTGACTGAGAAAACAACATATCGCACAACAGCGTGGTCCTTTTATTCATACTGATGGCGGGTTTCTCAATTAACGTTCGATTGCAGCATAAATTCAGTTCTATTTTGCATGGAGTTTTCATAAAAGAGGTTCATTAATTTCGTTTAATAGATAATGTCGGCCCCTACCAAATCTATATTTGAAAAAAGGAAGCTGTAGGATTTATAAAGAATTTTGACCACGTGAATACCTGAGACTCTTTAATAATGAGTAATGCGCTCTACTACCCAAATGCTAATTTGGAAGTTAATCGTCCATGAATAATAGAAAAATTAGAAATATGTAAATTGTATCTAAGAAAGGCGCAGAGTGCGACGTATCGTTACCTAAGAAATGAGGTGACTTAAGGTTTATTTTAAAATATAAGGAATCAATAATTTTCAATATTAAAATGCCCCACTTCTAACGGTTATTAACCGCAAAGAAGGGCCAATTGGCTATAAAATGAACACATAAAATCTGCTGTTCTGTAGACTTTCCATAACACATAATTCAACTCACATGCGTGTCAAAAGGCTTTTACAAAAACGCGAATTCCCTAATTGGGAATTTTAAAGCGTCAGTTACAGGGTTGGTAGGGAAATACCGATTTAATGGTTGGCACGCTAATAAGCTTGGACGGACTTTTGACTGCCATTCATGGTGGTACCTTTTGAAACCCCGCCAGAGTAAAACGTCATCAAAGACCTTCGGACAATGTCAATGAGATTAGACACATATTATATGAACCTGTTCAAAGTTGCGTGTAAACCACTTTTGGTTTATTTGCGGTCCGCATATGCCGATAGTCTCCCAATTCCTCCCTGATATGGGACCACCGACGCTGTTCCGACCACAGACTCACGAAAAACTGTTGGCTATACCCCCCTTCATTTCATTTTGCAAATCAAAATGACTTTTGAAAGTCACTACCAAGTGGTTCTCATCTAATAACCACATTTGACGCATTCCGCATTCTTCTGCCAATCTGAATCGTTTTTTCAGTCGAAAGAGGTTTACTACGCCGCCTCACACCTCCACATGAATTTGTTGGCGGAATTCTTCGAGACAAAGCGAGTCCACCTTATCCTGATGGAACAACACCGAGGGCTGGTCGTCTATGCCGGACTGAATCCTGTTGTATCACTTACCAACACTGGTAATCGTAATTCCCTAACCCCGCTCCCAGCCATGTCTTTATCCTTCCTGAAACAATCTGCTAGAAAATGCCTTACTCCTTCGTCAACTATCGCCTTTCCCTACCTATTGTTTTTAAGCATTTTGAAAATTAACTCAATTTATTACGTTTTATGAACTACAACACAAGGTTTGGATCGGTATTTTTCACAAACAACTATTGGCTCCAAAGGATGCATTCCGTCATTTAACACAGGTTTCTTGAGCCGCCGATTGAACTTAGTGCAGTTTCAAGGGGATCAGCGGGTGTTGCTCTATCTGGCGATCCTTCAACCTACTCATTCAAAGTAGTGGCTTAAGATCGTCTTCACTAGGATTGGTTTACCCATGGATGAAATCTCTGTAAATACCACGGCAGCGATTGTTCGATACTATCTCCACCTTCGTGGGATTTCACAACGGGAGTTTAGGTTGATGTTGACGGGTTTTGTATAGCCCCTTCTGGATTTTTATTATCAGAATCACGATTTCTAAGTGTTTCGTTTTGTTTTAAATGTTTTTTTAATATTTTATTTCATTAAGTGGTATGCAATACACGAGTCCTGTTTATTCCCACAGCCTCTATTGAGCTTCGACACAATCTTAAATCTACGCAGGGCACTAGTTTAGTAGGCCGATATTTGCTACGGTTGGTGTGCATTCTGTCTGCTTAAAGCTCGTTCTTTGGATTTGTAATAACCATTTTAATTGAGTATGCGCAGCAATTTTGATCATTTTGTAGTTTGCAGAGGCCCATACTCACTTGACCTGCACAATGACTTCAGTCATCAATTGGTCTGATCAGCGATATCCATTCTTCCTCTTGTAAAGACCTAATATCCGGTGTGTTGTAACCGATGAATCAGAAACAACAGACTGAATTCGGACGCTTTACTAACACCAGAGGGCTTTCGACGAACATGGTTATTCAGACTGTGTCGATGGAAGGTGAGGCTGGGATTCAAGTCTTAACCTCTCAAAATTATATTAAGTCGTCCTCCGATTACAGCCCTGCCGACGTTTTAACAAATTGGACGGACTAGGCAGCAAAGGTTGTCTAGTATAATTTCAATGGCCTTTTATAGCGCGAAAATTTTCAGACTCGCGAGACATTCAGAGCTTGTGTGGGTATCTTCTTCAAAGAAAGTAGTGTTGGCACATCGAAGACAGCTTTTGCCTCTTAACGACAATCAACCACTCTTTGATCAGAGAAGATGAACTCACTTTATGCGCCAAGCAAGCCGTCTTTTGCTCAGCCTACTCTCGGCGTTTCAAACTCATCCTTCACCACCTACCGCAGATGTAAGCAGTGAGATGGCTGAGAAGTAGGAGCCACTCGAGTATCTGTGACCCATCGTATTAAATATCATTGTAAGTTACATTTCTATTAAATTTAAAGTGATCCTACACACCGGGCTTGGTCTGTATCCCCGATACAAGACACAGCCCGGTGTCACTACTAGTTGTTGGGGGTCCTGTCAAACCGCACATTAGCCGACCAAAAATTGTGGCTAAGTCGACCCCTGCATAGCGTAAACATTACTGTCGATAGCTGGAATTTCGGACACGTGGCCAGCTGAGCAGGCCGGGGCCTGTGCCTTGGGAATCACCTGAGACCTAGAGGAGCGGAAAAAAGCTTTGCATTTATAGGGAGCCCCACGATCTGAATAGTGCCCCATAGAACGAAGTTAGCGCATATCTATTCACTCTCTGGTGGAGCACACGTGTTCGTGTTGTCGTCTGGTGTAGTGTCGGCTTCGGATAAAGTCTGTCTTTGAGATCAGGGATGAGACTCACTATCCCATCTATGGATGATGGAACCATGCATAACTGCATTTTACGTCAACTTTTAGCGTATGATGTGGAATGAAACGCAACTTAGTCAAGTTTCTTTTTCAGTACCATCGCTAACAGAGGACCAATCGCCTACTTTTCAATCCGGGAAGTAGCAGCGTCCTGTCGGACAAAGTCGTTCCTGACAAAGACAAGGGCTACTAGAATGGCCACTTCCGACTTGTTAACCGTCATCAGCCCGTCACATCCAACGCCGAGGTGCACAAACCTCGAGGCTCGAACATGCGACCCTGTTGGATAGAAGTTTGACACTTTAACCACTGAGTCACAGGCTCGATTTTCTGTCAATTATGGTCGGCTATATTAACGACTGTAGAGGGTCGCTCACAGATCGTCCTTACGGAACTCACTCCTTCCGTTGTGTCTTGGGGCTCCCTCACGAACCCCACCAGCTGCCGCACAGCAGCGGGGGATTGCATGCCTCGGGGTTGGGTATGATTGTGGATGGCGGCTAACAAGCCAGAAATGACCATCCCAGTCTCCTTTTGTCTTTGTCGGTAGTGCTAATCTGCCTATATTACGCGCAGTCGTGCGGCTGCTGCAGGGCATGAGAGTGAGAGTCCAAACGCACAATGGGACGGTGAGTTCTGCAACGCGATAGGTGTACGTCGCTCTAACATTATCTTTCCCGACGAAAACTAGCCACAACTGGTCACGACATCTCGGCCGATTTAAAATTAGTATTATTAATCGATTCCACTTATTTGTAATGTCATTCCGCTGAAGGTGTAGGCTAGTTTCCCCAACTTTCATGAAGCGGCGGTACATAATTTGGCAAAATTGATAATACTCCGCGGACTGTCAAAGGGCCAAAGAAATGTGTATGATCTACTTTCAGATTTTTATATGGCGCCTAATCTCAACTCAAAATCTGACCTGTGTCCACATCCGACTGCCTAAGTTGAGATAGACTTAGACTCAGTGTACATGCACTATGAGCACGTCGCAACGACAAGTAGGGCAAAAGACTGCTTGTGTGAATATCGCGCGTACATTAACCGAACCCCGCGCCTAGAACATGCACAACCGTTAGCAATTGGACGTTTCCACCGACTCAACCCCCTGTATGCAAGGCAAAGTATTGTTGTGGATATTTTCCCGTTTATGCGGAATTTCACTGAAACATATCACAGACAAAGAAAAACTGCTTCTGCTTTGTGTAATGTCATCAGCAACTACAAACCACCCCCGGATCGGACGTCCGGAACTTGAATCTGAGATAGCTGGTCATGGACAATTTCAACGCCGAACCCAATCCAGCTTGAACAGCGCAGCTACAAGTCATGGATTCAGATCGGAACCAGCAATGTCTTACATTGGTGCCCTTTACTCATCTGTCAAAATTATAGGAGATAAGTCGGCATTTCATTCCTGCCTTGGGACTTGATCGTGGTAATTGCTTCAATGGCATTATATTTCAACAGTCAAGTTTGTGATCTTCTGGCCAGTCATTTGTAGTTCTCAGGCATGTCATCAACATTGATCTCCTCTTTTGATTATTCTTTTTAGACAAGTTGGTTCTAACGTTCAACAAGTTCATCTTCGAAATCCCTATGCTCATTGTGACACGGAGCACAAACGTAAATTTGCGTGATTCAGAGCACCTCTGCGCCTGGGAATATCCCATGCCCCTACCGCAGAAACTGTTCATAATAATAATAATACACAACAGTCATGCTTCGTTAACAAAATGGATACCACATGCACTAATGTTCCTTAAATCTCTTGAGTTCAAGTATTCCGTATTGCAGTATTCACCATGTACCAAAATTCATATTGATAAAACCAAACATGTTTTGTTCTAAAGTTCACGTGGCAGGGCTTTACACGGATCTTCGCCCTCGGATTTCGGCACTCGCCTTTGGATATGCGCCCCCGGCTCTGTGAGGGCCATTGGCTAATAGCTCGCTCCCCTCTCATTTCCATGTTTTTTTCAGGTTCTCTGACTTCTGTCGGACCTTGCACACTGAGTTCATAGGCTGTCTTGCTGTCGTATCCTAAGTGTGATTGTAGACATTCGCCGACCCTGAATTATCCGCCTGTTGTCGCGACCTAATCATGGTCTGTTGTTCCCGCTCTAAGTCCACTAGGCCAATTTGGATAGTTGACATCAAATTTCCCCATCCTATCTGGAGTGTCTTCGAGTGAATGGCATGTATACGTCCTTCCATCAACAGGCGTTGGCTGGAGTTAAGTAACGAACACCAAATTACTGATAGACTCCAAGGCTACATCTATACCTCCTCCTCTCCCGAAGAGCTCTCGGCGTATCCTTTACCCCGATTTAAGGCAAGATATTGTTATGTAGCTCCACCTGTTGCACACAATACTACTGGGGTTTGGAGTTAGGCGTTAGGGTTCGGAGTTATGGTTAGAGCTTAGGGTTAGGGGTTAGGGTTAGGGGCTAAGGTTAGGGGTTGAGCTTAGTGGTTAGGGTTAGTGGCTAGAGTTAGGGGTTGTGGTTAGAGGTTAGGGTTAGCGCAACTATTTTTCAACCATTCAAAGTACAACCGTTCACTCCCAATAGCTTTTCTATTTCATACAACTACTTGACGTCGTCGCGTGTGCGTTCCCCGGCCCCGCCTATAAAAACCCCTATTAGCACTGGTCCTGTATCACAGGTGACTGTGGTTTATTTACTTTGTGTGGGGCTACATAACCACACCTGACCCGATTTGATCTTTCTCAGCCCACCGGATGTCCCGAGAGATGATGCGCCACCAGCATCAGGCGAATTTCGCCAGCGTACTCATCTAGTCCCACAGACTGCCAGGCTGATTTTAATCCATATAGGTCTCATGACTGTACGCTCAACGAGCAGACCGTATTCTCATCTGCCAAACGTTCGGGCTATCCCAGCAACCTTATGTTCTTGGATTCTGATTTAGAACAATCACTGAATACATTAACTTGAATAGCGATCCTAATAAGCACTGTAAATATTTGGCACTGTGTAGGACCTCGCTCTGTTCATTGGCGTTCGATTAAAAAGAGCAGCTGGTCAGGTGAGACGAGTCACTGAAATCCAATGTACTTATCGAAGTGTGAACTTCGTGATGCTCACATTGGGAATCTGTAAAATTTAAGGCTTGGACATTTTGAAAACCGAAGCCGTAATGAACAAAATGTCAAGTTAATTGGCTTTAACAAAGTACGGCGTCCAACATATTGATAAGGGACGGGGTTTAGGAGGCAACCTTCTTCTACCACCCTAGATTTTCACGACTGCAGACGTAAGTTTGGCGGACATGTGAGTTTTATAGTCTGGAAAATGAAGAGCGCCGTTTGCAATTTCCCAACAATTCACTTTGCTCTTCGAACTTCACCCCTTCCCCCAAGCCGTATTCATATTAAATTTTTGCGTCTTGTGTTCGTTAGGTAGAACAAAACCAGAATGCTCCCAGACAGGGACTCGAAAATGCCCGCCACTCTACAAATGATCGTAGAATCAATTTATTCAATCAACGGAACTTCACTTAATGGGTGATAACCGAAGTCTCCAGGGTATCACTTCTAGTGATATGTGACCTTGCCACGTAAACGACACCTGAGCGACGATTAAGTGGGTGAATTTCGAGTTTCCATACTCCACTGACAATATCAAGGGCAGGTGGGGCAGGAAGTGTTTGGAATATTCAATGCCGCGGAGAGGCGGGTAGAAAATCTGATGGGAAGCGCTTCAATTCCCTTTTTCTGCTCGTATTCCTTAGGGAAGCCGAGCGGAGCTACCTGCAAACGCATTAAATATTCACAGCTCAGACTTTCCAGTAATAAAAATACTAATGACGGCCACGATGATAGTGTTGATAGCACGAAAACAAAGGGCAGAGACGGCTCTGTAAAATGCGGTTTTTTCCACATGGCAACCGAATGAAGTGTTGATCCCACTGACGCAGGTTGGTCCTGTTTAGCGCCTATAATATTGATTGTCTTCCCTACCCCGTGGTGTGATGGCTGATGGGACTAGCCGGCTGTGTGTGTGTGCATGAGGGGAGCGCGTCCTTCAGCGGGGTCGTAGGGGAGCCAGCCTGGGGGTGCTGGTGAAGAAGACCAGTCAGAATGCGACAGGTTGGTACTGTCAGGCTTCGAAAGTTTCAGTCCACCCCCCGTCGACAATACTCTCGCACCTCTCTGCCCCACTCCCCCCCCCTTCGCTTCTTGCCCTCTGCCCGGTCACTCCAGCCGCGTGGCTTTGTTGAAGCATCGTCTACTGGTGCGTGCTGCGGTTATTATTCATGCCCAGTCTGTCAGATAACTCTACCGGCCCGAGGATGACTGGCTACCGGCAGCACGGGCACGCGCTGGCTACTGTCATTTTTTGCAAACCCCATACGGTCAGTTGGCAGCAGCCCTCGCGTCCCCCTGCGTCCCCCGTACAGCCGTATTCGACCTTCATGTCCCCTCCAGATTCTAGTCTCGAAAACTGCGACACAGGCCACTCCGAGACTGATAAGTCTCTTACCCTCCCC
>CACRXP010000533.1:415162-427376 GCA_902702965.1 Spirometra erinaceieuropaei | reverse complement strand
GGACCTTGCGGTGGCAGTCACTCCACCGACTTTAGTAATCGCGCGCTGATTTATCGATGGTATCCATGCCCCGCGTGTCTGTTACTACGTCCATGCCTCGGTGCCTCCTGGCTGAGAAGATGCTTTCTGTGCCGTTGGCTTTAATGCCTTCCAGATGTTCATCTCGCAGTCTCTCCTGGATCGAGGTCAAACCTCGACTTAGCTTTAGTTCGTGTATGGGTGTACGTACAATTGGGAGAAATCGTTTTCAGAAACATTGAGCGGCAGTCTGTAACCCACCTCTGCGTGACTAGCCGCTGAAAAAATGTTTGGTTTTCGTAAACGCTTGGGAATTTTGCTTTATTTAGGATATGAAAATTCTCCCGTCCAAAAATTAGTTCCTAGTGCCCAAGTAACCTGGTTCAAAGGATGCTTCATCAGTACAAAGTCAGTTTCGCTAATTTGGCTTCTCAGGTGTCAATATGCAGCGATCAGCATGCCAAAGGTTATGAGAACAAAATAAAAGCGGAACGTCTGAAAATCGCGCAAAGGTTTCTGCGATTATCAAAGCACGCAATGAGCAGCACTGATTGTAAGGACCTCAACTTATGTTCCTATCGCTTCTTAGGAGACCGGTTCAGTTAATGACACTGAGTGGTGGCCAGCTGACTCCATACGAACTGCGTTGGATTAGGAAGTTTCGTCTCTGATGATCAATACGGTCCATGTTGCCGAATATTGTGAGACGGTGTGTATGCAAAATCTTGATTTTATGATGGAATAAAAAACGACTGACTCTAACCCTGTATGAAGAAGCGACAGTCGGATGAACTGCACCCTTTTAATCCTGATTCTCTGACGGAAAAGCAGCCGATCACCTCGCCGCGACCCTTCTCAAGTAGTCAACTATATCAGCTGACGCTTCAAAGCCCGTTGACTGAAAACCGAACCATTTTCTCGACAATGCCCAAAGTTGATGGCAGTATTAGGCACCGGAGTAGTTTGGTATGGCCCAAGACAACGGCTACAGCAAAATGCTTGCAATATTTTACTCCCAAATGGGTAATTGAGATAGGGGACAGGTTTTGTAGTAACGGATCTTTGTATATGCCGCAAACAGTTTTTCCTGTCGTTTCTTTAGAAGCTATGAGTCTAAACTGAAGAAGTCTGTAACGTCGATCCAATACATTTAGTATCCGGATATTCTGGCTTCATCGCTTATTGGTGGCTTCAGACAACCTAGTGACCGCAGGTGTTCGGACTGGTTCCGGTGCTTTGAGGCTACTTGCATGGAACCCAACAGTGTCCAAACAAATATAACACAACCACAGGCGGGTCAACGTAACTAAGCATTATACATTTGTCCTGATCGGGCAATCGCAAGCCAAATATGAATATGCTGAGGATACCGGCCCATCAGTTTCGAGTTAGGATGACCCGCAGAGTGTACTGTCACTTGTGGACGAATTCTTTACTTCATTAACGCTAGGCAGATCACTGTGTTTTGTTGCCGCTCTTCTGGCAGAAAAAGGATATCCCTCCTAAGTAATGTTTGCCGCCTAGAAGAGGCAAGCTTTTTAAAACACGTCAGGAGCAGTTGTTGTCGAGATGATAGCATAAGATCAGTATTGCTATCCTAACCGATCTTGCTCGCGCGGTTTCTACAAGTAATGAAAGTTGTATACGTACTCCTTGTGATTTTCCCCATTGTCATAAAGATACGCTTGCACCGTGCATCCGCGAGGCCAGTCCTCCTCCACGCCCGTGGATACTGGGCTGTGAATCGGCAGGACGGCCGAAAACTTGAAGTATTTAATTAGGCTTGCCGAAGAGCCACAATTCCAGTGACATATTCTGACTCCGCCTTGAATGGCATAGTTCGAACACGCTGCAAGAGCATCGTGAGTGCAGCTCAGGGTATCCACAAGAGGCAAATGAGGCGGCCTGACCCTGTTTTTTGCCGCCTTCTCCAGGAGTCATGTGTTGCTGCCCTCCATCCGATGCGGCTGCTGCTCGCTTGGAACCCGTGAAGAAGGTGGTGGGACCAAATCAAAAGTTGGTTTAGCACAGTCCGTCATGACTTGAAGGTAGACATTGGGCCTTCAATTTTTTGCCTCCAGCGATGGAGGAAGGGCGCGTAGAATTCTGTAGATCTGTTGCTTCAGCATACTTTGCATGGGGAGGTGGAATTTTGCGCATTTTCGAGGATGGCTGAATCAGACATGATCACAGCCGCATAGGTACAGTGAGTGACCTATCTCATGAAATGTCGGCTGAAATTCTGAAATGCGTTTTCGATTAGGAAGGATTACTTGGTCGCGGTTGTAATACTGACTATCTTGTGGCATACTCTTGGCAGGATATCAGCTTTCAAATGCACTCCTTTCCAATCTCCTGTAGAAAGCGTGCTCGGTAAAAAACGACTACTTAAGTAGCATGCATTTTTCCCACTGATTTTCGGTTGTCTTGCAAATTCAAATATATTTCACAGCAACCATAAATAAAAATATGCTTTCTTTTAGTCAATCAATAGAGAATCACGTCTTCTTTATGTTTTATACTTAAGAAAGGAGTATAATTAGATTTTAAAAGAGTTTCTAATTATGAGACTTTTTAAGACCGCGAAATGTCAATTCACACAACATTTTACCTGGCCGTTTACCACTGCTCCTCATGAAATGGACAACATGTTCCGCATCCATTGCAAAATTTTATGGACTCTGTATAATATCTCTTTCATGCCATGGAAAAGTATATGATTTTCCTTACGCGGAACGCATGCATCCTGCAGACTGAAATTACTCAGCGCTAATGCAACGAATGATCAGGCTCCAAATTAATCGGCAATTAGAACACTTTTTAAAACCTTATTATACTCCTCCTTTAAGTATAAAATATAAAGAAGACGTGATTCTCTATTGATTGACTAAAAGAAAGTATATTGCTATTTTTGGTTTCTGTAACATATATTTGAATTCGCAAGACCATCGAAAATCAACGGGAAAAAATGCATGCTACTTAAGTAGTCATTTTTACCAAATACGCTTTCTGCAGGAGGTTGAAAAGAAGTGCATTGAAAAGCCGACATCCTGCCGAGTCCAAAATGTTATAAGAGTATGCCGCAAGATAGTCAGTATTACAACCGCAACCAAGTAATCCTTCCTAACCGAAAACGCATTTCAGAATTTCAGTCAACATTTCATGAGATAGGTCACTCCTTGTAGGTATATTGAGTCAAAACTCATATCCAACCGCCTTAATTAAATGATTTTGAAAACAGAACTGGAACAATTTCCACATCAACTCAGCCTTAACGCATTTAAATCATGATGTTATCTGACGCTTAGTCGCCTCGAAGGTTGCTGGCTGGGGTGATAAGAGGACCTTGAGACTAAGGGCTCTGTCTAATGTTTAAGCGTATTAGGTCCGGCTCGATATCCGAGAGTGACTTAATGCGTGTCTAGAGTTCTGACTTGTGCGTGAGACGGTGGGTTCAAATAAATGTTGATGTATCACTTATATCATTTCCTCACTATAATTACGAGCCAAAGTTAGGGCGATTAAAGACGAAAGTGAATGCAGTGAGTGAAGAGAATGCCTCCGTGAGCACATATATCACGCACTTGGGTGACTTTAAATGCACAGGAACACGGCTTCAAGGCGGGAGCGGATGCATCTCAACGGAGGGATTTACCGCAAAAGTCGCATTAGGAAAGAGTACTTCCAGGCTACCGGTCTGCCGGTCAGCGTGCGACCTGTTAAGTTCCGGCTGCCAGAGCATCATGCTAGTTCAGCGTACATTTGTTTGTTTAGAGTAAGGAAGGTGAGAGCTGGAGTGGTATTTCACCCTCTATCCGTTCCCATATCAACTGCAGGTACAAGTCCGGAGACGGGACTAGACGCGACGACTGTCGCGCCCCAAATGTCTCGCGTACTGCTTGTTGCAGCCATGTGTGGTCTATGTTCCGAGCCAACGTGACAATGCAGCAGGTCTTGAGGAGCCGCCAAGTGTGTTGCATGCAAGAGATGGAGGCAAAATATGTGACTGCTCGAGGGGTCTTAGTGTTTCCAGTAAGACATGATGGAAATGGAGAAAGTACCAGAGAGGAATCGATGATGTGTCAGTCTTATTCACCGTAATTTGATCCGCCTGTGTGTCGCCATTGAGCACATAACGGTGAGTGTCGTCGATCACGACAGCACGACCGCATGTGCTTATTCAAGTTCGGTTGCATTAAGAAAAATTATGCCCTTAAGTAACCTCGTCTGACGCCCCAATAAATGCCCAGACCCACTGTATTTCCCTATTCGTTGTCGAAATATAAATAGGCCGTTCATTGAGCTGAATTGTTGTGGGAATTAAGATGTCTTCGGTTGACTTTTCTACTTATTCCTATTACCCACGTGTTTTAACGGCAAGAATGAACCTGAGTGCCAGAGGTGAGATTGTGGGTTAGTTAACCTCCATTTAACCCTCTCTACGTGCACCAAGCATACGTCCAACTAAATCCGAGCCTACGTCCTGAGATACTCATGGACAAGAGAGATGCCAAAAGTCTCCCACTAAGGAGGAGTCATTGCAGTGTGAACTTGAAATTCAGGGGTCGAGTATTAAAGTAGCTATCATCCTTCGAGATCCTGAATGTTAAGGCAACTTAGCCGACAAAAGGCAAAGCGCGAACCCCAGGAACAAGAGGATTATTCGCCTGAAGTTTCTGACTCATCGTTAAACCCAGCAGCAGAGGCGGTACAAGATACTGATACCGTCCGCGATGATGGTATCGAACATGAACCAGGAATGTCAGGCAAATAAATCTCCCGCAGCTATCCTATTCCAGACGCCGGACGCAAAAACTACTGCAGGCCTACACGTCCCACAATACACTGTTGGTTACGATTAACAGACAAATGCGGTTTCGTCAAGGCAATCCGTTTGCAAACGAACATAGACGTCATGTCAGACCTGTTGCGTCACGGCCACAAAATGACGCGCTCACGACACCTTTTCCTTCGATTGAGATAAGGGCGGCTAGTAATACTGGGGAGATATAGCCGTGCGCGAATTGAATTACGATGGTATAGACTTGCGTATCACTCAAATCTGTCCCTTTTTCCAGATAAAGCCAGTTAGGGAGATCGTGGCAAATTAAAAGTGTGTTAGATTTGTCATGGGAAGAAAAGCACCACTCGCGCTCTATTCTACTTCTCAAAATACGCCAAGGATAAGACTAAGTCAAATCGACCTAAGATGACATTGAGAGCTTATAAAGTGATTTTTCATCTCCTTTGGCCTGTCACACACTTTAAATTGGCCAACCGGATACGATGACTCGTCCGTCGTAATCGACATTGTTCATCTTTGATGGAGTATGAAAGCTGAACCGAACGATGTCTTGGTGAAGGATTTCGAACATTTACATGTGACCAATACGGTTTTTGGGTGTATGTAGACGCTAAGACCTATTTAAGAGGAATTGGCAATAATTAAAATAAACTCCTTATCTAGATTTTATATCCTTGTTTCGATCGGCCCGCAGGCATGTTATCAGGCCAGCACCTCAGTGGGATAATCGGGAACAATGGAGGCAAGTCAAAATCGTGTTGGCACTGACCGACGCTGGCTGTCCTTTACGTCCTGACGACCCCTCTTATCAAAAGTGACATGGGGTTGTCTGAGGAGGAGTGACCGTGGCCGAAACTACCGGGTATAGTGCGATTCTTGAGAACCACTAGTTGACTCTCTGACACTTAGGCACCTTCCCCAGCCAATTCTGATGGGAAGGGGTGAAAAGTAATTCTCTACATAGAATTCCTTAGACACAGGCGGTTTCCTTATTCTGCTATGTTTCCCTATGTTGGGTTTAGCGGGCAATGATTTGAATGCACCCGTGTTACATATGATACGCCCCGTCGCCCCCCCACCGGGCTTTTGGGTTTGAGATGAATAAGCAATATGCATGGCTTACGTGTGAGCTAGATCTCAATGAAGGAATGTTGGACAGTACAAGTTTCGTCCTCTTCGCGGTCACACGGTGATCCGTTGACACGGCCAGGTCAGATGAACTGACAGTGTAACAAGCTGCAGTTACTGACGCGGTAATTAATGTCCACTTGGGCCTTCTAAATCGGAGTTGTTCCTCTCCACTGACTAAACCAAGCTCCATATGCAAGGTCATCAGATGAAGAGATCATCGAGATATTTCGGTCACCCCCAGTGTAGCCGTATAGAGCCACGCATAAGGACTGGACGCCATTTCCAGACGGAGAGGTTCCAATGCATGCTATCAGCTTGAACACCCCCTCCTGTGTATCCAAATCACCCAGCTGCACAGATATACATATATAAGTTATCAATAATTTCAGTAAGCGAACTGGAAAGACTGGAGAGGTGACTATCCTGCTGGACACAACACATCAGGAGGACGAAGTCTGTCTATCTTGTTATGCACTGGCAGCATCAATAATAGCTGCTCCCTGATGCACGACTTTCCAATAGGTAAAGGAAAAGGAAAATCGTCAACAGAAGGAGTTATGCAGGAAACCCCCGAAATTAGGATTTAGGATGAACTGTCTTGGTTGGCTTAAAACGTCGAGAACATGCTGAAAACTCAGGTCAATTTAACACACATTGGATGGCTGATGACTGGATAAATAAGAAAGACCAAAAATAGCCCTTACCCTCTTCATACTCACTGGCATTCTTAGGTATTCATACTTCTGTCCTCTAAACGATAAATATAAAACGGACAACTTTGGTCAGCTATGTAGAGGATTACTTTTTTACATCTCGTCATCGATCCCAGACCCTTATCTTAAAACTTTATTCAAATCCTATGCATTCGCTGTATCCATTACTACTGCTCAATAGCATCAAACAGATTGTCCAGGTTCGCCAATCAGAATCTATATCAAAGCCAGCTGCGTGAGTTCCCTATCTATCGTACTCTTTTTGTGAGATGCGTTAATCGTCGGAAACTCGGGGTGTTGTAAGCATATGTCGCACTTATTAATTTCTAACGGGGTTGTCGCCCAGGCTCGACACAAAACTCGCACAGAATAAATTCGTCTTTGAAATTCGGAAGGAATTATCGGTTAATCTGCAAAAATGCAAGTGAGGTCGGGAAAACCTTGACATAGAACGAATTCGGGAACTGGTTGCCAGCTATAGACAAGGATGCACGAACACCAAATGGTTGTCGCGCTGATAGTTACCTATGCAACTGGCTTTGTAAACACAACCAAGAAAACTTCATACGACCAGACAACGTCTGTGACTGACAAAACCAGAAGTTAATAGACAGTCTGCAAGTTACGGCGGTGAGAGGCAAAGGTCGGCGTCTCAACCAAAGACTTAATAATGCGGCGCCACACAGACACTGCCGGTTCCTACTCATAGAGAGCCGACGTTAAAATAACTTATCCCACTGGGTGCTACTTTCTGCTCTATTTCAGGCCACGGGAATTATCTTTTTCAGTCCATATATTAGCGTGCAACACACCTTACAGTTAGTCCTCCTCAATAGCGGCAGCGGTATCTTGCAATGTAAAGCCACCAAGTATAAGGGGCGATGACGATAAAGGCCGAGGGGGGAGGTGAGGCTCTGCTTAGCAAGGAGGTGCTTTGGCGTGCACGCGGGCAATGCGTGCGCACACTGACTCCCCCCCCGCTGCCCCACGGCTGCAGCAAGGTGTCGCAGCTGATATCGCGCGATAATTCTCACTCTCCACCGTGACTGCCACTGGACTGCAAAATTCGCACAAATTGAGCTGAAGTAGACGAGGAGTGGGGGGCGGGGGCGGGGCGGGGGAAGAGAAGTTAACTGCTGCGAGCTAGTTTGCCTAATGAAAAGACAGGGAGGCGAGATGCTAATCTTCGACGAAATTGCCGCTGGGTGCTAACCGGCGGCCGAGTGGGGTACCATGGCGGTGTATAGGGGAGGCGGGCGGAGCAGTCCACCACCGTACCAGGTTGAATAGCGCACGCATGAGGTGTTGGTCGAGTCGGCGCTGCTGACGATAGTGGTTGGAGAGCCAAACGTCAGAGGGGGGGGGGGAGGAGAAAAGGGGAAAGAAGAGACGGAGATGAGGGGGAGAAAAGAGGAGAAGGTGAGCTGTGCGGGCAGAGGTAGGAGGCAGTTTCATTTCGTTCCCCCTCCCCACCCTGTTTTGACTGAGTTAGCAGTAGGACGACCGCTAGCGAGCAGGGCAACGTCGACTTCCCACCGCCGCCTCTCCTAGCGCAACATTTTCCCTCTGGGTTTGCCACGTGCGCAAAACTCCCCGCCTTTCCCACCGTTGCCACTACTGCCCAACTCGTATGTGGGCAAGAAGGGGGTAGCAGATCTCAGAGAGATAGGAGATAAGTGTCAAGACAAGCCTCTCGGTGGGATGGCAAAATGAGGCGACTTAAAATGCGAATTTACCGGTCCTGCCAATTGCATCGGTCTCTCAGTCGTCCGGCCGACCGCTGGTCCTACCAATATAGCCGCATAATCAGAATATCGGCAGGTTGAATTTGGGACAAAAAACCGGATCAGTTGCTTAGATAGGCTGGGGGAAATGGGAAAACTGTTTGAAAACATCTGCTGTGAGGTTGTATCGAAGACACAATCGTCCCAATTCACGGCAGATACTTAGCCTCTGGTGGGTTCGGTCACGACTACTATTCGAACTGTAAATATTACCTATTTGTTATTCTTCTGTAAATAAGGGTTCCTTTTGCAATAATACTGCCAAAAAATCAGTCAAACCACGAATGCTTGACTCGCAAGCCGGAAGGATGAAAGTATAGATTTGTTCACACAGCCAGTGCCCGCTACGGCAATAAGTCGACGGAGGAGTGTCCGGTGTTATGTCGAGGATCGCCGATTGGATCTTACCCTAGAAGATATTCCCGTGTTGAGTGGATTTCTCATTTCCACGTGTACATCTTTGAGATTGCCGCGATTGTAATCATAATCTCGTTTAAAAGACACTTCCTTGAACATGGGAATAGGTACCTTGCTTATTACATCTGGTCTTGCGCTTAATTTCAGTAGGGTAACTATTCGCGTGCCCCACCGGGTATTCACGTGTGTTTTCTAGCGTTCTTCTTATTTAAAAAGTCGGCTTCTTCCCTGCCCCTATCCTCTTTCGAGACGCGGGCGCAAGACCCAAATGCTGGCGCATATGGTTTTCACCGAGGTTTGGAGTAACCATTGGTTACGCTTGTCTATGCTCAAGAAGACAGACAGATAGAGCACCCGACTGCTCAAATATCGCCACAGGTAGTATTGAACTAGCTGCATGCTCTGTGTCTTATAATTATAACCTGAGGATGGCTGACTACGCGAATAATTTTTCGAGTATTTCAGGATTGACGTGATTGCAAACAGATGATAAATCTGAAGGCCCCATTCCCTCTAGTCACAAATTTGGGAAAAGTGATTTTACACTGAGAAGATACGATGGTTGAGACGAGGGTTTTGTTCGCCCGACATTTCGAATGCCCTCTTTGACCCAGAATAAGAGGCAGTATCAGATGGCTCCCTAGAAAAAGAGTGCGAGGGATTCTCCTCCTGCAGGTCTTCTCTAATAATGTGATCGATTCTGTTAACTGTTTGTAACGAATATATGCACACTGCTGCAGCGATAACTTCTTGTCAAAGTGAGACTGAAACGGATATGCTGCATTGTGGTAAAGAATTTTGTGTGAAGTCTCCTATCAATTCATCAGGAAACTTCACCCAAGTAGTCTCTACCAATCGCGAGTGTATCAAAAAACTTCGGTCAATGCGCAGTGGGTCTCAGTAAAAGTGCTGTGGGGTTGTCCTTCGTCCAGCATAGTACCAATACCTTTACCGTTACAAGCAATGAGATGGTCACAGTAAAGAGCTTGTTGTGAGTCGGTTCGTGGTGAAGGAGGCTTTTGCGGCACCTGCCCCACATTCTGATGGCGAACCAAAGCTCCGACGACAGGGCGTTCGAGGGGGGATGCAGCGACTTGATACACACAACCTGCCCTCTAACATCCCATGAACCAGGTTTCGAATAAGGCGGAGGCGTGGATATCAAGTAAACGAATACCAAGGAAGAAACATCTAGAAGAAACATCGCAATCATACCTACGTTCCAAGGGGTGATCGACTAACTAGGTCAGCCCATCATCGTCGAAGTTTCAACTACTAACACATCCGGTTATTCAGAGTGAGAAAACCAAAAGCTGGCTCGGAGCCAGCTTGGCCTAAATTCTTCTCTCTCGCCTCCCATTTGCCGGTGACTCCGCTCGAGTCAGGCCAACATGACTGACGTGATGCTCTGCCGTCAGATAAAGGGTGCCTCGGACATCACTTGCGCTAGAGAAGTTGTACAAGCCACTGCAGTCCGACCCCCCCTCCCCCTTCCGATGTGGGGCCGAGTTGTCCGCGTGCTGGTAAACTCCAAAGTCATGACTTCCAGTATGCTGTGCAAGTATCAGGCGTGTTGGACTTGTAGTAGTGAGGGGTAGGCCTAGTAGCCACGGTGGATGCATCCCACAGTACTGGCCTCACTTTCTTGCACGCATTGGCGACCTGTCCTAGCCTGTAGGCCAACCGATGATGTGGGTGTGAGTGGCGGACGAGGTGGCGCGTGCCTCTGTCTGGTGCGTGTCATTGGCTGTGCTACAGCAGTTAAGGTCCCGCGCAGAGTTTGCCCACTCGTCAACCGCATGACTTGAGCAAACACGTCCCCCCCTTTGTGATTTACTGCAAGAATAGTAAAAGGGCCATTCTGGAGCACAATAGCACGCCTACATTCACAAGCCAACAGTCGATGTCAGCATTCGTTTGAATGCGACTAATCATCGACCTAAACTAAACCCCAGTGGGGAGGTTAAGCAACGCCGGAAGCTTGGCACTTTTCCGGCACTCCCCTGGGTTTTATTCCGCTGTAATAGCCAGCTTATTTTACATTTACCACGAGGCGACACGTGTACACTGCATTATGCGATCTCTATAAGGGTAAGGGACAGGGCACTGGAATATAAACCCCTGGTATCACGGATGACTTTGGGCTTAATTTTGGGGAGGGAGATTAGGGTTCGTGTTACGGTTAGGTCTTGGGTCAAATATGGGATACGGGAATAGGCTCCTCTTGAAATGTATCGCAAGGTCCCTATTGTATGGGAGGTCCTTATTACCGTGTCAAACCGGGAAGAATTCTGGGGAGCACCTTTGCATCAAATGGTCCAAACTTACAAAAACTGATGATTTTGCCATATTCCTATCGTTAAAATGGATGCGTCCGACGAAGCATTGCAAAAAATTAATAACACATGCCAACTTCGAAATTCACAACTGCAGTCAGTGTTTACAAGCGTTTGACTCTTATTTAGTACGTTTCGATCGCTTGAAGGTAAAATTGTTGGCTATAGCATTCTCAAAAAATGCATACTATGTAGCGGTAGACTGTTTTTATAACAACTTAAATAGCCTGGAGGCTGGCGCAAGGTAAATGCGACGAAATGCTCACAACTGAAACAGCCCGCCGCCTGAAGTAACTCTTTGTTTACCAATTCGAGATCAGGGATGAAAAAAGGGGCCAACATCTGTCTATTACAGTTGCAAAAGTCAATGAACGTCGAGAAACTTTACTTGTGCTATTTGTGATTCGATCGGTTATTTTGATTCGGCACTTGCACTAGGTAGATGGCCGTTACTAGCAGTGAAGCCAGCGAGTTTTAAACTCCGAGTGAATTATCATCACTACCTTCGCTCTGCACTGCAGGACTTTATCGGGCAACATTCTTGTCGCTAAACTTCTGTCATCCTTCGAAGAATCCACGAAAACTCAGAGAGTGGAGAAACTGTTGGTCACTCCAGACTACAATGATCGCACGCATGATAGCCGTTCCTTTTAAACATCGATTCGAGGGTCATGTTTACTCTGTTCTTGCGAATAAAGAGCTATGCGGACTCGATGTGCACACAGCCATCGCTTGCGTTGACATAGCCCAACAGTTAAAGTTCATTAAAACTCCGTCTGTGAGAGCTGTCGGGTCCAACGCCTCGGCTTTAACCCGTTCGAAAACGAGCAGAAACAAATAGTCAGCTCTGCTCCCCGAGGGAATGATGTAGTGGCCGGCAGTTTCCAATATTATGCCCCACGGTCAAAACTAATTACTCGAACAGATTCGCCAAATGAATTTCCAACCCCCGCTCCCCCCAGCCCCCCTGCGACGAACGTCCAATTTAATTTTTTAGATTTGCTCCCTACC
>CACRXP010000533.1:395017-414624 GCA_902702965.1 Spirometra erinaceieuropaei | reverse complement strand
AAGGAGAGCATATCTGTCAGAAGGAGTGAAGAAAACATGAAAAAAACAAAGACGGCAGAGAAGGTGGAGCAGTTTAAGTCGGTCGATGGGAAGGAAGCCGACTGGAAAGCGTGGAACAAGTTACGTCGCCGCCGCCGCCGCCGCCGTTGTTACTGCTGCTAGCTGGTCCAACCTGTTTACTGTGCGTGTATATATGTTCTCGAGTTTTCAATCAGCGTGTGGCAAGCGACTGGACGTTGCCCGCGAACCGCCTGCCCATAAGTCTGCCGAGGGCGCGCCGCGCGTCATAGTCGAAAATTCACTTAAAACTAATCAGCAATCGGCTGCGGCGTTTCGACGACTGCCGATAATTGAATTACTAGCCCGCTGCTGTTGCAAGGAGAGACGGGGGAGATTGAAGGTAGGCATATGATTGCTGCCTCCTCCCTCCTTATTTCAGTTTTTTGCGTCTGCTTGAACGGTGCTTTCGGTCGCTCAGCCAACTAATTTATGTGTGTAAATGCAACCATGAAGAAAAACAGCCAACTAGGAGTGCGTGGGTTCGACATATGCCAGCGGTTCTTGATCGCTCACTCCAAGCGGCCGTCAGTCCTCCTCCTCCTCCTCCTCTAACGACGCAAGACAGGATGTCAATTTTAAAAGCTCTACTTATGGGATTGTGAAATTGGGCAAAATTTCTTGCTTGCACAGCACTTAAGGCGAAATTATTTTCGATTAAGCTCCTTCGCACCCACTCGGATGTCGGCCGAATACACTTTTCGGATCTCTTTGGCATCTAACCACAAGACAGTTTTTGGCGATAACTCAGGCTTTAAAATAAATGCACCGCCGTATGCTTTTCAAAAAGACTGAAAGCCTTAATTTTTCCTTCGCAGATTAAAAGTTCCTCATAGAGACCATGAAGTCTCCCATAAAAGTCATTTTGAAAATCGCTATTGACATTTTTCTTTAGCCCAATCCGTATCCTGAGTTATCATGCTGATGTAGATCAAGCAAACCTTACGCAGACGGAGACGGCATTATTTCCGGGGCACATGGGTAATGGGTCAAAAGCATGCAGATGTGACGATCAGTCTTAGAGGATCGCATGCAGCCATTCACAGTTCCAACACGTCAAACAAAGGAAAGGAAGGAAGAGGACGAGAGAAAGTAAATTTATTCTGTGCGAACCAGGCAAAAAAACATTTAGTGAGCATAACAGTGAAGAAGTACAAACGTCAGAAGACTGTTGAGTTTAGGAGGCGTGTGTTAAGTTCGTATGAAAGCACTTTGCCCTGAGTTCAGGAAAGCGCACGCCAACGACGGACCACCGAGATATCGGCTGAATTTGGTTTTGTTAAAACTGACTTATACCCTTCCTTGAAGTAAAAGATTTGTAAAAGACGTAATTCTTCACAAAATGAGTAAAATAATGAATATTTTTATGCAAGTTTTTTATAAAATATATTTGAATTTATAAGAGCATGGAAAATCAATGAGAAAAATTAACGCTACTCGAGTTGTAATTTTTTGCAAAGTATAGTTTTTGCAGGCGGTCGAAAGGAGTTCGTTAAAAGTCGGCATCCTGAAGTAATTTAATTATCACGGTGTTATGCTGTACGGTGATTAGTGTTACAACTCTACCAAAGTAGGCTTTTCGAGTCGAAATCGTATTTCACAATTTCAATTCACATTTCATGAGTTAGCACATCTACTGTACAGGTTGAGGAAAAAGGTTTTGTTCGTCCTCCGAACGACAGTAAGTATCATCTTATACCGTTTGTAAGTGCCTTTTCTTCTCTGCCATATATAAAGGACATTCCAGGGGCCACTAAGCCCATTGCTGTAGGACTAGGCAGTCGAATTGCACACCGGTACAAAGCTGCAATGCGCAGCGCAGTCATCGAATCTATGCACCGATTAAATCACAAGAAATTGTTCAGAGTGGAGTTTCGCATTGCATATCTCAAGTGTCCCTGCAATTGAACGGATCGGACTGAACGCACTCTCGTATCTCGGCAAGATGATGAAGAGTCGAAGGTGACGGCCAGCACCCTCGAAATTGGTCCCGAGTTCGGTATTAGTCACCAGAATAACAGTCTTGGCCGAGAACGGGTTGAACTCTGGGCCTCAGGAGAAAACCGAAGTCAATCGATGTATTAATCAGGCGCCGGCATACAGAGCTCTGCACGGTTGCCTACAGTCTTGCGACACGACTTCCCTGAACAATGTCCTTCTTAATGAAGCGGAATATGCGTACGCCATGATTATTTATAATTCTCAGAGTGCTGCCAAATTTTTTTTGGCTTACACCTCGACCCTTTGTGCGAAAGCCAAAATGCACTCCATTGTCAACCTTTGCATTCAATGACGTACGTAGTGTGGCATACAGTGGAATGCACAAGGGTTTTTAGAGAACTTTGTCTCAGAAAAAATGCTGGTGTATATATAGGTATATGCAGAAGAAGATTGCGGACAAAAACGAGAAAGAGTGGAATGTCCACCACTGGCTTGCTGGTCGTCATCAACCAGTAATACCCAATTATAGGTTTGCAACATCTGAGATTTGTATCCGGGATTTTCGGCCACTGAGTCCAACATTCTACCTTCGAGCCACGTTTCCGCTGTCCAGTCGGTTGAGATCGCACATACTAACTGTCGTGATAAGGACGCTCATTGATTGGGTTAGGGGCTTGCTTGTACCGGCTACCGGTCACACCCCCTTATACTGCAAATAACTCTGAGTATCAACCCATCGTCCTACTTCTTGTCATTGAAGGTTTTATGACGGGTTGTGGTGTGTGAATAACTATGCCAATAACTAAATGAAAATTAATGAAAATGTGGAAAGCAGATATGCAAAAATAAAAGGGGAGGTAGAGATTATTTATGTAAATCAGTCATCTTGTATTTTGGAGGCCAGAGTATTTAAGAATTTTCTTTTAAGGAAGAAGGAGCGCGCACAATGTGCACAAACAAAATTTATGAAGTCAGTGTGTTTTCCTACCCTAACAACTGTCGATGACTATATGGAAGGAAGTTCGTAAAGGCGGATGACAGACGTCCCCGAAGCGCTCTTTGGGTGGTCGCGCCTGTTGGCCTAAGTTAATTAAAGAAATTGACTTTTCTGTTTCAGCCCTTCTTTCAAAAAATTAAAACTGGCACGCGCTTCGGTTGTTGGTGGCCATTGTTGTTCCAGACTGTGTTGCAAAGACTCCGAATATACTTAGGAAGAAAACTTCGCTTATAACTAGTTTGAATAAGCTGCGCATAAATAGTTTCACCTTGCGAAAATAAATTAGCCTGTTTTTTGAATATTTGGGCGTACTAAAATGTAGTACAGCAAAATGATATGAGTAATAAACGTGTAGAATTAGTTTCTAATCCTTGTACTAATTCGCATACTGAATGTCATCTTTAGGCAGGATCAAAATATACAGTACTCAATGAACTGGCATTGACTGAACAATGGGACTAACCGCCTGAAGAGCAGTTTGGGAGTCGCTCGGAAGGTTTGATCTTAAACCATTTCCGGATAACAGAAATGTGTGTTGAACAGGCAGATATTCAGGAGATAGTCAGAAATGAACAAGAGTGACTGACCTGACCTGAAGTGAGAAGATTATGTTTATTGCAATTTCTTTGTCAACTGAAGGAAGGCCAAGCATAAACACTAGATGTGGTGGGTTGACCTTTGGCAGCTATCGGCTGACCGATAAATCCACCACCTTGAAGACAGAAGGGGGAACGAACCGCGAGCGTCATCAGTTTGGTTGAGGGGGTTGAGAGGTTAGAGGCCACAAAGGCCATCGCTACAGAAGTCAAATTCAGTAAATCCACTATTATCCTTCTACGCGAGGGATCATCGGGTTGAGTGGAAATTTACTGGCTAAAGAATGACGCATGTAGAAACAAACTCCCCTAGAATGATAGCATAAAAAGGAGTAAGTCTTAAATTCGGGAATTCCTCTCTGTAAATTCCCATTCATATGTTAAGGAACTAAGAAAGCAGTAAAAAATATGGCGGAACCCAAATAAAAAGGCACGCGCACTTTTTTATTGAGGATTAATAGTCGAGAGGCTTGCCTATCTCCAAGGGATTGAATGTTTCTCGTGATGGTAGGCATAGAAGCGGAAAATCTTTGAGGTTCATCAGGAGAGCAAAAAGGTGGTAAGAGTAACAAGGTGGAGTTGAGAGTTTAGAAAAGATAATTCACTCCGTCGAGAACGTCCGCAGAGCAGACACTGGGATTGGAGGCAATACAAACGAGGAAGTAAAGGCCGGCATGAAACTTAACTTGTGAGCATCCAAGTCTATTTAGTTGCATTCCCTAGAATAAGGAATATTGAGGTGGGCACGGTAGAGGACTTTAGAATAAAAGAACCTCGAAAATGATTGAGCTTACATCAGCTAAAAACGGTCGGACGCGAAAATGTGGATCTCCATACTCCAAGCGGCCTCGCGCTAAATTCGTGGAAGACAAGCTTCCTCATGCCAAAAAAATAAATCTTAAACCTTATTATAACAGTTTAACCCCAAAACTCTTAATCCCAACCATAAAATTGACCCGTATAATCTTAACTCTCTTAACTGTAGCCCTAATCTTAATCGTTCTGACCCAATCATCATCATTTTAACCTTAATGTCAATTCTTAAAGTAACCCTAACACTAACCTTGGTCACAATGCCTCTGAAATTTGGAGGGGGACTACATGCTATATTATGATGTCCAAATTCTCGTGTTCAGGCATAAAAACTTTCATCTGACCTGACAAGTAATAAAGCATTCTCGAGATAAAAACACAACGCCCAATATAACCTTGATTTTCATTTTGGAGGAGCGATTGTGCAGCATGAACCATTATCTTTGCGTTGTGCAAAGGGCACTTAATTCAATACACTTGTGTGAATTAGAGGTAGCTCAGGAACGGCCAAGTTTTTTAAAAAGTTTTTGACTCTGATCTAGCAAAGTACGGACTTAAATAGAATACAATCATATGGTGCTGAACTTGGATAGCGAAAATTTAATTAGTGAGCTTGAACATGATTCCGAACGAAAATCAGCCCTAAGTCAGGCTTTTACTGCAGTTTTCTACAGAATCTTTAAAAAATAAATAAATACACTAACGATCATCTGCATAAATGGATAAGCCGAAAAGCGCAATTGCAGGCGAAACACTATGAAGAGCGAAGAAGAAGACTAACTGATCCAGAAGAAGGCCTTGTTGTACACCACATGTGATAGACCGAAGGACCGATTGGCATGAGTCAAGCACCGCCTTTAATAAACGGTTAAATTAGCAAGATGAAATGAATGGAGATAGGCTGCGATAAGGTTCAGGTCTTTCTGCTTTTACTGATAGGCTAATTTTACTTCCAGTCCAAACACGGACAAATGGTACTTATGTAGTATGGATTTTATCCACTAATTCTAGATTTTAGTATATATCCAGTTAGAGTTCTCATAAGTCATGTTAAACATTCTATCTTTTATTTGCATCCCAGAGGATTAAGTTTTCTTTGAATTTGTATCTCGGGCCGATGAAAAATTTGTCTGACAAAAAGCGTCACTAAAATGAATTTTACAAAGTTTGGAGAGTTGATAGAAGCGAATAGAGTTTGGGGAGTTATTCCAGCGGCCTAACGTCGTAAGCTTGGTGCGGCTGCTTGCAAAACACCTTGAGTGATCCATCTGAATGACAATAAATGGCCAGCACCGTAAGACCGACTCATAAGGGCAGAATTTGCATGTTAGTTTTAATCAGGAGGAAAGGTACAACACATATTTTCAAACACTTAAAAGAATTTTTGCTTATGTAATGCGTTTTGAAATGTATGAAACCTAACGAACATTTTAAGACGGATATATTGCCCTAATAAGCATAAGAAGGGACGTTGTTTCCTGCAAACAGAATACGAGAAATTATGCCACACCGATCACTTTTTAAAATATAATTGAATTGGTGCAACTCTAGGCTATCACCAGAAACTTCCTACCACATACACGTCCGCTTTAAGCCGTTGGACCATGACTGACTCAATTAAAAGACGGAATGCCTTTGTGGAAGATTTTTTGAGATCATATCCAATGTTAACTTGCACCAAAATCGTACTTGGTTAAATTTTTCTACATGAAAGCAAGTTTGAAGATGTTGATCAACGTTCATGTGAATTAGTGTATCCTGCAAAGGCATCATTTTACCGGAGCCCAAAATCAACTACACAGGTGACTAATTTGAAATTCATTCAGGAAGCTACGTCGGAGTGATTTCCACCTCTGTGCTAAGCAATAGGATGAATGTGATTGAGGGAGCTAGTTTGCAGTGTAATTTAACCAAACGGATATGCTACAGATCTTGTAAAAAACACTCTAGGCTGCTAAAAAGGGGTCTGTATGAACTCAGAATGACGAATGTCTCGCAACAAGTCTGTGGGGTCTTTCTTCGCAAGGAATGTCCGAAGCCTAATTCGATAAGCGCATTATACCGGTAGCTGTTCCGAAAGGAAGCCGACATTTTCCTCGCACGTAGCGCTCTTGGAGCAGTAAGTCCATCTCCAGATGAGAAACCTTATTTTCTGCAGTCCGCGCAATAATTGCTTGCTTAAGTGCATTGCGGTAACATTCAAGTCTTTTGATTCGTAGTAAGTAAGGCGAGCAAAAAAGGTGCGTAGCCGCGCTTTGTCATTACGCCCTAGTGCGACAGTTTCACTTTTCCCTGACTTCCTTTGTTTGACGACGGATTACTGCAGACGGTTCGAAAATTCGCAAGTATATCTCGACTGTACCGAAGAACCCCCTCCTCCGTTGCGAAAACAGAAACTGTTTAAAAGTACGGTGGATTCAGATTTCCTTAGGACCCTGGAAATTATCTACACCTGCTATGCGAGGTTTCTTAGTTGAAAGGACCCTGATGGATTTATCTCATTTACTGGACGAAATGCGGCCGATTCGGCGGCCTCACGGCAAGGAGAAGTTTTTAATCGAGATTCATCATTGACAAGAGGGAAGAAACTCGAAGTTTCAATTTCCAGCTTATTTGTCATGATCAGCCAGTCATATCGAGGTAGCGTAATCGACTGATGGCGGATAACAAGTCAAATCCAACCATCCTCAGCCCCCGTGTCCTTCTTGGAAACGGCTCACAATTACTTATGCTTAGTTGTCACTCGGATGCTCTAGTCCTGGGCTCTGAGGGAAAACTGGAAGGGCTTATTTGTTTCATCAATCAAGAGACAGTCATAAGCATTATCCTGTACGAGTTTAAATAGTTCCGATTGCGTTAAACAGCACGTGAATAAACAGCTCGGGTTCCGTGCCGTTCGATTAAAAAGCTAAATAGTCGAAATACAAAGCTCCAGACCTACGCTCGATCTTTTACTGGCCGATGACGTAAACAGGACAGAAATGGCCCTTAAAATCCCTCGCTGTGTGTACCGATGACTAGTAGTTCATCATAATATGACGGATCGCGAAGACGATAAATCCGGGGCTTTAAGGCGAAACGGAAATGCCAGTTTGTACCCTGCAACCAGCACAGATGGACGAATGTCCCTCTCACGTAACTTACAACATTCTTCCAAAAATAATTTGGTTCGGGGTGTCGTGGTCTTTAAAAACAAGGTAGATGCTACTCGCACGCCAATAAGGCTTGCATGAGTGGCAATCTTTTGAATAGCTGTCATTCAGATTGACTGAGGGACTACTCGTACTTCCATTTGGCTTACCCGATGCGACCAGGAATTCTTCTTCTAACCCAAATTTCAAGGCTGTGGAAATGTCGTGAGTTGAGTTTACTAAATAATCAGCCGCCTTAAACCCCATAACTTATTCATACGCCTTCGCAAACTGTGTATAGAAACAAGCTGTTCGGGGACACAATGCTTCTGGAATAATCGCTGCTTGGAGAAGTAGAGAAAATGTGCCGAATAAAGGCCGATTTTGAGCTACCTCAGATCCGATTGTAAATGGCAGTAGCTAATGGAGACTTTTATTCTTAACCGGTTATCTTAAGCGTGAATTAGTTTTCGGAACTCACGAGTTTGCATAAAAGCTATAGAAAGGGGCCGGGTTAATGTAGTTAACTAGGTTGATTTTGGTGCACTCCGTTCGACGGAAATTGCGTTAGACGACAGCATGCACGTAATACGTTACTTTGAATAACGATATTTCCAGTATTACAACAGACAGCAGACTGCCCACAGAGTAGATTGAGATCACAATGCTACTTTGCGAGGGCGCCTGTCAGAATATGAGGAATTAAAATATACAGCGAGCTATATAAGTAACCGAGCTCTGGATATCTGCGAATCGTGTGAGGACTATTCAAACTGCGGAAAAAAGGTTCTCGTCCTGGTGAAGGTGTTCGTTGTTTATACAACCAGTCTCATGGTGTTCAGTTAGGGCACACATCTGCCCTGTGAACCGCTTACAGGCACTAACTTTCTTGACCGTTCTATAACCTCCCGCTGTTCTTCGATCACTGGTGGCCCTGTACACGCCCCGTTTCGGCCAGACGGGTGTCCGAAAATTCGCGCAGCAGGCTTCATCGCGCTCCAACCTGACCGAGTGGGCAAATTTTGCGGTCGCGGGGAGGGGCAAGCTTAGTTGTGCATATTCTTGTCTACATGAATTGATGATGGAGAAAGTTGTTGCAAATTCTCACGCCAAGAAGGACTTCGCTCTGTCTTGAATACTCACACCCTGTTTCCCTGTTTCAGCGGAAGCTCTAGTAATGAATTGAATTAACAGAATGTCAGCCTGATTCAGTCTGAATGAAAGCGCCGAAAGGTGGGTAGGCTGCGGACGTCCCACAGCTTACCTGACATGCCCTCAATCTGGCTGCCCGGTGGATCTGGGCACGGGCGACTCCGACAACCAGTATCCAGCATTTATTAGGTTTAAATGTCGACGATTCAATTAATCGCCCCCCCCCCCTTATCGGCAAAAACACGGACGGAGCCAGTGGTAAATGCCGCCAACCAGTTTGAATTATATTTCCCTTGCATGGCATTCCACTTCGTATGCCACCACCCTCGCCGCCGCCACCACAGCAACAGAGTGCATTAGAGGGCAATGAATTTATGCCCTTTTACTGGCATGTATGTCAGTGTACACAGAACGCTCGGGTGGTGGTTGTGCCGATGGCCTGCAATATGCGTGCCCTAAAAGCCATGCACTTCTGTCGGTGAATTATTCGGCTGTTTAGTTCAAACATTTCATTTCTCATGCTGGCGGTGGTCGACGATGCCGTTGAAGTGGGCGAATGTGCGTTGCGCGGCCCAGCCAGTGCATCCAACAGGCCGAATAGGCGTGCAGGTTGAAAGCTGTTTGGACTTTGCAAAATTATATGCAAGTTATCCAACAAAACAAGCCGAAATCGCGATGGAGGACTATTAGAGCACGTGAAACAAAAATATCTCACAGAGTAATCATTAACCTTTGAAGTGAGGGACGCCGTGCCTCGTACGGAATCCATTAAGGTGCCAAGAGCATTGGTCATAGCAAGCTTTGGAAAGAAAATGCCAAAAAACTGAATCTTAATCTATTTAGTACCGTGATTGGTATTGTAAGAAGCTGCACAAAGTTCAGATGATTAAACGGGGATTTTAGAACCAAAATTATTCCTTTATATAAGGAGGATGTGTGAACGACGTGTAACAGCAGAAAATATGAATTATCCGACTCCAGAATTTAACCCAACAGTGAAAATGGTGCGAAATAAGCAATTTTATGACCACATTTGCCTGAAATAGAGCCATGAATTTAAACAGTCTTCTGAAAAAATCTGGCCAAAGAATAAATATGTCTGTTAGCAAAACAGTAAATCAATTACTGATTAAAATAACTGTTGAGCTGCAGGTGTAGAAGATAAAGAACAAGACATTGTGAAATATCTTATTCCCTTTATTTGCTTTGAGCTAGTATTAATTATAACAGGCAAACGGTGAAGGTTACTTGTAGCATCAAGACGGTAAAAACGTGGTGAAATATGATGTGTCAGCTTGCATAAGTAAGTTGTTATATTGCAAAACAGAAAATATACCATCGTTGTTGGAACAAGTATCGAAATACTGTTGGAACAAATAAAATCTGTCTGGTTGTCCTATCAGTTTCATATAATAACGTACTTGAATATTAGCTATCAGGTAAATATTCTCTATTTTCAGTGTTTCCAAACGTTGGAGGGACCCTCCAAAGCATCGCAACTTCAAATACGATATTATATGCTCAGATGGGTCAAAAACAGAGTCAGAACACATCAGAAAATCGCATTAGAGAAGATTAATCAGCTGAAGGCATTCAGGAATAGAAGGATTTTTTAAATTAAAACTCACTGCTCATCATTCACGTTGTTGCAGGATTAGCAAATTACACTGTTTACCAAACATCCCTTTAACGCTGTTTGTTTCTTACACACTTCCTGATGGTTGGTAATTAGCATTGAAAGCCAAGATCCGGGCCAGGGATACAGTTATAGGGGCAAGAAGCTTAGATATAAGTGTCTAGAAATAAATTAGCTCGGTCACTGAGCACGAATAAGTTAAAAGCAACGTCTGTTTTCGGGTCCCCCTTCTAACTTCCAGCTAACCACCCGGACCGGAGTTGTATGTAACGGCGCTTGCGAAGTCTGAATGCAGAACTGGAACGTAAAACAACTATATTGGTTTCGTGGAAAATTCACTAACATCCCATGTTTGAATTTGAGTGTTTTCACTCGCTAACTACTTGCAGCCATACAATAAAGCTGTAGGCAATCACCGATCAACCTATGGGTCGTTTATTCACGCTTTTCACAAGTCTTTGGCATCGTCGCCCTCAGATAGTCTTCTCTGAAAGTTTGCGCAGGTCGATATATGGTGAACCTCTCACCCTCTCGCAGTCACTAGCTGATTCTCTGTTCCCCAGAAAACTGCTCTAGAGCTTTAGACCCGCACACGTCCCCTGTTACTTGCACATGTGTAAGAGACTGTCTACTGAAATGCTGCTACCGAACAGGATCGTTATTGAAAACGCGTACTATCTTCAAATAGACTGCACTTGATAACAAGGAATGCTAGTTTGAAAGAAACTATCGAAAGTAACCGTTCATTCATGCTCTGCAGGATTTAATCGTGAAATAAGCCTGCAAGTAGGGTGTGGTTATTACTTGCTACGGCATGCTCAAAACTGATGGCAATAACATACTCTAGAATCCCATGTTTGAAGGATTCACTGAAAAGAAACTTTAGCAGACAAACAGGCAGCCGATGCTCCTAGATCCAACCTCTCCCCTCATACGTGATACAAACAGTTAAATCGTCGTTTCTGACAATTTCCATCTCGCACCCCACAGCAAGTTGAACGCATGAGTGGGGACTAGCGCGTGGATCAGTCTATAGTGATGGCAGACTTGCGCTGTATCAACGGCACTCTCTCACTTGAGCCCCGTGCCATGGCAGAATCAAATAGACCGGAGGCGGGATCGGGTACAGGCAGCTGGTGCGGTGTGAACCTCCGCCTAGGCGCGCCAGCACACCCTCATGTTTGGCATTCGCTACTGGTGTACATCCCAACAACGCGTAGTGGACCCTGATCCGGCTCCCTATTGGTCCAGAACATTTGTCGCGTGGCCCCCTGCATGAATTTCGCGCACGCTAAAACAAACACAGACTTGGACAGCATTCGCCAAGTATCACTTTTTAGTATGCCTCCTAGTACTCAGTCATAAGGGCGTTTTCCGAAAAGCTGGTTAAGCATTTTCAGTACAGACACTATACAACACCCCTGTTCCATATTTGGCAATTTTTGCAGGGCAGAAAACGTTCAAAGATGAGATTTAAGACCCTTCTTAGGCAGAAACTGTTAGTTGTCATAATGTGCAACTAACGTGACTTCGAGGATGAAAGAAACAGTCGTTATTTGAGGAGAAGGGAACTAAGGCGTGTTTTGGTGTTCAGAATGCATGCCTACGCTGCATCTCTCAGACTACTGTTGGCAGACCTTACACTTCTTCGTGATCTACCGAAACAATAAACGAATGAGCTAAAAGTAATCGCGAAGGATAGAAATTCGGCGCAATAATTGATCAAAATCCCCAACTGGAAAAAAGCGTCGTCTTTAAACCATATATGAGACGGAGAGGAAAGGGCGTCTGCGTATTTGTCGTCAAATTTGCTTTGCTGGTGTTCGAATGTAATCGAACGGATAGGAGAAAAATGTTAAAAATATCAAGCAGATCGATAAAGTCACCGTTCTTCCATCGACCTTACGTGAACTTGTGCGGTTCTAGTCTTCAGTATGCCCTCCTTTGCGTGGATTAAGTGTAGTCGACTGACAGCCTGTATGAGCCAAAACACGCAATATACATTCACACGTAAAAGCCCTCTAAGTTGAGATGACAAAACTGACAAACTGACAGAAGTGAGCTTTCGAGTCCGCACACTTGCCCAGGCTCAGGGGTGACAGTAACAACAGAACAAGTGGCAGTTATGGGGTAATTTAGCCAATCAACGGCCAGTATTATGAGCTTGGTGACGAAGATGCGGGACTCTGTATGCGAGCTCGCAATTAATGTATCCGTTCTCTGAGTACCCATAAGCAACTTCATTTTCAACCAACTTATGGTCTGATTAATCCTTTCGGCTGTTGCGAAATAGAATTTTCTCCAAGACCCCAGTCCAACCAGCCTCCCACTCATTTTCAGATCCTCTAGGTTGAATGATTCGTCCAGACGAAATCATGGTCAATATCAGCATGACGGTTTTCTTCACAATCATGGGAAACGAAGTCTTGGACACAAAACTGAGAAAGACATAGGGCGAGACGCACATTGTGCTCAATATTAAACGTCTCTTGAGGCTATTTCAATTTTTCGGAAGATTTGCCCGGCCTTTATCATAGAAAACTGTAAACAGATGAGTCCCAACGCCTCCGGTTTAGTGGCACGATTGGTCCCACCGGGGGCTAGAGAAAGACTGCCTAGAGCCAAAATAAGCCAGCCATTTGGCACCGTTGCACAGACTGCTCGACTGTTGTCGTCAGAAAGCTTGTACTGCAGAGTATACATAACCTGACCAAAACAGTCTTCCTATATGTAAGCAAAAAAGGAGAATCGACCACCGTACATTTATGTTTTCGTCCGGCAAATTTCTAATTATAAACTTCGGACGACTTTTAGAAGTGCAACAAGCACCTCGAAACTTCTCAGCTTTTGCAGAAACCGTTCTGTGGCGTAAAATTGTAGCCGTGTGAGAACACTCCTGAAACGGACCCAAATTTACTACAGCCTGTTGGATGACAAGGCACGTGAGGCCCGATAATCTAGAACCCACCTCTCCGAAATAAATGTTCAAATACCTTTATGGATACCGTGTACGTATTTGTCCTGTAAGGTAAAAACAGAATCTCCACGGACGATACCACATACTCGATCATATGCGTACTAAGAACGTTTTAGAGGCGACAGCGAGCAGTTATATGGGACTTGGTATTCGAATTGCAGGCCGACCTCAAAACCACTATGTGAGATTGGATCATGCAGGACCGAGGGAGATCCGACGAGCGGTCTGGCGCTGTGCCTAAATTTCCGATGTATGTACACAGACCAGACAGGACGTCAGCTGAAATAGCGCGCATACGAGCACAACGCGGTTGTGCGGTGGCGTGACGAATTATAGTAGATGGCTGTCTTTTCTCTCAACACGGGTCACGAGTCCAAATATATAACCACCGTGGTGACTGCTCAGGCCGAAAGTCGATTGAAGCCCGGCCCCTGATATGGAGTTCATCAACTGGCAAATAGAGTATACGCTCGTCAATATATCGGGACCCGTATAATAGTCTATGATTTGTTAAAATACACCATAATGTCACTTGTTTTATTGTTGCTGTAATCCCTGACGATGAATACCTGTACCAGCATTCTTCTCTCATACCGGGATAAATTATATTCGTAAATCAATTTCTTGCGCTCATGTCTTCTGATGCCACAAGCCGTTCAAGCATCCTACTTTTATGAAAGATGTATTTCGGTTTATAATTTCCCTAGGGCCTGCGTATTTTAAAACCATATCTACCTTGCCATTTGTTGTTCCGAGTGTTCTTAAGCTGCATGTTATATACGTTCTTTAAGGCAACAGCAAATAATCGTGTGTAGCCCATAAAGAGGGGATATATCACTCAGAAGATAAGGTAATATATAACAGCTACACCGTATATTTCGTCGGGGGCATTGACACAGGCGAACTCAATAGACCATGTAAAAAACTTGTGACAGTGTAAATCGCGAGTTGGTATTGGAACGTTTAACACTGTGCTTATTGTGCAAGGAATCCGGTTCGGATCTCAAGTCAATTAAATCCCGAGTTTTTTATGATTGACTGATGAGGACTGAAAAGTCGTAGCTGGTCATCTGCCTTTGTCAGTACAACCTCCTGCATAACCACCGGTCGCTATGCGACTGCCTACGAAGACTCTAGGCATTGTCCCAAAGTATACGAGGGCGAGCGTGTTCCGTGATCTGATTGGGGAAAGGGTCTTCCAAGATGACTAATATTCCACATCGCGGCCGATAGGTCAATGGACCCGTGACTGAAAGGAAAACAGTTAGACTTAACGCTCATCACCAATACATTCTGGATTCGAATCTAAGATTTTTTAAACCCCGGTTTGAACTGCGGTTGGTTTACGAGGGTTACAAATGTGGGAGTGGACCACTCAGTCGCCGTCGCGTATGCTGACATTATTTCTGATCCATGCGAGGATGTCCAAACGTCTTATAATTGCTTTATCTTGAAACCAAAGAAGCACACTCCTTGAAACAATAAACTTTGAAAATCCTATTTTGAAGATGGATTAAAAGTGCATATTATTTAATGAATGGTTGTTTTGGAGTATTATTAACGAAATTAAATGAGATGGTACTCAAATAAAAGCTCGCTCGTTATCGCAGCATGGAAGTATATTTCATGTTCATTAGTAGTTACATTTCGTCTCAGATATTTTTTCGCTTACATACGCCTTCAAAACCTTCCACCATTATCTCCTCAGTTTTGTCGTATACCGCTCGTGCACAGTTGTGGTACTGCTGTTTAACTGCAACCAACTTCTGCCAGCTCGCAGAATTCAGAGCATACTTCAGATGCATAAAGCTCGGATCCGACAATAAAAACGTGAGACCGTCTGTAGAGGATGAGACGACCATATAAATGTAGCAGATTTACCGTTCAGGGGTTTACGATTACGAAAGGTCAGTGCCCCTATGGGGCACGAGAAAGATGTGAAGGCTGCGCCCTTTATCAGAACGTTAACGCCAGAAGAGGAAGTCAAATATTCAAGGTAAACATGTTGCGACTAGCCTGCGACGCTCTATGGGACTTACTCTTGGACGCCATTGACCGCTCCAATTGACCACACCTGGCTCAAGTGCCCCAAAAGCTGGTGGCCTTATGCTAAATTATAGACAGGTTCCTACATTAGGTGGGCTAACTCATGAAATATCAGCCAAAATTTCGAAATGCGTTCTTGTTTCGAAAAGATTAATCAAGTAGGGTTGTAAAACTAATCATTATGCATCATAATCATGTAATAATTCAATTATCTCAGGGTGCCGGCTTTCGAATGAACTTCTTTCCGGCTGCATGCAAATATGATAATATGTAAAAAATGACTACTTAAGTAGCATGCAATTTTCTCGTTGCTTTTTCTTGTCCCTAAGCATTCAACTATATTTGATGAAAAATATGTATAAAAATATTCATTACTTTACTTATTCGGTAGAAATTTACGTCTTTTTCCAAATTTTTACTCAAAGGAGGGGTATAATTCGGTTTCAAAAAGTTTTTAATTGTGAGATTTTTTAATACCGTGAAATGGCCGCTCATAAAATGCCGTGTCTCTGAATTTCCCAATGTGGCTTGTAAAGGTAACAATATGGCTCAAATCCACTGCTAAATTTTGTGAACCCCATATAGTCTCCTCTTAGCACTGTAGAGAAATGCATGGTCTTCCGCATGCACCAAATGTATGGTTTGTAGTTTGGAAGACTTGAATGCAGGTGTAACGGCAGGTCGGGTTCAGAATTATTGGGGAATTGGAAAAGTTTTTAAAAGCCGGCCTATACCGTTTCTTCGACTATAATATTAAAAGTAGACGTGATTTTTTACCGCAAGAGTAGAAGAATGAATATTTTTATGCATTTGCTCCTTGAAATTTAATTGAATGTTTAAGGGCATCGGAAATCAATGTGAAAATTGCATACTACTTAAGCAGCCATTTTTTTGCAGAGTATAGTTCTTGAATGCGGCCGAAAGGAAGTTTTTTCGAAAGCCGGAACCCTGTGGTAACTGGATTATTATAGAATTATGTTGCATAATGATTAGTTTTACAACCCAACTTTATTAACCTTTACGAAAGGAGAACACATTTGGAAATTTTGGCTGACATTTCATGAGTTAGCTCAGCTAATGTATTCCCCCGTACTAACTTTACCGTTAACCCTGACCCCAACCGCAACCCGAACCCTAAGTCTATCGTTAACTCTGACCTCAATCCTATCCCGCTTGGAATTCAGAGCAAGGCCACCTTTAATATGAGAGGCTTATTTCTGTGCCCTCCCCAGAAGTTGGCATGAACTGGATTCATTGCCTATGCAATTTCAGAAAACGGGTTTTGCTGAATGGTTCTGAAATCGCGGGGTCGTTTTTGTGGCCCTAATCGAAAACCCTTATTGGCGCGGAGGCCGCTGCACGCAGCTGTTTCTTTGGCGGCACTCAGAAAGTCAAGGAGATACTGGTTGTGCGTTTATCTGTTGCTAGCGTTGTTTAAAAAGCAATCTGGGAAGAATTCATTCATGTTCTGACAGCAAATTTATTGGCCACCCTTGTGCTAGGTAATGCTAACCACCTCTTTTACTGAACAAAACCACTAAAACAATATCTGTTGCCTCCATTTATGTTTGTCCTCTGATAAACAATAGCCAGACTTTCATAAGCACTGGTTTCAGGGCGACCTTTTCCTCAGTTTACTTTTAAAGCATCTTTTTCCCCCTTTAATTGATTGCAAAGCTTTCTTTGTCAATTTTTTTCTAAATTGGAGGGGTGAACGTCAACCATTCACAACAGCGTTTTTGCTACGTTACATCTATGGCTCTTTTAGCTCAAATGTGCCTGTGTGCACCACCAAAATACAGAAGCCCGAACTTTTAGTACCCCACCCCTTAGTACTTAAAAGGTAGCAACTGTAGGCATCAGAACAGCTTAAGAAATCGACCTCATGTCCTCGCCTTTAGATCCAAGTCTAATGAAGCGAGTAAAGGAAAATAGTATTGGTCCAATTAAAACACCTTTTATAATACACTTGGGTATAGGAGCTAAACAAAAAGAAGTGGTTTATCTAGATTGGGGTGAGTTCGACTTCGAGTCCCATAATGTACCCACTGAAATTACAAAATGACTGCACCGTCATGATTTACATTATAAACTAGAAGAAGCCAATGCTGTCAAATTACAGGCAAATTTCCATTTTTACGGATTTATTCACTGAGCCCCTAGATTCGACAAAGTCTACAGAGTCAGTTTTAGTGGACCTTAAAACTTAAAGTCTATCCACTATTTTAGTAGTGTTTATCAACTAAACGTCCTGAGAAAGCTTATAACACGCGACTGTGAAAATCCGCCAAAAAACAATACAATGGAAATAAGGTGGGTCCCACCATCAAGAATACTAATAATAGTGACTTATAAATTTAACCGTCACTTCAGACAGATAAAAGAATATTTTCCGATTGTCAAAAGTTCTCAGACATTTTACTGAAGTGACTCTGGTAAAATCCCCTGTAAACAGCAAGCCGTAGGCCTCTTCCAAGTTGCCAGTGAAAACAGTTACGAAGCGTCAAGACATTGAAACCAACTAAAGTGTATGCATTTAACTGAAAAATTTCAATAGAATCTTGGATACATTCCCCTGAAAAGATGGTAGACTTCGGAGATTATCAGACGAATTAGTCCGGGACAAATTGTTTAGAGTAAGTAAAGTCGACCCTGTAATCATCCTTCAGCACAAGAGACGTTTAAACGGATGACAGTTTGTCCATCAGGAGATGTGAATAATCCTTTATTTCCCCCCCCTTGGCAGTCAATTTTACGTTTCTACGCCAGGCATGAAACGAGCTCAATTCAATTTGCTATTCTTATCATCTATTCGCATCGGTAAACGCTAAAACCTGTTAAATGCGAATTAAAAATGCATTAGCCTATGACTCACATATGTATGCTACACCATGTCCTGCTCCAACATTCGATCAGGTTTACTTAGCTGAGAACATTCTTTGCACATGAAATGCGCATAACTATGCATATGTCGCTTAGTGCTGGAATCAAATCACATTCCATAATTTTGGACAAAATCTGACGTTAAATTTTTTCCCACTTGTGTCTGAAGCGGTAGGGACTTAGTGGTGGACTACACAGGGTAAGATTGTTTTAATTGACGGTATTGACTCACAAAATGAGTCGATTTCGGAAAACGAATGCGTGCGGGGAAGTGGTGCGCGCGCATTTGATGCCCTGTCTTATACTGGGACATCTTAATGAGCATTCGCTTCTGCAATATCAGGGAAAACAGAGAATAGAACGATATTTTTGGGCTATTTTTAGTCGTCATACAACCGAGAATTCCAGTCCAGAATCAGAAGACTCATAAGCTGACTGTTTTAACACTTGATCCACGGACTCATATGCGGTAGGTTACAACCATTACTACTTATTGCCGCTGGTCCCGTCGTGGAACTCAGGTACGTTTCGACCTGGATTTTGAATATGACCGACTAAGAGACAAATACCAGCCAAAAAGAGTCATTAAAATCTAGTTCAGTTTTTTCTAGACATTTATTCTCGATTTTCGTTGGGTCACTATGTGTATCCTAGACTGAATTCACACAAAACGGAATACCCATATTCGATCCCAATATCAAACTAGGTGAAGATTTGGAATCAAGAATTCAATTTAATTCATAACGGAACCATCCAACTTCATACCTAAAAATTCGTTAAAATCTTATGCTGGAATCTATCATCCTTTTAAAAATAATTAAAATCCTTGCGTATATTTTCGACCAACCGTCAGTGTCGAAATATGAGTAATGTATACCAGTTTATATGGATAACCCCCAATCAGCAGCGGAAGGCTATTGTAGTTAGCGCGTATAAGATGCCTTTTTATCTGGTAGGATTTCTACTCGTTTAATTGTCATCGAAAGGTTACTGTAAGTCAGCAGAAGGGGGGTCATGCATGCCTGGATAACTGTATCGACGAACCGATGAAGTCGCCATGTTTATCTCCAAAATGGAGAATAAAGTAACCGGATGGGCAACATTCAGCGTACTCGACTGAACGCATAAACTTGTCTTGCAATGGTTTATTGCCCGTCATTTTCGAAGTCTTACGCCTTCGAACGGATTAAGGGCTTCCTGATTTAAAAAATTGAATACCTCAAGCATGCCATGCCAGTCTTTCCCTGCACTCGTTTTCATTGAATTGATGTCCTTCATACATCCAGTCATCATTTAAAATGCAGATTTGCCTGTATTTTGCACAATTCCGACTACAAGAACGTTGACTTGTTGTTCAAATACAAATGTTCTGCGGCGA
>CACRXP010000533.1:335252-391603 GCA_902702965.1 Spirometra erinaceieuropaei | reverse complement strand
TAATACTTATTGCCTTTACTTATGTTTGCCCTAATATAAGCGATAACCAAACTTTCATAAGCAGTGCTTTCAGGGTGACCTTTTCCTTAGTTTACTTATAAAGCATATTTTCCCCTTTAATTGATTGCAAAGCTTTCTTTGTCAATTTTTTTCTAAATTGGAGGGGTGAACGTCAACCATTCACAACAGCGTTTTTGCTACGTTACATCTATGGCTCTTTTAGCTCAAATATGTCTGTGTGCACCACCAAAATACAGAAGCCCGAACTTTTAGAACCCCACCCCTTAGGGCTTAGACGGGTAGCAACTGTAGGCATCATAACAGCTTAAGAAATCGACCTCATGGACTTGCCTTTGGATAAAAGTCTAATAAAGCGAGTAAAGGAATATAGTTGTGGTCCAATAAAAACAACTTTTATGATACACTTGGGTATAGGAACTAAACAAAAAGAAGTGGCTCATATAGATTGGGGTGAGTTCAACTTAGAGTCTCATGATGTACCCACTGAAATTACGAAATGACTGCACCGTCATGATTTAAATGATAAACTAGAAGAAGCCAATGCTGTCAAATGCAATGGAAATAAGGTAGGTCCCACCATCAAGAATAATAATAATAGTGACTTATAAAATAAACCGTCACTTCAGACAGACAAGAGCATATTTTCCGACTGTCAAAAGTTCTCAGACATTCTACTGAAGTGACTATCTGGTAAAATCCCCTGTAAACAGCAAGCCGTAGGCCTCTTCCAAGTTGCCAGTGAAAACAGTTACGAAGCGTCAAGACTTTGAAACCAACTAAAGTGTATGCATTTAACTGAAAACTTTCAATAGAATTTTGGATACATTCTCCTGAAAAGATCGTAGGATTCGGAGAGTAACAGACGAATTAGTCCTGGGCAAATTGTTTACAGCAAGTATAGCCGACCCTGTAATTATCCTTCGGCACAAAAGAAGCTCAAACGGATGATGGTCTATCCATCAAGAGATGTGAATAATCCTTTATTTCCCCCCATTTGCAGTCAATTTTGCGTTTTAAGGTTGTTTTACGCCAGGCATGAAACGAGCTCAATTCAACTTGCTATTCTTATCATCTATTCGCATCGGTAAACGCTAAAACCTGCTAAATGCCAATTAAAAATGCATTAGCCTATGACTCAAATGTATGCTGCAGCATGTCCTGCTCCAACATTCGGTCAGGTTTACTTAGCTGAGAACATTCTTTACACATGAAATGCGCAGAACTATGCATATGTCGCTTAATGCTGGAATCAAATCATATTCCATAATTTTGGACAAAATCTGACGTTAAATTATTTTTCCCACTTGTGTCTGAAACGGTAGGGACTTAGTGGTGGACTACACAGGGTAAGATTGTTTTAATTTACGATATTGATTCACAAAATGTGTCGATTTCGGAAAACGAATGCGTGCGGAAAAGTGTTGCGCGCGCATTTGACGCCCTGTCTTATACTGGGACGTCTTAATGAGCATTCGCTTCTGCAGTATTGGGGAAAACAGGGAGTGGAACGATTATTTTGGGCTATTTTTTAGTCGTCATACAACCGAGAATTCCAGTCCAGAATCAGAAGACTCATAAGCTGACTGTTTTAACACTTGATCCACGGACTCATATGCAACAGGTTACAACCATTTCTACTTATTGCCGCTGGTCCCGTCGTGGAACTCAGGTACGTTTTGACCTGGAGTTTAAATATGACCGACTAAAAGACAAATACCAGCCAAAAAGAGTCATTAAAATCTAGTTCAGTTTTTTTCTAGACACTTATTCTTGATTTTCGATGGGTCGTTATGTGTATCCTAGACAGAATTCACACAAAACGGAATACCCATATTCGATCCCAATATCAAACCAGGTGAATATTTGGAGTCAAGAATTCAATTTAATTCATAACGGAACCATCCAACTTCATACCTAAAAATTCGTCAAAATCTTATGCTAGAATCTATCATCCGTTTAAAAATAATTAAAATCTTTGCGTATATTTTCGACCAGCTGTAAGTGTCGAAATATGATTAGTGTATACCAGTTTATATGGATAACTCCCAATCAGCGGGGGAAGGCTAGTGTGGTTAGCGCTCATAAGCTGCCTTTTTATCTGGTAGGATTCCTAGTCGTTGAATTGTTATCGAAAGATTACTGTAAGTCAGCAGAAAGGGGGCAATGCGTGCCTAGATAATCATATCGACGAACCGATAAAGTCACCATATTTATCTCCAAAATGGAGAATAAAGTAACCGGATGGGCAACATTCAGCGTACTCGATTGACCGCATGAACTTGTCTTGCAATGGTTTATTGCCCGTAATTTTCTGAGTCTTACGCCTTCGAACGGATTAAGGGCTTCCTGATTTAAAAAATCGAATACCTCAAGCATGCCATGCCAGTCTTTCCCTGCACTCGTTTTCATTGAATTAATGTCCTTCATACATCTAGTCATCATTTAAAATGCAGATTTGCCTGTATTTTGCACAGTTCCGACGACAAGAACGTTGACTTGTTTTTCAAATACAAATGTTCTGCGGCGAGGAACAAGAAACGATTTAGTTTGTCTTGCGCTGTCCAATTAGTTGGTGCCCTTTACAATTACTGCCAACTGTTGGTCGTTTGATGTCACTGTCTTGTTTTTCATCAGCATCTGCGACGCCTTCCTACTGAACCCTTTGCTAAATAAGTTTTTATATTCGGGCTCTGCGTCACGTGTCCCGAGGTATTTGACTTGCGTGTTCATTCCTCCATATTTTTCATTCCTTGCAGTCATGCACCAACGAGTTTCTACTTTTTGAACACTGATAACTGTTAACCTTAATCCAGTAGAGCAGGAGAATAAATACCTTCCGCATTACAGACGACTTTATGCTAAATTTCAGGTGGGGAGAGTCAGGATTAAGTTTATTGCTGGATCAAGCTGCTTAGGGTTAGGTGGGCTACTGCAAGTGTTATTGGTGATGTCGTGGTAAGGGGGATTGAGGTTAGGGCTACAGCTGTAAAACTGAAATAGGTAGCCTTCCTGAAATTTAGCGTAAGTTCGCCTGTAATACGAGAGGAGGGGCTCATTCACGTGTCCAAACCATCCTACCCCTCCCCCCAACAAGTGTGGCCGTACAGCAGAGCTACTCACCCATGGGTTAGGCCTTAGTTAAAATTTCTCAACATCTGGCCTGGTAATTTGTTATCGGTCTTCTTTACTCAGTGCGACTCGTTTTTGCCCTAGTCACTGTCGAATTCCGGCCTTACACCACTTCACACCCCCTTTCCGTTCCCCTTTTCTTGCCTATAAAAATGCGTAGGATTTTAAGCCCCTGGTGCATTTTACTTCCTTTTTGACACTCACAAACAATGACTACGTCATCTAATGTTTTCCTGTTTTTCACGCCCTATAAAAGGTAATATTTTTGTCGAAAACATGACATCCGCAAAGCAAGATTTTGCTCTAATCCATAGAACCAAGTGAAGCGAAACTAATAATGGGCGAAAACTAGGGGTAAAAATTACTGCTCTGCTTCTGTTAAAACATCCTGTTGATTGCCATTGTAAATGGGCACCCTTGTTTTTTTTTAAAAAAAGATGAAACTCTTGTCAGACGAATACATGCTTGTTCAGACAGTTGTCTTCAAGACGTCCTGCCGCACGCTGCATGCGGATTCTGCCTTTGCATGTTGTTCGGCTTCTCAACGGCCGGAAGTAAATTCAAAATGCGGTAACCCTCTTGCCAAAAATCTGCCCTTTGCATTAACCTTAGTATTTTTTGTCCACAAAACCGCACGTGCTTTCGCTGACAGTCTGCGGCTGTAATGCCTCAGTATGTGATAAATCGGCATTGCCGCCGTCCCGCTGTTGGAACCGCTGTCAGGCAACTGTAAACTTTACTTTCTCACAAAATTTACAGTCCATAACTGAACGTTGCCCATGGGCACCGGTGCCTTCACACGGACATCCCCATCCCCCTACACCCGTTAAGGTAGCTTCATGACCACAACAGCTGGTACCTTTTCAGATGACTAAATGGCCTCGCCCCTATTACCACCTTCAGGTATCCCACCTCCTTTCCTTCGCGTTTTAACTGTCTAAAATGCGCGCACAACTAGATCTTTACATGGATAAATACCAAGCATCTTTCGTTCCTGTGCCACACCTCCCCCTCATATTCTGTGGCTAGTACTCCGGTCCTTGGTCTCTTTCGCGTGGAGGGCTTGGGAACCAGCTGACGCAGACGTCCCGACCTTCTGTCTCCCGTCCCTGCCATTGTCCCTGTCGGTCTGGCGTTTTGGGAGGAGTGGGTGCAAGATGAAGTGCATTACCAGAAGCGCGGTGCTGCGGGGAAACATCATCTCTGCCGGCCGGACGGGATTGTAGTCGGGGTGGGGGAGGGGGGAGGGTGACAGGGGTCGGCCAGCGCGCATTCGTTTAAATTCTGCCCGACCACCACCACTTCCGCGTCACAGTCCCTGAAGAGGCCCCATGCGTGCATAACCTTCAAACGCAACGATAGGCCAACGCACGTGGCGAATCAGTCAGGTTAATGAAGATCAATGGGGTTAGCAACAAGTGGTGCGGCCAATCAAGGCTGTCGCGGCAGTGAAATTCAAAAATGCCCACTATACCCCAATTGACATGTGGTTACTGCTGCTGCTGCTGCTTTTGTGGTTGACCGCGCTTGTTTTGTTCAAGAAGAAGCCCGCATATGCACGTGTGTGAGGGATCCAACGCTTGTTTTCTTTTGTCGGTCGACAGTTGGTTCATGTCGGTGTGCACACTGATGTGAAGTGTGGTCTCCCTTCAAAATTGGAGTTACCTGCTTATTAGAGCGGTCCCACATCCTTTTGCACATTTCCCTCCCCTCCCCAGCTTCCTGCCCTTCATTATGAAAGGAGGGGTAAAGGCAAAAGTGAACAAGGCGGAAATGCTGATACTTTTGCTGCATTGCATCTGAAGCTCAGAGCCTATTCTGGTAGTAAATATCCTGAATATCTTTGAACTACTGTGCTTTTGCGGTGGGAAAGGAATTTCAGAGTTGTATTTTATGCGAAGGAAAATAAAGGCAGGACTTCCTAATGTCCCAAAATAAGACATTTAGGACATAAAGAATGTTTTGGACGACGTGCCTCATGTTGTTTTTCAATGTGGGTGCGCAGAAAGTTGTTGTGCACTTTGAATTTTGGTAACTTAGTAGAAAAGACGCCGTCAACAAATGCCTGAAAGTTCAATTTTCAATAATTCTTTGCATTGGCCGTTTTATTTATGAAAAAGATATCTGTTCAGGTCAGTTGTTGATCATAAATGACAACAGACGGAAAGAAAGTAAACAATGTGAAGTGGTTGGAAAAAACCAAGGTTATGTCAGTTGTTAGGAAAGTGTAAATCAATTTTCGGGACGCATATCTGGGCAACATTTCATGTTACTTTGAAATTTAGCCGGATTTCACTAGTTTCTGAGGAAGCTGAATTCGGCCCTTTAAATAACGCTGCATTTCAGTGGGACTGATTACCATGCCTTAGCATGTACTTAACAGTCCCACTGGACGTTCCTAGATAAAGCATGCACATTTAAAAACGCGCTCTTAAAAAGACTGTTCAGAATGGCTTGCAAGGCCGAGCAGATTGTAAAATGATGTATTCCTAAAATACTCTGGTTTTAAAAAGCTCATACGGCTGGAGCAAGATGGTCCCAAACTTCTATTTCTCCGACTTTCGAGTCAAACGTTCTATTAATGAACTATTAAGGTCATGTCCAGGCGAAATGGGACGGGCACATCCCGTAACCTGGTCGATCATCGCACCCCTACCAAAGTTTGCGTTTCTGCAAAATGAAAGGTGTAAAGTTCCACATTGTGACTGCTGGAAGTTTTGATGGCCATGCGTTTTGGTCCAGCATGAATTGAAACTGCGGTACCTGCGTCCTGCATAGACATGGGTGAGACAACTTTTATTAGAAACTTTGCGAGAAACTTTACGGAACTAATGTAAGCCAACTGGTACTGCCTTCTCAAGTTCGACTAAAGACGTCTGTATTGTGACAGAGGTGTTCGAATTCTCTGTTTCGGCAATTATTCATTTTAAATATCTTTACGCTGTCTGTCTATTATGCTGAATGATGATTCAAGTTCAGTGTTAAGCTTAAAATGGGAAATTTTGTGAGTGCCAGGTTTTTCTTTTAAAGCAAAATGGGAGTCCGTCGCAGAAACGATCATCACATTGGCCTGCGTTTTCGGCTGCGAAAATGAGCCCGTCATGGAAAACAGGGAAGCCGCTGAGACAAACGTGCTTCCTTCACAAAGTCTCCCTTACGCATAGAGGTGTTCGTCCATGACTACGAACAGGGCCGCACCATCCGACAGTGAATTAACAGTACAGTGAATGACCGATTTCATGAAATGTTGACTGAAATTCTGAAATGCATTTTCAAATAGGAAAGATTACTTAGGCACGGTTGAAGTACTGATTATCTTGCGACATAATCCTATAATATTTCGAACTCGGCAGGAGGTCATCTTTTGAATATACCGTTCTTCAATCTCCTGTAGAAACTGTACTGGGTGAAATTGACTACTTTTGTAGCATGCATTGTTCCCCTTGATTTTCGATGGTCTTGCAAATTCAAGTATATTTTATGGAAACAAGGGATAAAAATATGGTTTTTTCAGTTGATTGATAGATAACCACGTCAACTTTATATTATATACTTGAAAAAGGAGTATAATCAGGTTTTTAAAAGGCTTCTAATTGCCGAATAATTTGGAGCCTGATCAGTCGTTGCATTGGCGCTTAGGAATTTCTGTCTACAAAGTGTATGCGTTCCGCGTAAAGAAAATCACATATTTTTATATGCCATTTAAAAGACATCATATGGAGTCCATAAAATTTTGCAATAGATGCTTACTTTGTTGTACATTTCATGAGGAACAGTGGTGAATGGATATGTACGATGCTGTGTGAATGAACATTGAACGGTCTCAGAAACGTTCATAATTAGAAATTTTTAAAAAATCTATTATAGGATTATGCCGCAGGGTAATCAATACTACAACCGCGCCTAAGTAATCCTTCCTATTGGAAAATGCATTTCAGAATTTCAGTCAACATTTCATGAGACCGGTCACTCAATCTACATGAGATATCGGGGAAAGATAAATGCGTCAGTTTAAAGAATTGCCGGCATAATTCCAGACCGAAAGCAGTTCCTTGACAGACATGTTGCTGGCTCACACCATTACCAATGTGCTCACAAAGTTGACTCTGTAGTTCGCATTCAAGGTGTAAATATCGAGTTGGGACCGAGGGCAAGGTGTTACCAACGGCATTCAAGAGAGGAGCCGTTCGATGAATGTCTGAAAAAAAAGTCGGTCTTCTTCGCGTTTTTGCAGATGAACTATGGTTGCATCCTCATAATCGTGAAGAGAATGTGTATTTGTCTGCACATCTGAAATCTATGAGGCAGACTTGTTTATGAGTCTACGGCCACCATGCTTGTAGATTTCGACTGGAATAGAGTTCGCGCCCACGAAATCTATTGTACAGACATATGGACCCTTATACTGTAGATGACGTCACGCCAAATTCCAGGGGGACCTACTATCGTATCCCAACTTTAACCCTAACACTAATCCCCATAACTTTAGTCATGGCAGTTTGGTCCTGGGATCCGAAGATGTCCGCCGTGTGCTCCACAGCAAGGTGAAGCGGGCACTATGACTTGCGCGGTATCTACCGCACTCTCTTCTCCCCAATTGGGCCAGGTGTCAAGATAAAGTCAAGAAGACCGAAGCGAGGGAGGACGCAGGTGGATGGCGCGGTTGAGCTCGTACCTTGGCGCTTCACTTCACACCCCTTGGTCCACAACAAACACTTGACGACGATTTTAACCAACAATAACAACGCCACGATTGGTCAGAAGGAAGACGACTTATCTGTGTCGCCAGTTTGCGTTTGTGCGTTCGGAATGAGGACCTTCTTTTGTCAGACGTCCATAACTTTAGGGACCACTCCGATATATATTTAACGAATGATGCCAGATTACTCGCCCCACATCCAACTTGCCCTTGATTCGCACTGAATCATACCCACGTTAAATCTACGCGAATTTGTTCTCTAGCCTCAGCTACAGTTCTTGTATACGGTACAGTGTGCATTGTATGTACCGTAGAATTCCAAAGCATTTATGGCTCTTTTTCTGCCGTGGTGATCTGTTTGTCCTTCAGAGAGCGCACGAGGACACCGATGGGTGGCAGTTTTCGAGCATTTATTTCTTCTGGATTAGTCATTCAGATATCGAATATCACGTACTTGTTTTCCGTAGTCGTCTCGGATTTTTGCGCGCGAGATCTAACACAGCTCCGTCCGTTTACTACCAGATGGTTCTCGTGACCGTCCACAATGAGGTATGTATTCAAATACTTTGGGTACACTATTAATTAAAGTCCGCTATTTGACCTGCGAATGCAGGTATCTTTGAGGGCGGGGAATTGCAGCCTTCGACGCTGTTAATGTAGACTGAGTCACAGAGGAGGTGATATTTAGTGGCTCATGAAAGCTTGATACTATACCGTCCTCCATTATACTGAAAGTTTCGTCGGCGTATTGGTGGGAGGTTTTCTTCTGGTGAAAATAGAGTTCTTTTAGAACTACGTTCCGCAAACAACCTGGAGTTTTTGAACTCATTGGATTTCACCTTATCTGCCTTTATGCTTTGTCACTGAACACAAAACTGTTCGTTTTAAAGATATAAAGTTTGATTATATGCTCAATCAATGGTTCTCCCTAAGGAGTTCACACGTTTCCCGTGCGCCAACTGGTTGTGAAGCTTGAGTCCATGTTGAAAGATAACACGAACCAGTCAGGTGGGACGTCTTTCTCGTGAAACTCGGCGGGTAACAGAATCATCAACCGAATCAACAGAGATCATCCAGCCCTTTCTTGGAAAGTTCGATCTTACGGCCGTCGAATCAAACAAACTACAGATAGGCCCGCTTATTAGGATGTTGATTGACTAATGCGGAGCATCGGACCTCTACGTTCCGAAAAATCACTAAAACTGACTAGAGCTGTGGTCGTCAACGCCACCTAATGAGATCCCATCGTTTCTCCTTGACTGGTTTGGGGGCCTGACCGGCTGACTAATCACTGGAATGAATTGCGATAGAGGCGACGGAAGGTAGGATTGTAAATCGGCGAGAGAACCCTGTGTGTTGTCATTGAAGACAGCGCAGTACAGTAGTTGCGTTCCCGGTCTATTTTTAGTCTTATAATCGCTTCTGCCTGCTGGCCATCGTTACGCGAAAATTGTTGCTAGTGATAGTTCTTACTCACAGGATTTGCGTTAGTCTTCACTAATTTAGCTAAAAGTGCAGTAATAAAGTCAAAGGGTTAAGTCCGCGGTGTTATGATTGTCCCTTCGGCTTATTAATCCGAATCCTTGCTGGTCCAACTTAATGTACAATAGGTTGTTCACTAAGTTTTGACCCACGCCGTTCTTGGGTTTTAATGCGACTATCCTCCGGTTTAGCGTCATTCCTTTCCAATCATACTGTTAATAGAGATTTAACAGTTCTATAGGAGCACTTCACGATGCCTTCAACAGGCATACCATGTAGGCTGCTCTTTTTATTGCAATGCAAACTCTATACTTTTAAAAACTCATATGACAGCCATTTATTAACATCCCCATAATCTTCAGTATTCACTGAAGAGTCTACGCTCTGGGTCCTGTATGCATCAATCTCTGGGGAAGCCGCAGTTGTTCACATTTTTGCTGTTTCCGCATGGATAAGGAGCAGTTGCCGAAAACATGAGCACAAAGCGACGGTACAGGGAGGTGATCTGTTGTTCCCTGTTGCTGTCCGCTTTCTGCATACCGAACACTTCGGGGACCCATTGATAATGGTGCCGGCTGGCAACAAGACGGGATGGATGCCGCTGGAGGACCAAAGCTCCTTTAACAGCCCCATGCAATGTCACATCGGTCTAGCCCCTGAGCATGGCACGCTGCATATTCACTACGATGTGGTGGGACTCTAGTCCCGGCCAAGGGCGCAAATGATCCCTGCGTAGCGAAAAACTCCAAAGGATACGTGTTTGGTGCAGTTTTCAGTCTCTGATGTTGAACGCGCGTACGGGTCCGTATACGTAGACATTGATTTTGTCCCTTATGGTGATGCATTCTTGTTCTGTTGCACACCTAATTTTCCTCAACCGAAGCAAACCAGATTTCCCTAAAACGTCAGCGTGGAACCGGAATATTAGATCCGTCTTCGGTCTGACCCAACGGAACCCCATGGTTTGCAGAATGAATTGAGGTTCAACCCAATGGCCCCTTCATCAAGGGTTCAATAGCTTTTATCGTCCATTTACTTCTCCTACATGTTCTAACTCCCATTTTCTTCTCCAAAAATAAAACTGCCACCACAATGGACTAACATAACAAGTTTTTCGGCACAATGCTGCTGGCCAATAACCGACTTCGTTACACTTTGGAAAACATCTTTAAGTTATAAAATATGGGAAGAAGTACATTCCTATGTAGATTAGCCATGGATGCTGGCATCATGAAAGGAGTAGTATCTAAGATCCTATTTGTCCACGACAGATTATTTGACTGCACATTTTTATTTTTGCTACCGCGACAAACCTACTTGATATCGACGCAATTGAACCATTTAAGCATACTAGCGACTTTAACTTATCGTAATAAACCAAGTTCTCTTCGCTGATCCCAGGATTTAAATAAAACGATCCGAGGACGAAATAATGTGTTTGGAGGGCGATCCCATTAGCAAAAAAGTATATGGTGGCTGTGGAGTTCAAGGGCAGCTAAAATCTTGACTACTTTCTAATTCACTCGGCCGACCCAACACATACTACATACGCGGAGTTTGACGAAATAAGATAGGTTCACTGCCCCATATATATACGGCAAAAACGCAACTGCCTGACACCCAACCAGCCAAAATGCTGACGTTATTCAAGGCACGAACAGTAACACATTGGAGTTTCCAAAATTGATAATTGTCAAATGAAAGCAGGAAGGTTTAACTGGTTTACAACAAAACCCTCTACAGGTGTGTAAAACATCCGTGCATGATTCCAAACGGATAAAAATGAAAAGCGCCCTTCATTATGTCTTGTGGCCAGCATTTTCACCCTTTCCGATTTGTTGGTAAGTTTAGTTACCGTGCAGGCCTGTGACCACTTGCTTCTCTGGCTAGAAAGTCGGTCACTAAGCCGGAACCACTGTCCCGTTGACATTATCAGAATTAATTCACCCAAGTCGACTCCTTGTCAGAAATGACAGTTCCCAGAGTGACTGACAGCGGTAAAACGTTCATTTTGAAATTTACTAAGACTAAAATGAGATGACTGTTAGAAAATACCACCGGACATGAATTGGAACACAAGGCAATCATAGGTTACACACGAAGATGGTAGCCGGTTCGACAATAAAGGCCTCCGTTGTTTAGTAATTCAAGAAAATTTGCCGTATTAACTTGCTTTAGATTACTCGGAGTAACTGGTTGCTGATTGCTGTTAGTACCTCCGAAATATTTGAACAGATTCACACGAGAATTCTGTGTAAGCGATCTACAAGTCGTGTGGTACAGCTGTTTCCTGATGAATTCTTCCCTCTTCGAAGACGAAGGGACCATGAGTTTCGGAAGTATCACTCATAGATGAAAATATATTGCCCTGTTAGACTGCGTTGGCTCAAAACGGTTGACATTTCTGCTAAAAACATATTACACATTTTCCAGCATATTACACGAGCCTCGTCAAGTAGAATGCGCGGTAAAAGAAGGATATACTGCTACTTGCAATGTTTCAGTAGAAAATGCATTGTGGCTTTTAATTCAGTATGTTGTTCTGTAATGGATAACACCGCACAAAATATATACAATTGATGCTTACTTATAACGTTAGGTACCGCCTAAGTACCTTTAGATCACGGCAAAATACCGCCGCAAATTAAATGGGCTGATAGTTGCCATTTCCGCTAATTATTGCTGCCGTTCTAGAGAAGAAAGACCGTCTCCAACTAAATATAAATGGGTAATTTAAGCTTTATCGTAAAAACAGTATCAATCTTCGTGCATCCTTAGTTGATTTTGTTGTAATATCAAAAGATCTGCATGTCTTTCCCTTTTAGCTACTATTTTCGGAGAATAAGCGACTGATTTTAGTAGTTTTCTTTTATTTCTATCTTCCGATCTCCTACTTCTGCCCACGGACATTTAAAATCTTAATCTAAGGGCTGTGGAGTGTTACGCAGTCAATCACCTGAACCGTCTTGAAAGGCTTAATTGGTAGCTGCCGAAATGTAATGGAAATCAGGGATAAAAGGGGAACTAAATGTGCTCTATGCTCAGGCAATGATATTGTAACCATTTTGCGCCATCAAATGCAACTATCTAGAGCGAGTCAACTAAGTCCAGATAACATTTCTAATAGATATTATGATACCAAATTCTAAGGCCTCACGTCGTAATGTATGCAGTTTGAACTTAAATATGTAGTCGTAATAGAGATTTCTACGTCCTGTGGAGAACTGCTGCCGACTCATAGAATGTTAACCGAGATTCTGAAATGCGTTCTCGACTCGAAAAGATTACTTAAATAGGATTGTAACATTAATTACCGTGCAGCATAATCTTAGAATATTTCAGATGCTGACGTTCAAATGAACTCCTTTCTGGCCATCTGCGAAAACTGCAGTCTGTGATAAGTGACAACTTAAAAATCATGAATTTTCCTTATTGATTTTCGATGCCCATATAAATTCAAATATATTTCATAGAAAATATGCGTGAAAATATTCATTCATATGCTCACTGGATAGAAAATAACATTGACTTTAAATTTTGTATGTGAAAGAGGGTTATAATTCGGTTTTGAAGAAGTTTCTAATCATGAGATTTTTAAGGCCATGAAATACCCGTTCATAAAACGTCATGTGGCTAAATTTATTAATGTTAATTGTGAAGTTTACAATATAGGTCAGATCCATTGTTAAATTTTTTGAACTTCATTTGAACTTTTCTTAACGGAGTGTAGAAATGGATCATTTTCCGTACATAGAAGATGCAAAACATGTAGACTGGAAACCCTGAGTACACTTGTGAAGGCAGGTTGGGTTCAAAATTATTCGGGAATCAGTAACGTTTTTAAAAATGAATTTTAACCTTCTTTCACGTATAAAATTCAAAAAAGACTTACTCTCTATCAAATGAGCCAAAAGAGTGAATATTTTCATGCATGCCTTTTATGAAATACAATTGAATTTATACGGACATCTAAAATCAGTTACTAAAATTTATGCTATATGAGCAGTCATCTTTTGCAGAGTGCGGATTTGCAGGCGGTCGAAAAGAAGTTAGTTCAAAAGCCGGCATCCCGAAATAACTGAAATATCTTGGAATTATGCCGCACGGCAATTAATAGTAAAACCCTACCTAAGTTATTTTTTCCAGTCGGAAACGCATTTTAGAATTTCGGTTAACATTTTATGGGAAAGCACGTCTACTGAAGGATGCTAAAAATGATATGAAGTGGAGAGCAAACTTAATTGATTTGTTGTTCACAAGCAAGGTAAAATCGAATTCTTCATACCTTCACTCCGAATGTAACCTGCAAAATACCGTACAACAAGCAAGATCCCAAAAGCGCAAATGCCAGTAGCAGAAGCAATCAATTTCTTTTGCTCACCAGACGTTTTACATTATCCTATAGTCATCTGACCCTTACATACGTTTAGGTTTATCAAGCTTCTGTGATTGGTTGCGACGTTCTCTGGCGCACTGTTTTTGGCATCGTAAAATCCCTTCATTAGGGAGCGATTTTACGCTTTCTTAACTTATTTTAATTTACAGAATAAAATTAAGGTTACTTGCAAGAATGAAGAATTCTGAGAGCCAAGAATCAGCAATCGAGTGGACCGCTTACATACTTCCTCTAGTTGACTCCGCATGCCTATGATTAACCTTGAGAAGGCCAAAAACAACCCAACAATTTTGCCGTCTGCGGTATGCTGTCAGAAGGAACACAAACCGTAAAAAATGAACGGATTGAAATTCTGCTTCATTTTATTGGTCTTACGGAGCTAATGCCATGCTCAAACTATAATTTTTGTTAAGGACATTAAACAATGAGCTTTCGTTATAACACAAAATTTGTTCCAATGATACGATAATGTTCTAAAATAGGTATGCTCACTTGAAGGCCCTAAGTATTTTCAAATACTGGCTCTCCAGAGAGATGACTGGCCAACTTAAAACTGGATATTTGCACTCAACTCTGAACCTCACGGCAAAGATTATTTAGCTGTAAGGTTCGTCTTAATTAGGTCTCCGAAGATATGTTTCTGTTAGCGTTCCATATGATAGATAAAAAAGAATGAGAAAAAAGAACATCTACCATTCCCAGCCAACGTTTAAAATTTTGCACAACCATTCGAAATATGTTTTGGCCATATCCTCCTTAAGCTTGTGATTTTAAAGCAACTAATTTGTGGAACTATAGCGTGACTATGCAAAGGGCGATCTCGAGTTCAAGCGGAAGTGGCGCCCTTCTTTTCCATTTGTACTTTGCCTAACTACTTCAGCATAATGAGATCACACGACGTGTATGATTTAGGACAATTAAAAATAAAATGGACAGCCCCTTAATGTTGGCGTAAACGATGTGACCGCAAATTTTCCTTCATTTTGAAACATTTTTCAGGGGGCCGTTGACAGGGTTTGTCTATCTTTGGGACAAGTCAGCGTTCGCATGCTGACATGACCAGATAAAACTGGTCTGCCTACTGGGGGTGATCGAAATTAATTTAGTGCCTCAGTGCAAAATGCATTCGGTATTCGTTTTATTGGACTTCCACCAGACCACAACGGATGCCCACGATTGCCAAAGCACTAAAAAGCCAAGGGTGCATTTACAAAGAACAGATAGTGAAGTCACCGCGCTTACCCAAGGAACGCGTATTTTTTGTCCTGCTGTGGTTCCAGCCAAACGACGAGAAATACAGTACGTGACCTGTCTCATGAAATCTGAAAACGGAAACTAATGAGAGAATTTCTGGACGCCTTTAAAGTTGAGCATTTTGTTTGCTCATCCACTTCCTTCAGTAAAATGTCCTTTTCTTGTACAGAAATAGTGTTTACGTAATTGTATTATGTAAAATATCAGTAAATTTTAACTAAAATGGACGTTGGAATGTATTCGTGCAATGTCCTATGCTAATACATCTCCTAGACTCTGATTACACATCTGAGCGACTTCTCCAGTGAAAGGACGGTAATTTGCACGCGAGAGTTTTAATAAACAGATTTAGCCGGACTATAAATTCAATTTTACGTCCGATGTTAATCCTGATAATTAATCTGCTAACACAAAAGTTATTTTTAAAAAACCAGAAGTTTTATCAATTCCTAAATGTCAATTTAGCAGTTCTGTGCGATTTGGTGCCCGAAAGTGCCGTAATAACGCAGATAGGCATTCCTTCGTTTAAATGGGCTGAAATTGTTTTGCCGTTTAAAAACTTCCACCTGATGTCACAAAGATGACAGTCACTGAATTGTCCTTTCCAGCATTAAACATACGAAACACTACTTGTCGTTTAGTTTAGCCTCTGTACATATCGTATTCAGAAATAGCACGAGTAAAACATTACTAGTTTCAGCAAGGTATCAGTATTTATATGGGTGCTATGCTGTGCATTCATAATCGAGAAACGGAGTCAAAAAGTGAGCAAAAACATTGGAAATGGCCTCAATATATAGAAAAAGGCATGTTCTTACGTTCGCGGTAGAAAAATATTTGTATTTTACAGGAACGCGAAATAAACGGCCAAAAATGTCTCATTTTTACTTGGCCTCACCGTGCAAAAACGCAAGTCGCACGGAGATCCGTCATTGGGGTACAGTATTGAAGCCTTTCTTAAAGAGGTAACTTATTGAGGAAAGTTCATTATTGATCAAAGGCATATTCGTTGCTGACTCTCGTTGTGGACAAACATTTTTCTCAAAAATGAAGTTTAATGTTTGAAGGAGTCTTCAGATGTTACCCAAACGACCGTCTTCGTGAAAAGGAGCGCCCAAACACTCATTAATTCGGTAAACGGTTTCAAGAATAATCTTGTTTTAAAGTTCTTAACAGACAGGTAATTCAGAATCTGTCTTTATGGACGATTGGGTAAAAACACTGAAAATCATGAAGTATTCAGCAACATTTCGGGGCTGATCTGAAACACAAAGTAATCCAAAACGAACAAGAAGTGTAAATTAATTTAATGAAAGAAAACCTTTCTCTATAAACACAAAAGGGTTTGTTTACGATCACGCCTGTCAGTTCTATTTAAATTTATTAGGCACCGACCGGCCTCATGTCATGTCACCTTATGAAAACCTTTGTTCCTACGACGTCCCCATTGGTGAAATCAAGCAAAATCCAGCGTCTCTTGTTGGACTTCATCTCACTTACTTCAAACAAATAAAAAAGCAGGAATCACTGGAAAACTGTTTTGGAATCTGCACTCAGAATGTAGGCAGTTGAAAAGCCGTCATATATGAAATCACACTACTTATTAAACGATATTTAGATGTAAACTTCACTAAAGCACAGTTATTAGACGTTATTTTATGTCATCTTTCATTTTTACTACGTTTTTGGCATGAGAATACATTCTATACATCTAAAAAGCAAACTTTACTTAATAAGAGCTATTTCTGACGTTTTCGGGATATTGCGCTTTTCAAAATAAATCGGAATTTCTAAACAACGCAACACTGCTTTAACGTTTCTTTTATGTTTTTAATTCTTTTTAATTTGTACCTAACAAACATAGAAATCGGACCCATGAAATGCTGTCGGTTTGCGAGCGATTGACAATCATTCGCAAATTTCCGCACATTTCATGAGTTAAGTCACTAACTGTAGCAGCCCACACATGACTAAAGCTCCGCAATGGCTGAGAACGGTGTCCATCCGATGGCATCTGCTGTTAACTCTGTCGGAGGCGGACAAGGCAATACAACCCGCCTTCTGCTGCTTTGCAAACTCCCAGATGTTTGGTGGCGAAAACATTTATGGTCATTGGACGCAAACGCGGTGCCAGGTACCGAATTCTTGATATGAAATATATGACAGTTTTTTACGGTGACACTTTATTCTGCACCAACTTCATGGATCATGGTTTGCAAATCGTTGACTCATGTGAACTTGCAGACAGACTCCGTAAACTCAATTTCCTAGCAAAGTGATGTTTTAGCCCGCTTTTGTCGCGCTTTTTGAGGGTTCCCTTATGGTGGCCGCCCAGTGACTGCCTCATTGAAAACAGTGAGATCTCTCCTGCACAGTGGTCACCCAACTGCACAGGTACGACTTCATACCACCTGCCCACGCAACCTAAAGGCAATAAAGGTCTCCACTTTTCCTAACGCTGGCAAGGAAGAGGCCCAAAAAAGTCAGGAGAATTGTATTATACACTTGTTGTTTACTAAGTGGCAACTAGTGCATATTGAATCTGAGTAAAATTCCACAGGTTGGAAAATTTTTTAAATCGCGCGCTGTGTCTTGTCCTTTTTAGCTACTGAGACATTGACCAAATGTTAAATCCTTTGCAAATCAGTCCGCACAAATTGCAGACGTTTTATATGCAATGGGTTTCCTCATAAACACATCGAAATCATCAGTTAATCATAAAAAACTCAGCGAGTTTCAAAATGTGTACTGATTTCAACTGCCATCTCAAAATCAATAACATTTTTTTAAAAAATCAACGGTGCCACTAGCAGGATAAAAAAGATTGTTGCCAGCAGAAACGCGGTCATTTTGAACGAATACTTAAGTGCTTAGAGGGACAGTCATCCGGAAACGATTCTCTTTTTCCTTAGAAAAAGACCAGAAGAAATTTGTCTAAAGTTCTCCGAAGCAAGAGCTTTGAGTTAAAACGGATATTGGCCCCTACCTTGTTACTTCGACATGGATTGCTCTAGAGGTAGGTTTACTGTGATCCAGGTGCATTTATCATCCGAGAGTTTGCCGGATTATGAGTTTTGTTTTAGCCTTGAGTGGGACCTACACGTTTTGTCTGTCAAACTGACGGCCTTACTACTTTTGGTCAGGACACAATTTGTTGTGCCTGGTTCCCCAAATTATTCAAAAGATGCTGTCGGCGGAGCAAAACAACATGTTTTGCAAATAATAAGGAGTCACACTGGCCAAATCAAGAAGGGGCATTTAACGTGCAATGAGGGCAGAGATAATAATTAACACGTCAGGAAATATTCCTCATGAATATGGCTATGTGTTTATGTGGCATATTTACAGGGAAGGAGCGCTTGGCGTCATGCCGCTCGAGGTCATGCCCTAAATTCAAATAAAAATCTCTGACGAATTTTCCATCAATCTCCAGTCAACGACGTTTGTTTGGTCTTATCCAAAGAGAAGCTATATAGTGTTACTGTTAATTTTTGGACATCAATCTATATGCACAAAATCACTCTGCAACTTACAAAGTTTGGACGCTGTGGCAATCCGACTGCTCTATTGATTTATAACGCCGAGGACAATCTTCTCAAAAGTCCGTGCACCAATTTGTCCGAATAGCCTGGTCTTGATATTCAAATATACCAGTTACTGTCTTATTGGCAGCACCCTGAACCTCCTCTAGGTGTCACAATTTAAGGATCTGATGCAAAAACACTGAATCTGCATTGGTTTCCGTTTTTCGTTGGGGTTCTGCCCCTCCATAAGCCAGAAGGAGAAAACTCAATGTGGACATGCTTTTCAAAGCATATTATGTTCAGAACAAACCAAACTCTTATAGAAGAAAGGATTACTTCTGGCGAGGCAATGTTTTTCAGAACTCTAATTTGACTCCTAAGGCTATAATCATAGTGAGCTAAATGAATCACTCTGTAAACAAACATACAAAATAATACATATTTCTCAGTGACAGCTATCTAAAATTCACCTAACATGGTCAATTGAAATGGAGAAACGGTCTTTGATGGAACAACAGCTCTCAATTCACTGGTGGAAAATTCAATTTTGTAAGCTTTATTTGAGTGAAAATAGATTTCCTTTCCGACGGAATGTACTGAAAGGACACGATTCAAAAATTGGTTCTTAGCCACGGGTTGCTGACTGCGGTAGTAAAAAAATTTAAGAACAAAATAATGTCTATCAAGAGACTACGTAATTTGGGCGTATTTTTCTTTCATGCCTGTGGCCATAGTGCATTTTTCATGGAGACGGTTGGCAGAACTACGTAGCTGATAACCATACAGATACAATTTTGTTTTTACAATAGTAACTGGGAAAACTAAGTAAATTATTTTTAAACCCGCCCAGTATATGCTGAATTTATTTTTAACAGGGATTCTAGCTTTTTTCTTGTATATTTAGATGCATCTGCCTTACTTGTACTACATTCCTTGCGAGATGCCTTGAAATCTACAATCTATAGCAAGGATTTGGACAAAGGGACGGGCCCGATAAAGGAAACTGGGGACATTAGGATAGCCAATTCGAAAACTATCAGACTCCAACACATGGTTCAAGTCTACTTGAAAACGGGAGATCACGACATGATTCCCTCAGAAGGACTGGAATACAGGATAAGAGTCATATTCTATGTTTTGTAAAAATCAAAAAACAATGCAACTCATGTTCGGTAAATAAAGAGCTTTGAGAGATGGGGTCATTGCAAGCAAAACAACAGCGTCTTAGCCAGAACCCATGTTGCAGAAAGCATAGATCAGCCTAAGTTTAAATAATTCACATTAAGTGTGCGCCTAATAGTCGCAAAATTAGAACGCATTTAATGGTAAGCACGGACATGTTAGGTTATTTCCGCGCTAATAAAACTTTTTTAGAAAAGGTCCTTAACGAACCTCCCACAAAATGATTAATGGTTACGCAGTTACTGGTGAACGACTTAAGAAAAGACGGGCAGTCATTTAAATTGCACGCGTTAAACGGGACATAAATGTGACACAGTATGAAGCACAAACTTACTGCATAAGCGGTTTGCTATTTTTTATATTTGGGATTTGTTTTTGAAGCTGCGTAGTTTCAATTAAAAAGTCTAATTGGCAGACGTAGCGAATAGAACATAAGTTAACAAGTAAAAAACGAACGAGATATATCAAGATACTTTTAACCACATTGCCACCGCACCTGATGATATTTTCGTAGGCGAAATGAAAAAATGAAAGAATAGACTCTTGTTATTTTGCTGGTTAAACATTAAAGCAAGTCAAAGTGATCAATTAAACAGTGAACAGTTTGGTTTGGACGCGATGCAAAGGATAAAGGGGCCCTCTGCATAGCAAGCCACCAACAAAAATTACTCTCTAGTTTGCATACAATTAGAAATCTACACCATAATGTCGGCAAGTGCAAATGAAAAAACACGATGTGTTTGTAAAATGAAAAAATTCGGAGGTAACTGAACCCAGCAAGACGCGCCACAGTTTAGTGAAACCATGGAGAAATTGCAAGAAACTTGCTGAGGAAATACACCAATATGGATCTCAAAAGACGTCCTATTAGCTCAAAATTAACGTCATCACAGGTAAGTGTGCAGAAAAAAACGTTCAAATGCAGAAGCATCAAAAGTCGGTCGAAATCTTCACGCATGTTTTTTTCAACTAACAAACCAGCACAATTGCAATTCAATACTTACAGATATGAAGTAACTTCAAGGCCTTTCAAAAATCTTGAAATGTTGGCGTCCGTTCAAAGTTTTCTAACTACATTAGACAATCTCAAATTTGAAAAGTTACCACTTAGGGGTTGCTGTGTTTTATTAAACTTTTTAAACTACACTTTAAAGCGCAATAGGCAGATGGTAGTCTTTTGTCTCGTTTTTGAATTTTGTGCAATCATATACTAGTGCCTGAATTGAGTGACTTCATTTATGACTCGCGAGTTATTCAAGCCTAACCATTAATCTGCGAGTGGGTTTAAATGTTTTTCTGCCATACGTTTTCCCACAAACCTCAGGATGTATAGGCCTCAACTTTCTTTACCAAATAAAGGTCAGGACATTTCTCTGACCGAGGATAGTCAAATAATATTTCAACTTATTTTTGAAAAAAAAATCAAAGCTTACCTTTGTATTCAAAAAGAAACTGAAAGCGATCTAGAAGATGGTGACTGGCCTTGACAAAAACGTGGAACACAAAATTACACTACCTGTGCTAACTCATGAAATGTCATGAATTAACACAGGTAAACGACTTTAACGCAGAATCGGTAAACACTACGGCTCCCAAAGTCTGATAGCGGAAAATAAAAGATGTGTCAAAGAAATAAAGCAAAATTTAGTTTAGAAAATATTATTTACTGAGATAAAAATAAATAATTTTCGACAGAAGTCACATTTTCGAGAAACGCCTATATTACAACCAAGTTAATAAAGGCTAAGTATGAGGGCGTATAAAGGAGGAGGGCGCATAAAAGGACAAAAATAATTAAGGAAAGAAACAGATACAACAAATTAGTACTTTGTTGATTGTCCATTTGAATTAATTACGGCAGAAAGTCTGTCAGACATAGACATGATGAGGTTATCTATGGTGGATTGTAAAATGTAATTATTGAGTATGAAATCCAATTTGTCCTGCATTGAAAGAGTCTTCTTAGCTTTGTGCCAATTTCTTTTGACTATTCGAAAAATATTTTCGGTAGGATTCAAATCGGGACTGTTGGCCAAGATGAAAATGGATTGGGAACCAAATGCGGAGAGGGTGGTTGTAGTCTAAAATGTTAGATTGTATTTGCAAGCGACATCAAATTCCTACCTCTTTAGAGCGGTGGACAGGTTCATTGTCGTGCAAAATTACAGTATCCATTTGACGGCGACTTATGCCGTTGTAGTCGAAAGCATCCTTGACAATTGCAATAAACACCTTGCTGTTGATCGTGTCGGATGTTGACCGCCAGACAGGCCGCTCATCGAATTTAATCGCCATCCAAACCATCATCCGCCAACAGTTCTTGAATGTTGCCGTCGGTGTAGTGCGTTCTCTTGGGAAGTTCTTTCCACATATGACGGTTTAGAGCGATTTCGTAGGCTTATCTAAAAATAAAACCTCATCGCAGAAGAAAATGCTCTTCCAAAATGAAGACCTGTAATCAATATAATTCTTAGCAAATAAAAGTCGTTCTCTAATTAGTTTTCTACTTAAATATGGCTTAATCATGGCCTTCCACCGCTGCAGTTCAAATTCCTTCATCCTTTTCCTAATGATGTTCATAGAGAACATCGGCAGATGTTCCCGCTGAATGGTCTCAATGGGCACGTAATGAAACTTTTTTAATGTACGACGAATAAAATCGTCGTCTTGCTTTCTTGTGGACCATTGGGTCCCCGTATCTTATTTCTAGGAACAATTTTATCATTAATAATGCGCCACAGAGTGACCTTACTAATATTGAAAATACTAGCTAACGACTCAGGCGGGATCCCCTCCGCCGCTAATTTTCAAATACGCTTGAAGTCAACTTCGGATAAGTATTGTTTAGACATAAGTATCGTTTAGCGTGATAGAGAAAGGTGACGGCATGTCGCGCGTACTCAATATGTATTCGTTTACGATACGCATTTTTGGCCTGGTAAAACAATCGCACTGATAAACTTTTTTATTTCGGTATTTTGAAACATAAAAACTTACAGATTTGTAAAATAGAATTTTCAGATGAAGAATCGCACTTTATTTCCCGAATGCAATAAGATGTAATTTATCTGCATCTCCCCGAGTTTCTTGATATTTACATTCAATTTTTTCTTTTTGTACCAAAGCTTATTGAAAAGTGTCTTTTTTAATAATCTTTTTAAACAGATTAATAAGGCAAAACAATGAATTTCGATCCGAAAGCTTTAATAGCGTAGGAAACTGCTTGAATATCAGGAATCCTCGGATTTCGCCTAAATTCGGCCCGTTTTCTATTTAATATACAGATCCGTATCGAACTTTCCTTCAACAAACGGCCTTTTCTTCCTTATTCCAACTAAATAAACACAAATAACAACACCAAACATACGCTACAGTTTCCACTCTAATTTTGACCTCGGCATTTCATGAGTTAGCACAGGTACTGTACCTACTACCCAATAGCTTAAGTTTAATAATTGGTCAACGAGGTATTTTACCCTACGACTACATATACAAACAGCTTTTGTCTATATTAATTTGCTCATTCGAGTTGTCCTAAATAACTTATTGCAGAAGTTGTTCACTGGGTATCAAGTGCTAAAATAAAATTAAAACAATTATTGCGGTCATTAAACAGGCAAAATACTGGGTCGGTAAAGAGATCCGGGCAATCACCCTATCAGAGTTTGCCACTGCCTTTAAAAGCAGAGACCATGATTGTATTTTCTTAAAATGATATCTTTTTTAACGCCATGGTCCATCCCAAAATAATAACAGACTTTATCCCTGACTACGTTGTAAGTCACTTTTTTATTTTTCTCAATGTTTGACTGTGATGCTTTAAAAGTTGTGCGTCTTTTCATGCTGAATTTTAAGGGCTTTTCAGATGCAGCCTTTCGTGTTTAAAATTGATACTGCAACGCCATGCAATGTACCGGTCACATTAAGGACATCCAATGAAGAGCCTCCCCTAATAGTTTAAGGCAATAAGTGGAGACTTTTTAACCAATCAGATTGACAAGGAAAACGAATATGTTGATCAATAGAATCTCGAAATTATGTTAGCCTATTTTGGCAATCTCGCATGAAACACGACAAATTATGTATTCGTGATGTGAAGCAGATTTTTCAAGAAGTTATTTCTGTCATCCAGTCAGAACTCAAAGAAAGGCCCTAGGGAAATAAAGACAATGAGAAAAATAGAATTTAATTAAATTTCCTTCGGTTATCTGCCCAAATGTTCGTTGAATATTTAAAATAGCAAATTTAATTTCTATTTCATTATAATAGGGCATACCAAAATGAACAGAAGTGGACAACAAAAATCCATAGCTTATTTCAAACTTTTAAATAAAACTAACATTTCGTTTCATTCTGCTATGTTTGAGACAATACAAACTGTGATTTTTATGGCAATGGCATCCTTTTTAAGACTCCTTTTGCCGTCGAGGGTAGTACACAACTCGTTTGCTTTGAATCAGCAGTCATTTGCATTTTTGTTTTACATTTATGGTCGTACCGAATATTTTTAAAGTATTCCGAGTTTAAGGCAGCCTAAAGTAATTCAGGGCTTAAGAGTCTTTGTGAAAATCTGCAAAACATAAAGCTTGAACTTTTGGAGTTGCTCTGATATGACATAAAATTTGTACCTACGTTTTATATTGCTTGCGGCCTTCCGCGTTAACGTGTGTGCAACTTTAAAGCCATTGCAAAGTAATATAAAAAGACTTCTGCATTTATAGTTGTCTTTTCAATCTCGAATTGTTTCTGTCAGCATATCGCGCGTTGTTTTTAACACCCAGCTGCAGAAACAATATTAAATTTCGTCGGCAAATTGCAAATCGTACTTGCCGCAAAGAAACTGCCTCTGGATGCCTATTTTGCTTTCTGAGTCTTAGTTAATTTTACGCAAGTTTACTACTTAAATTGTTTTGTCTTTTTTTACCGTATAGTTCCGGAAAAATAATTTCGGTCCTAAGTATACATCAAATGTTTTAATCGTGACTAGTTATATTATTTAACTGTTCGATGCGTCCTGCGTAACATAACTGGGGTTATGAAGCAGTGTCCAACAGACCATATATAATAATAAGACTGTTCCTATCTTTTAAATACAAAACATAATACAAGGTAAATACAGTCTTGGCATAAAAACATAGCTGCTGCGATTTTTTTTTATATTGAGAACCGCAAAACAATGAACACTCTCTAAAAGTCATCGCAAAGAAAACCCAACTCACGTTAGTACGTACTCTTGGTTTTTATTAGAAGGGTTGTTTGAATAGCAAGAATATTATGGTGCGCTTTAGCGTGTACTTAGTTTTTACATCGAGCACTAGGAAAGACGAAAAAACCCTGGTTTCGTCAATTGTTTCGCTAATCATTTCACCATATGAAGAACCTGATCTTTATGGAGATTCGCCGCATGTTGTCTCCAAGCCCTGCCAACTTTTCATTTGCATTCGTGCACATTTTTTTGTAAGACTAGAGTGATAAGTACGACCAATTACTTGCAGCACGTTCGTTCAATCATACAGTATATCGGATTTATGGAGAAAAGTTTAACGACAGTTTCGAAAGAAAAGTGATTTGTTCGTCACACGTTTCCCCAAAGGGATGCACAACATTGTTCCGTTGTGATAAACGGAGTTGTCTAACGTTCCTAGAAGCCCAGTGTCGAATATACGGACCACAGGTCATTCTGCTCTTCAGCACACATCACATCCTTAGTTTACGACAAAACGAAGGAGCAACACTCTCTTCGTGTCTGCAAGTGACAAAAAGCAGACTAAGCATGAGTTATTCAAAGAACCTAATCTTGGGGTTCCAGTGGTAAACATATTTAATTGAATACTATTTCCAGGGACGTTATTTTTTTCTACCACAACAGAACCGTATATAGCACTTGTAGGTAATCAGCATTATGCTGAGTTCTCATAATAGAAGAAGTACACAATACATGTCAAGCGAGCCCTGGTAATCGAAGATGGTAGGCAGTTTGAGTAATAATTGAATGCGAAGTATGATAACAAGGAGAAAAGAGAGAAATGATGGAAAATGAGCAAAGAATGCGACAGCCATTGCAGCTTATCACGGAATCCAAACAGGATAAAGATTAATCCTGCGCGGTACGTTAATGACGGGCTTGCTATTTTGCACTTTCTTGGTGCTTAATCGCGCATCCTACTTCTAGTCTGTCTTTTTAATAAATTATTCCACAAAGTTCCTGATTACACTTCATCTCATTAATTTGATTTACATGTCCCAGCCCAATTACGACAATCGAAGTTTATTAAAATAACGGTCAACAAAAGATTCTCAATGCTGCAATTTTAGTGGATGTTCTTTTAAGGTATACAACAAAATTACTACGCTTTTCAAATTTTGTTTGACGACGAATTACCTATTTTGCTTCACATTTTAGTACTACTCAAATTTGTTTCTTCAATATTTAAGTACATAATCAGTGCGTTTGAATGTTTTTGAAAGTCTGCTGTTTTTGAGGAAACAAGGTATACCGAATACTTAGCTCTGATCAGAACATACTCAATGCTTCAAAATGGTAGCGTTTTTGCGGCCCAAAAACGCCTGCCAGTACTGCCAAGTTTGCCCGTCACTTATTAAAGAACCATAGCTGGTTAGATTGTATTTACACATTAAATTCAGTTTCCTTTGCAACTACACACGTATTTTTATCGATCCCTTAAATTTCGGCTTGCTATATCTCTTTATTTGCTAAGGACTTTAATGAGGCATCAGCTGTTAGGTCGTGGTATGGTAGGGAAGCAGATCAAAATCGCTTTTCGAAAAATAAGAAATCGCTTATAGCGAAAAGCAGTAAAGCGCAAAAGGCCGACAACGTTCTAGGCCCATAGTGAAATCAGCAATTTGAAAGAAATTGTTTACGCTTTGTTCTCAAACGTGGCCTTCAAACATGTCTGCTCCATGAAAAACCAATGCAAAACTGTCCTCGTTAATCTCTGATGTTGCAAGGGTAGTCTCAGCTCTTAGGTTTTTACAATATTAAGCATAAGTAGCTTTTCATTTATCAAATTTAACCGAATTCCAATGTGCATTTATTATTCAATAAAGAAGTGAATGAACGGTTTAATTTTTTCAGTATTTTGCAATACACAAGGCAAAATTGTAAACGCCTGCATATGAGAAACCCTTCATAACTGGTGGATTTATAGTTTTTGCGCTCATCTTTGGTGTGATGGAGGACCAATGTAAAGCGTGCAGGCCAGTAAATACTCATCCAGCTGTCGGGAACAAACCAACCGTCAGTAACTGAAAAACCAAGAGGTTAACGGACACTCCCATACAACGCATCTTTTCCTGGGTATTTCATTGTTTCTTACAGTTGCCGCAATCACCCTGGCGCAGGCCATGGTACGACTGGGAAGCCCAAAGTCTCCAACACGACGCAGAGTCGTGAACATCATTTGTGTTGCCCATTGTTACCTTTGTAAAGTCGTCTACGTGGTAAGCGTTGGAAAACACAAGTGGAACTGCCAAAAAAGTTGAAACCGGTGTAGAAATTGTCTCAGATGGTGAGACACGACGAAAAATCTGGAAATGTGCCCGCTTACCAAAGAGTTGGAATCCTGACCCGAGGACTTGCTCGTGTGACCAGAAAAACCATGTAAACGTGGTACTAGGGTCGAACTGTCATTAGTCACTGCACAACCCCTTTCGCGGCCTACGAATTCATCCTTACGCATGCTGGTGGTTTATGGGGTTGGTTTTTTGCGAGCGAAAGCCAAAAGATACCCAGTGCAAGAAACGGGACATTCTATGACAACAATTAATAAATAAACTCTCACTTTTCTTCTAGCAGACGGTTCATATTGGGCAGCAAAATGCCACAGATACAAAAGTACGTTACAGATATTAAGTACTAAAGACAGCAAAATATAAATGACCTGCAGGTCACCATCTAACTACTTCCAATTTTAACTTATTGCTTACTTTGGCCTAGCAAGCAGCTGAGACATACGTTGAGACTGTTTTCCATTTAGGAGAAACGCACATCGATAAATGAACCAGCCTAATCTAGAACTTACCAAGGATATTAACCTGCAAGAGCTCACCCTACAACGAGCCACGATGGAACAGCGCGACGCGCGTTATTTGGACGCGGGATAGAATTGCACGCCTAGGCGCTGGCTCACGCCGCACTGACTGTTTGCGTTCAATCCACGCATCAGTTGACTGACCAGCTCAGATAATGAATTTGCGCCTGGAAGAGGAAAGACAAAGTGAGGACAAATCTGACATCTGCTTTCTCATAGCATTCCAGCTCACAACCCTCTGAGGTGATTTCAAACGATCACCGTTCGCCGAAAGTCGTGCCTTCAGAGGCGGCCAACAGGCGGAGTTACTCGTCTTGCTCGCAGGAGGAAGAGCCAGGCTATAATATCTCGCTCTAAATGTAGCCTCCATAGCACTCTCATTCATCTGGGATTCGAACCCCATTTTCTCGTTTTTGAGGAAAACCTCGTCCAGCAGAACAAACCAGGCGTGTGTGACACGCCCGTATACGGGCTGCTTAACCCTGTCAGCCACTGCATCCGATCTCGCCTCAGGACTCCTTGACTCACTCTTGACACTGGACCCAGGAGGAGGAGGAGGAGGAGGAGGAGGAGGAGGAAAGGGAAAATGCAGTAGGTGCAGCACAAGTCTGCCCTCACTGCAAGGCAATTCACGCGTAAGTCACCGTCCCTGTGACCGTTATGCTCTGCAACAGACAGCAGACACCATCGTTCGCAACGGTCAAACTGTCGGTAGTCGTAAAGTTATAATTAGCCCCTTACATCATAACCTTCATTCAAAAATAGATAAAAGTTTAAAAGAAGACGAAGGCGCGGTCACTGAGACGGTCGTCATTGTGCCATCGTCCTCTTTTAAACAAGAACCTGGGATGCAAATGTTCTCTTCCATTCGATAGATAAAAGTTATTTACAGTCGTTATATTTAAATGTCAGGGCAATTTTAAAATAGTTGAAATTTCATGTCAAAAACCGTGAAGGATAGCCTGACCAACACGCACTTTTATCCTCTTTCTGTCTATGATCTTATGGGCATTGCAAAATCAGATCCAGCGTCTTTTTTCGAAACTTTGATGGTGTGTCTTACATTTCGTTTACAATCTATGAAAAATCTCGTAGACTAGAACTTTCACACATTGTACGGAGATTGAGTTTAGTCTGCCAGCAGTCACGATATATAAAGCATGGATTTGTGCATGAATGAATCTACAGCACAGTAGGTGGGCCAACTCATGAAATATCAGTCGTAATTCCGAAATATGTTTTTTTCAAAAAGGTAACCTAAGTAGGGTTCTAAAACTAATTGGCGTGCAGCATAACTCTATAATAATCCAGTTACTCCAAAATGCCGGCTTTCGAACGAATGTCTTTTCGGTTGCATGCAGAAACTATGTTATGTAAAAAATGACTACTAATGTAGCGTGAATTTTCTCATTGTTTTTCGACGCCCTAAAACATGTAACCATATTCAACGAAAAACATGCATAAAATATTCATATCCTCACCCATTCGATAGAAAATGACGTCCTCTTCCAAGTTTATACTTGAAAGAAGGGTATAATTCGGTTTTCAGCAAGTTTCTGATTTTGGAATTGTTAATACCGTGAAATGGCTGTTCAGAAAACGTCATGTCTCTGCATTTACCAATGTGGCTTCTGAAGTTAACAATATGGCCCAAATCTGCTGCAATATTTCACGAACCCTATATGGTCTCCTCTTAATACCGTAGATAAATGTATGGCTTTCCGTGCGCGGAAAATATACGGCTGAATGCAAGTGCAATGTCAGGCGTTGGTTAAAAATTATTCGGGAATTGAAACAGCTTTTGAAAACCAAATTATACTTTTCTATCGACCATGAAATTGAAAGAAGACATCGTCTTTTACTGAATAAGCAACAGAATATTTTATACATGTTTTCTATGACGTATAGTTAAATTGTTAAGGGCATCAACAGTCAGTGAGAAAAATGTCTGCGGCATAAGAAGTCACTTTGTACAGAGTGTAATTTCCACATGAAGTCGGGAAAGAGGTCGTTCTAAGGCCGGCATTTTGAAGTAACTGAATTTTTACAGAATTATGTTGGGCGGAGATTAGTTTCACAGCCCTATTTAATTAATCTTTTTGAACCAAAAACGCACTTTAGAATTTTGTTTGACATTTCATGAGTTAGGCCACCTACCCCATATGAGTTCGTATCGAAAAACTGACGAACTCATTTGAATGAAAACTAAAACTCACTCGTTGACTCGTTCTAAACAATTAATTTATTCCCTACGTGAACGCTATTCACTGGCAACGAGCTAGCAATAATCTCAAACCACTGTTTACCTTACGATTGCATTCTTTTGAACAGCAGTTTTTCATTTCGCTATTTATCTTTTCGTCTTTCTGCATTTTAATGATTTTTGATCATATCGTTCCAGCGCGCAATGAAGATTTTTCACCTTAGTTGATGCATCTGACAATGGTTGATACTTGTGGTGCCTTTATAGGGCTTTTAAAGATGTAGAATAATTTATTTTTACGAAAGGAAACTAGATCAGAACGTAACTGAAGGAACGCGCAATATAAAGAAACTATTTATCGGGGATGCCGCAAAGGGCAAAAAACGTTACGTTAATCCCGAGAAGTCTGTTAATAACGCAGTCCTGACAAAGAAAGATCAGTAGATGGGATTTGATAACGACGACCTGCGCAAAAACCGCAAAATACCTGCAGGAATATAGGGTGCTAAATTATCTCATATGACCTTTGCTCAGCCTTTTCAGATGATAAAAAGCGAGGAAGCTGGATTGACGGACAGATGGACATAACGTGAGCTAAATGAGGGTCAAATACTTCATAATTTCAAATTCTGTTTGATGTCGGTTGTTCGTAAAACCGAGAGCAAAATTCATTTGTATTATAGCTTACCACGAAAGACAAATATGTCATGCATCGTCATCAGTCTGTACAACGACCGTGCAGAAACCAAACCACGGATGCACTACAACAGAATTTAAAAGATCATAGATGTCTTGATCACCATCTTGGTGTTTTTATTGGTGTCACCGGAGAAAATACCGTTAAGATAATCACGGTAAAGTCTCATTGTTGACCAACCGAATAAATGCACCAAACGTGTCGGCATGTAGAATTTTTGAACGCCAAATTCCAATTCTTTTGCATAATGTGACCGTCTCTGTGTTCATATACATCCATCCAGAAATTGGACCAAATGGCTTCTGGAGCTCCACCTTAGCCACCTTAGCACACCAGATGCGTAGTCTATGGCATGTAATGCTTTGCACATTTAACTCACTTTAATCGAAAGGCACTTGCTAGTGAAAAACCAACGAGAAACCCGATGGTTTTGAACCTTTGACCTTTTTCGAAAGGGACACAGTCAAGTTTTGTCTTGTTGGCAAAAAGGTTGCTGAGGCCCGTAGAGTATACCGAAGCAATGTTGCATCGAGTTGAACGCATTTATCAAATCAACCATTTTGTGTGTCACAATCTTACACCTTAAGTTCCATGTTAACGTAATAAAAAAGATATAGAGTTTCTGGATAAACGAAAGTTTACACTGCGAAGGTTTACTTCCAAACAAAAACAGATCAAAAATGTGATTTAATCGAGTCGGAGCAGCATTGTATGGTTGAAATTTAGTGCACGACTATCTTAAACTGGTTTGCGTTGCCGCCTGGGTGGATAATCATTTTTCGCTGCTGGTGCGTTTTTGACTGTGCGCATAGTAGTGGCGCAAAAAGCTTTCGGCCACCTTGCGTCAACTTCATATGGCTTTTCATTCAGATGACATGTTGGATTTAAGCATACGTCTGAATGATCAACTGACCCTAGGCCTATTTGTGCAACAAGCATATGACTTTATTTGCCTAGTCCATTGTTCCAAAAAAGCTTATACCCTTAAAAAGGCACGATGATTTTGCGTTCATGTCTTCATGTTTGCAAGTAATGCGGCTGACAAGGTCTTCATGAAGATGCTTATGTGGCGAACCCCTGATATCAAACGGGAAAAATCAGACTGATTAAAAGTGCTGAAGATATAGGCTTTGTAAGAACCCGTCCCCAAAATAAGATCAAGCAGTTATTCAATTGACAGCTACAAAGATTACTTACATGAGTGTATTTCTACAACGGCCCAACCAACTGATGTTGTGTTAACAGGAACATTGTCAAAGCAGAGGAATCACCTACTGCAAAGCTCACATCTACTTGGCAGTGCAGATCACTTTTTGCTCTTGTGTTTTCTTAAATTATAAAATTCGTCATGGAAACCGAGTAGTATAACGCAACGAAATTTGAAATCGCAATATCGAAAACCACAGTCATATAACAGCCAAATTCTTGTTAAACGTCATGTAAATACTTACACAGGTCAACATCAGTTCTTCTTAAATATCGAAGGCCAAACGTTTTGTAGCCACTGCTGAATTCCGGGTGTGCAAATTTTTGTTTTTTTAGATTTTTCCTTCAGCAAATGTGACAGGTCCCAGTGTGTTCAGTTTTACAAGAAAATGCCTATTATGCGAAATCCGCTAACGCCGAGTTCCTCATGCTTTCAGTAGCCAAAAACAACCGCTTTTAAAAAGACATAGTCGACTTTATGAATAAATGCGTACTAACATAAAAATAATTAATTTCTTTTTCAAAGGAGGAATTTTGAAGAATATTTATACTACAAATCACTCGGACAAGGCTGGCTGCGAGGGTGCACAGGAAGGACGTAAAAAAATAAAATGTGGGGACAAGTACTTAAAATCTGTACTTTATTGACTGTCTGTTTGCACGTAGCACGGCAGATATTTTCTCAAGCCTTAAGATAGCTGGATTGCTGCTCTTGCTTTTCTACCACAAAGCCAAGCTTCTCTTCCATTGAAAAATTATCTTCTGTTCTGTGTTGCTTTCTAATAATAAGTCCAAAAGGATTTTGGATGGAACTCAGGTCCGGGCTGTTAGCAGGATTAATGATCGATGGAGGTCACATGCAGACAGTTTGGCTGTTGTCTAAAACGTCAGAGTACAGTTGCAAGCGTCATCGAATTCAAGCCTCTTTGGAAAGATGGACAGCAGCGTCATCGTACAAAGTTATGTTATCCATTCGGCGTCGATGGATGTCGCTCTAACCGAAGACATCCTTAAAATGTCGAAAAAAACCTTGCTGTTTATGGCGTCCGTGATCAACCTCCAGACTAGCTGCCCCTGAATTCGACGGCCATCCAAACCACCAACCGTTAACAGTTCTTGAACGTTGCTGTCTGCACGGCGTGCTCTTTTGGAAAGTTCTTTCCACATAGGGCTATCCGGCTTATCTATAGCGAGACCGCATCGCAAAAACGAATGCTTTTTAGGGAGCTTAAAGAAGAATTAATGAGACAGAATGTTTGCTTATTAAAATGAACATAATGCTACTGAAATATAAATCTTTTAATCGTGCGTTTGCACTATTAATGCGCAGAAACGTGCCTCCAAGCGTCATGTCAAACCCCTTAATGATTACGGCCGATACGATAATTGCATTTATTTTCACAGTAGCTGGCCTAGTTCGTGAATCGTTAATCAAAATTTTGAAGTGTTTTGACCAGAAAAGATTAATTAGATGAACTCTTGTATTGATTATTGGGCAAAATTATTCCGAAAAACATCAGAACCGCCAGGATACCGGTCGACTACACAAACCACACTTGGTCAAGTACTACTACTTAAGCATTTTGAATTTTTCCATTGGAATTTTGATAGCATTAATAACTCAAAAGTGTTTTGCTGAAAACATGCACAAAATTATCCTTTCTTATATCCATTTGCAGCAGCGTAAGTCTTCTTTAAACGTTGGGCCAAAATAAAGGGTATCTTGCGGTTTGGAAAGTGTTCATAATTACTATATTTTTCGGAACGTGAAAGGTCTATTTCCATAACCCTGTGTCTGCTCGTTTACTAACGCTGCCTGTGAAGTAAACAATATGATTCACCTCCAGTGCAAAAACATATAACCCTCATATAAAGTCTCTTTAGTAGTGTAGAGAACCATATGATTCTCCTCATACGGAAGGCAAACGGCATATATTTTTGTGATCTTAAGCGTAAGTGTAACTGAATGCTGGGTTTTAAATTAATAGGGGGTTGAAACGTTCTCTGAGGTCTAGTAACACTATTTTTGAATATAAAATTTGAAGGAAAGTTACGTTTCTACCAAACAGGCACAGAAAAGCGTATTATGTGCATTCGTCATATACGGTACATCGGAATTTATATATACTTTAAACACCATTTTAAAAAATGCATACTACCTATTTTGCTGCTGGAAAAAAGATCATACAAAAACCCGTCTCCTGCTGTGAGTGAAATTTGGAATTATGCTCTACAAGAATCAATATTATAACATCATCTCTATAATCTTTCCAGTGGAAAAATATATTCCAAATTTTGGCTAACATTTCATGAGTTAAGCCCGTTACTTTAGATTTTCATTAAATCTTTTGTCATACTCGTATTGAAAAACAGCAGCTTTTCATAAGTCACAGATCAGCAAGATTTTACATGAAGTGATTATTCCAATGAAGGAAGCCGCGCAATCCATGACCAAAATAGTCCAGTCATTGCCAACGTCTGTATGAAAAAGGGGTATATTAAGAAGATACACTTTTCAGAAGGAAATGCGAAATCAAAGCCCGAAAACGGTGAAAAAAAGCATCCCCTTTATGAATATTTTGAAACTGTTATTTCATATGAGCTGATTAAATGGAGGGGTCTGTGTGGATAAGATTATAATAAGGGACCAGATTTTTGTCAGTCTAAAACTCAGTCATAAGCCGCTTTCCCAGTAAGCTGTTGGGGTCAATCACTACTTGCAATCATCTCTGGAAATATATGCAGGAAGAATTTTGAAGGGCCAGATTTATAGGCAAGCCAGTGGTATTATCAATTTTCGTAATTGCTAACTGATGGAAAAATTGATTTTTCTGTTTTGATAATTTTTGACTTGGATAACAACTCGTCTGTTAAGGCAACTCTCCGTATGTTTTTTTAAATGCAAACGTCTTTCAACACAATGAGGTTGTGCCTTCACTAGCAGTAGACACGTTTACGCAATTTTCCGGAAGTTGGTGTTTTAATGTTTGCAAATTGGCCTTGGTTGTTGAAAAGGCGTGGTTATTTGTATTAAGCGAAATGAGGTTTTAACGCAAAATCACTTGTCAAAATTTATTTTGTTTTTGCCAAGAAATGTGGCAATAGAGGAAACAATGGATGGTATGCATACGGTCTATGCATAGCTCCACTTTCATGACAAGCCTTCGTGAAAGAGAGTGGAGGATTTAGCGGTGCCGTTAATGCTGACTCTGAAACACTCTGGTGTTGCTTCTATTATAATATGTTGAAGTTATTAAATCAAAAGTGCCATAGTGATACCAGGGTTTGAAGCTTACGAAAATTTTAGTTTTTTCTTATATGGGCTTTAGTAGTTTTGTCAGAAGTTCGGTGGAAATACCGATATGTATTTCTAAACGCCTCATATCAGACCCTGCCGTGAAGGTAAATGGAAAGCTTTGTCCGAGACATTTTAACCCCTGAAAAGCCTCTACGTAAACGTACATTAGAAAACTAACATATGGGGTATCAATGTATCTTGGAATGGAACATCAAAATACCTCAGAGGATTGCTCTCCAATAAAATTAAGAGGAGAGTATTATCATAATATACTTGAAGAACCCATTTAACAGTTCTCATCTCTCCTCGCCAGAAAAGTTAAATTTCATCTCCTTCAAGCATTAAACAATGATCAGAACACAATTATTATATATTTATTGGAGAATGATCTCGTCTCAGTTAGTCACTGTTATTATCACAAAGCATTTAAGATATTTCCGACGAGATTTCCGTTCATACGTTAGTAAACTAACCTTATCTACTTACAGTGCTGATGACGGGCATTATCTTTAGGCGTTGTTGGAGTAACAAGGTATACTGAAATGACCACTCCCACTTATTTATCTTTACTAGCCAGTGATGATCGGCATCTTGGGTTTCTTGTTTGAAGTACGAGCATGCACCATTTAATCATCAAAAGGGTTACGACTTGAGATAGAGCCCACGACGACTAGGTGAGTAAGGGCATCTCAAGCGTTATTTGTTTTTGTCAATAATGACTTCTTGGCAACTGTACCAGGGGAACCCAGAAGTAGGGCATAAAGTAAACTAAAAGTGCTCATAGTCGATATGTAACCGAGAGAGTAAACTTCGACATCATGTCAGTACGGGAGCCTATGTCACTAACAGCAAAAGATTTAACCCGTGAAACAGACAATTTCAGTTATTCCCTCAAACCTATTTATCAATACTTTCAAATATATATAAAACACTGTCATTCAGATTAAATGACAAATATTTTTAGACAGTTATCGACTTCGTTAAAAATTAGTCACTTCTTAGCAGAAGTAAAAATACCGAGAGCGTAAAAAGCCGTATCAAACGATAAAAGTGCTTAGTGCATAATAAATATCTTGGCAGATTTCGGGTAATTTATTTTGACATAACCGTGAAAAACCCGGAGACATTGGTGGGATTAGAACTCATCACAGCAATGGGGAAGGCTTACGTACAGCCAATGCTCCAGCCGCCTGAGCTATGAGTCTGCCACTGATTTGAATATTCCCGAGGTCATCGAGATTTCACAGCTAAACAGAAATAAGTTATTCAAATTCTGTCAAAACCCTATTAATTACGTGATCGTTGTAGTCATCTAGTGGGTTCTAGATGCATTATTTAGGAAATCCTGTCTGGGCAGTCTGCCCACGGTATCGGATTTAGTGGATGCCATAAGTTACATTAGGCTCGGTGGATAACTAGACCTTAATGCGATTAAACTCACGGCTTCCAGTGGGGCTTGTAGCTCAAGCGGCTAGGGCGCTAACTGCACCCAAGCCTACTCCTCGCTGTCGTGGATTTGAATCCCACCAAAGTCGCCGAGGTTTCCAGAGTTTGATCAAAATACATCAACTAGAAGGTGCAAAAAATGCAAATCGATTCAAAGGTATTGCCTACTACCCTTAAAATATACTGACCCATAAAATATACCAACCTAGCAGGATATCTAACACAAAAGAAGCAGATTAACCTTTAAAGAATTTATTGAGGAAGTACCGAAACTCATTATCCGCAAGGAACAAGTGTACTTCATGATGCTTAGCGACACTTCAAAACTTAGCACAGGATTGGGAGCCAAAATAGTTTTTTTTATTTCTCGAATGGCCAGATCAAAAATGGTTTTATCTGATTTTCTGGGCAAAAAAGCCCTAGGACTAGAAGCCTTTGTGAATTTACATGTCAAAAGGTTACTTTATGACTAAGAGCTGCAAATTACCTGTTAAATTCAATCAACAATGAACCATTTTGGTAGCAGGAAAATTTTCTTCAATTTAGTTACAGCGATTTTCATTGGATGCCAAGACGTCCCTGAAATTAATGAGAATACTTTGACATTTTTAGTTCTCACAGCTGATTATGTGATAAGACTGCTCCTGCAAGTTACCCATGTCGAATGTTTAAAACAAAAATTTATTGAAAATATTTGCCTGTGTACTGAGTTCTCGGACGTTCTTGTGTCTAGACGGAGGCTTTAGTAGCATTTTTATCTTCGCCTAAATGGAAAACCAAATAAATAAATGAAATAGGCATCTTTGATTAAAGACTGTCTGAACTTGCTGTTGGTTGCAACATGGGCCTTCTATTGTGAGTTCCTCCTTTAGAAAACGCCCCGTTAATGCAATTTTTGGCAAGCCTATGACTTCCGTCTTTTTAGGTTAATGTTAATGGGGGTTGAACGTTGTTGCTCATAATCTTCTTCAAACAATACTGACAGATGTTCTCTCAAAAATAGAAAGTTGCCTTTTACTTTTTAGAACGAGTTTTTGTCATTGCTGATTGATTCTAGGCTTGTTTCTACGGTCTCCTTTGCAGGAAAGTCTAGCCATGTAAATCAAAATATTTTCCAGACGACTAAGGCAGGATTTTTTTAATCAACCGAGCATTTATTGAAAACTGGCCTCATAAGGCATTTCGATTTTTCAGAAGAGACAGTGACGAGTGAACTTTCCTTTCGGTAAATTTTCATTAGGCCAATACAGTTACATAGGGTGGGGTACAGTGAGTGAAACAAAAATCGATAAAAGTTATGTTTTAAATTACAGGCTAGGCAAGAGCGGAAGGGCGCAGAAAGTTGTATGTGGTAAGTCAACCTTTGACCACGGTAAGCGCGGAGCCTGAACAAGGTTCTTTTGGGCGCATAGGGTCGGTTTTCGTAACCTTATGGCGGCCGCTTCTGCTGTTGCTAACAGGCGCTGGCCCAGTAGCTTAGAGTTGCTCGAGAGGACCTTGTAAATCACACGAAATGCTTCAGTGGGGTCCACACGATGCCCTAAGTCCACTGCATGCGCAAGGATGGCGCTGTCTATTCTCCTAGTTTAACCCTTTTCCAGCCATGCGGAAAGGTGCTCTCGTATTCTCTTGGAAAGATGCTGACTCGTACGACCAATATAACCTGCTCCACAGGAGCAAGTGCATGAGTAGATGCACATTGAGGCGGTCTGAGGTGGCAGCCTATCTTTGCCTTCTCCGCGTAAAATAGGGTTAGTAGAGAATTATATGCGAACCCTTGCTGCTGGGAAGGTTCCCATCAGATACTGCCTAAGAAATATTTTCCCAGACTTTTAATTGCGGATGGTGCAACACAGAAGACCGCCATTCAACGTTATTCCAGTATTTTAGGAAATACAGTCGTATACATCTTTGACACAGGGTCATAAAAGATGAAGGAATCATCCTTAGCGGAAGCGGCGGGACAATTCACATCCAGGACCATTTTATTCAAACATATCTAAAAAAACAAACTGAATGCCCGCGTAAGATTTTGGTGCGCCTGTTCATTTGGATGAATTTTTTACGAGTTAGACATCAGAAAATAAGTATATTTCGCCCATGCTGGTTGGCGCAGAAAATTGCACATGCATTTGAAGACGCTTACTTTTGTCTAAAAGAGTCGGTTATTTTTATCAAGATAATTTAAAGTAAAGCTTAGTTGAAATGAATTCCTTTTTAATACTAAAGTCAATTTGGTGGGCAAAATTAATAAATCCCGAGATACATCAGAAAAACGTTTTGGTTTTTGCCAAAATGTTTTATAACTTCAAGCAACTGCATTAAATAAAAGACTTTGAGCTTCAGTGTCTGTCTCTTATTTATAAAATTTTCAAAAAATTCAGCAAATATAAAGTTCCTTTTAAACTAGCATTTATTGGCAGGAAGCACTCCGGCCATTATAATGTCTTCACTACTGAAGATTGTGCAATTTCCTTTTAATTATGTGTGTCTTTTGGTTTAAAGTTTTTTAGTACTGTTTACAAAATTCATATACGCCTCAGTATTTTCTGCAATTCTCCGGAAGTATTAAAAGGCTCTCTTATAAAGGAAGAACAGGTTGTCTTAACTTACTTTATGTAATGTGAAGTTTTCAAGCAACAACAGCAAGCACAAGTGAATGCTTTCTTTCGAACTATGAACAGAGTAAGAACTGCGAAAACAAACTATTCTTTTCATTTGCATAGAAAATTTAAGAAGATAAAACGTGGCACAAAATACATGGATAGAATGGCATTTGTCCGTTTTTAAATATATAAATTTAAAACGGCTTTATAAATGAGGGAAAAATATTCACTCTGCCTAGAAAAGGCTTTTTATAAATGAGATGGTCAAAGCATTCCACTATATCCCTTTCTTAGAAGTGTCTTAGAAATAGTGAACGACCCACAGACTGCATTTATATATATATAAATTCAAAATTACATAAGTTTTTAATTTTTTAGTTCTCTTTCATATTTTGCAGATTTGTAAATTCATTACCCAAATTCCTACGATGGACAAGTGATAACATTGCTGAGTTTTAGTGAAAAGATTATCATTTTAATTTCATAACACGGAAAGTGCGTATGCTTTGTTTCTAGGTCAGTCGTCCACAAGCAAAATCTGTAATGCAGCATTCGGTGCAGAACCTCCGACAGCGGGGGATTTTCCATGATTTATTACCAGCCAGGAGTTTTATTTGAGTTTGAAGGCAAAACATGTGAAATATGCCTCCAATAAATGTGTTCTCGAGCACAAAGGATCACGGATTTTATTGTAGTGTAAGTGAGTTCAGTTACACATTCGTGAAGGCAGGACGGGCTTAACGCATGATGTAAAGTAGATTTATCGTCAGCAAAATCTAAGCAGTATTATCCAAGTTCAGATATTTAAGGCCGGTATGCAGCCATAAAGGACAAATTTTAGAAATACAGATGATGTTGAGAAATCCAGATTACAACTGGTCTCTGCGTTTGACAGGGAGATTAGTTCCAGACCTCATCGTTTAAAGTTCGGCGGTATTTCAGCAGGTTCACGATTCCGCAGCAATTTAAAAATCATAGGTAAATATAAATTTATAGTCACAATTCAGACATTATAGAAACCATGGTAAAAGTGTCTCGAAAAAAACGCCTGTTTGTCAGATCAACAACGACAGTCTTGTCTCACAGTTAAAAATCCATTTCCTCTATGTAGCATGATAAGCATTTAAAAATCAACTGGCAAATAAATTTGATTTTGCTTTAACTCGAAACCTTATGATATGCCACGTTATCTTTGCAAATGAGCTTCTAAAACCAAATTCAGTGTTTATGTAAAAGCTTGCAAGAACCTCTGGTCTTTTGACCATGAAGATAATTATTATCGGACAGAATAACAGTGGTCGTCTGACGCTTCGACAAATTGCTCATTTTCAAGATAGTCATTATAATGTTGGAAAACCTCTTGTTCTTATGATATTTTTGTTACTCGTCGTTTAAACAGCTCTGGCCGTTTCGTGTTTGCTTAAAGCCTCCAGCAGCCTAGTTCTTGGGGCGTGATACTAGCATGGTGTGATGTCTTCAATAGTCCTCTCCGCATGTGATGGCGCTGTCGCCACTTGTTGATTTATCCATGAACGGAAAGCTATTGACTATTAAAAAATTTCAAAAATAAAGGCAGAGAGGTGCGATCTGTGTGAAAGAGAAAACGTTACCCACCGAGCTTCCAACTTTAAATAAGCTGATATTTCATAAGTGCAGACAAAGGAAGTGTTTTTTCTCATCTCTTTCTAGTGAGATAAATGGAATCTTGCAAATACTTTGAGTAACTAGCCCAGTCACATATTTGTCGATATAGTTCGAGTTCCAAATGACAGAACCCTATTCTTTTCCACTGTTTAATTGCCCGTAACAATCCTAATAAAGTATAGTCAATGTCGTGTTGTTAATCTACAACATAGTAATTTCATTGATATTTAAACTTGCGATTAACAAAAAATGCGGCACCTTTTATGTGACTGGATTCTGTGTGTCTCTCCACTAGCAAGCCACGGGAAATCCCGCGCGAATTTATTAGGTGGCATTATTATGTGAAAAGCCGCTGCACACTGCAGGTGCTCGTTATTTGTCTATATACACCATGAGTCTATCACATTTGGAAATGACATAATCAAAATCCTCTTGACTAATACAGCAGGTCTGCTAACTCGTGAAATGTTAGTCAAAATTCTGAAATGCTATTCTGTTTCGAAAAGATTATTTAGGAAAGTCTATAAAATCAATCATCGTGGAGCACGATTCTGTAATAATCCACCTATCTCGGGATGCCGTCTTTCGAACGCACTTTATTTCGAATGCATACAAAAACCTCTGCCTGTAAAAAATGACGGCTGAAGTAGCGCAAATTTTTCTCATTACCTTTCGATGCCTTTGAAAATTTAGTTATATTTCGTGAAAAACATACAGAATGTGGTTTTTGGTATTCAGCCGAAAAGAAGTTCGTTCGAAGGCCGGTATCCCAAGGTAGCTGAAGTATGGTGATTAGTTTCACATCCCTACTTGACTAATCTCTTCGAAACGAAGTCACATTTCAGAATTTTGCCTAGCATTCTATGAGTTAGCACATCTACTGTATACACAAAGGGCAAAATTCACTTCCAACTTTGTCAAAGTTTTTTGATCATGCTTTGCGAATTTATGCTAATATTCGTTTGAGGGGACATTTTTAACACTATGTCGACTAAAAAAACTACTTTTATTTACCTGAACAGTTTTTGGAGTAAATATGAATTTAAACTTCTGCTGCAAAAGCTATCTTTTTCAGTTATCAAAACGTTCAAAATATTTTACATGGCGGAGATGACTTGTATGCATCTAGATTGGTCAAAAATTAAACTTTGCGACTTTTGGCTTATCCCTTACAAGTCAGATGGAGTTCGAGGTCCGCGTTCTGCGGGTCTTTTAATCCACACTGGCTTGTCAGTGTATGTATAATCTACCGTTTTGCTCTTTGACTTTTGTGTGCTTAAAATGAATGTGGAGGCTCCAATTCCAATCACTTTTGTCATCACAAGAGTAATTTAAAAGTGCAACCTAACTGCGCAGCTGGTCATGTTAAATCCCTTCAGAATTTTAAGCTTTATCCAACTCATTTTAACAAGTTCTAAATGGGAGAAAAAAAAGATGAGCACATTTCCGTAAACACTCATAGGTTAAGCGTATGTGCTAGCAAATAAGTTGACAAAGAAACGAGATTTCGAGTTCATAAAAAACTGATTTTCGTGACCGGGAACATAGCACTTTACGACGCCCATTTCTCCACTCTGATAGCTGCTTAAAGAAATAAAGGATAAACAAGATCGTAAGAATTGCTCTACTCTTTTTGTTAGGCTCTATTGTTTGTTACTATGCATCAAATAAGGCCTGAAATAGTAATGTATATTTTACCATATGACAAGTCATCGTTATGTTTTATATAAACTGCTCTTCCCCGGGCACTTTGAAGGTAACTGGTTTTGATTTTTAATTAGGCCGCTTGATTTGCGTAAAAAAGAAAGAAAAATCCATTTTATGGGAGTAAAGACTTACGACGGCTGACAGATGTTTTTGAAACTTAGTCCCTGGGCGAACGAACCATTCAAATCCAAATGACTTTTTCTTGGCTGGTAATGTCTGTAAGCCTGTAACACAGTAACTTTTGACCGGCTACAGTAAGAGCAACCAAACTTTTTGACATTTTACTTTGATGAAAAGCACATGCTAAATTATTTACAACGTATACGCGGGATTAATCACAACTGCTTTTGTCGGGACACTAAGATAATGAAATCTCAGCAAACATTCACTGGGTGGTATATTGCTCCATAAATTTAGTTCCACCAAGAACATGCCTTTATTTTGCCAATTTAATGCAAGTTGATGTTCTAAGGTGGAAGGCAGGACGGCATACGCATGACAGGGCAGTACATACAGTAGATGTGCTAACTCCTGAAATGTCAAACAAAATTTCAAAAAGCGTTCTCGTTTCGAAAAGATAAATTAAGTAGTGTTGTAAAACTAATCCTGATGCAGCATAAATCTATAATGATCCAGTTACCCTAGGTGTCGGCTTTCGAAAGAACTTATTTTTGGCTGAATGCAAGATCTATTCTCCGCAAAAAAATGATTACTTAAGTAGCATGCAATTTTCTCATTGATTTTCGATGCCCTTGAAAATTCAATTATATTTCATGGAAAACATGCATGAAAATATTCATTCTTTTACTTATTCGGTAGAAAAGCCCGTCTTCTTCCAATTTCATATTCAAAAGAAGAGTATAATTCGGTTTTTAAAGAGTTTCTAATTGTGAGATTGTTTAATACCGTTAAATGGCCGTTCATGAAACGTCATGTATCTGCATTTACGAATGTGGCTTGTAAAGTTAACAATATTGCTCAAATCCACTGCTTAATTTTATGAACCTCATATGGTCTCCTCTTAACACCGTAGAGAAATGCATGGTTTTCCGTACACGGAAAATATACAGCTTGTAGTTTTTAAACCCTGAATACAAGTGTAACAGCAGGTTGGATTCAAAATTATTCGGGAATTAGAAAGGTTTTTCAAAACCGAATTATACTCTTCTTTTGAGTATGAAATTGGAAGACGACGGGATTTTCTACCGAATAAGTAAAAGAATGAATATTTTCATGCATGTTTTCCATGAAATATAATTGAATTTTCAAGGGCATCGAAAATCAATGAGAAAATCGCATACAACTTAAGTAGTCATTTTTTGCAGAGTATAGATCTTGCCTGCAGCCAAAAATATGTTCTTTCGAAAGCCGACACCCTGAGGTAACTGGATCATTATAGATTTATGCTGCATCATGAGTAGTTTTACAACACTACTTAATTTATCTTTTCGAAACGAGAACGCTTTTTGAAATTTTGGTTGACATTTCATGGGTTAGCACATCTACTGTAATTTAACGTAAGTACTCTGTAATAAAGGAGTCTGAGTTCGATGAGGGGAGAAGGGCGCTTTCCGATAGTGTTGCGGAAATCGCTCGTCCCATTGTATCTTGGGGCTCTCTCGAATCCCGCCAGCAGCCACACAGCGACGCGTGATATAGGCAGGATGTTATTACCGTCAAAGAAAAAGAAGACTGGGGTGACTGGTTCCGGGTTATCAGCCGCCTTTAGCCAGTCATGCCCAACCCCGAAGTGGGAAACACCTCTGGTTTGATCCCGCGATCTGTCGATTGGAAGTCCCACGTCCCCAACCACTCAGCGACGGGCTCGCTTTCTTGTTGGTTGGGGCCGTTGCACCTTTAATCCGCAGGTCGCTGGATCAAGCCACAGGTATTCCACACTTCGGTTTTGGTTATGACTGACTGATGACTGTTACTAACCCGGAAACAGTCATTCTAGTCGCCTTTGTCTTTGTCGATACTAGCATTCTACCTATATCATGCGCCGCTGTCGGGCTGCTGGTTGGGCTTGGGTGAGAGACCGTAAGGCACAACGGGACGAGTGAGTTCTGTAGAAATGATCTATGAGCGTCTTTCTACAATTGTATATTTCCTACCACAACCGACAAGACGACGAACCCGTGATCAATGGTCAGAGGCGTTGGACTTCTAACCAATAGGCCGCAGGATCGAGTTCCAGGTGGTTTACACTTTGGGGTTGAGCATGACCGGCTGGCGACGGCAGATAAGCCGAAGTGGCCATTCCAGTCTCCATTGTCTCTGTCAACAAAGTTATTTTGATTATACGTGAGTCCGTTTTTCATTGTTACGATAAGCGAATGCAAAAAACAGCATTTCTGAAACGGAATTATATAGAATATTAGCCATCATCGGCAATCATTAAAGAGTCTTCTCAATATAATTTATCAACATTCACCAACTGCAGCTGACACTTATGTCCTAAGGAACGTTCTCGACAGTGAGATCACCTTTCTTGAATGATGAAATCTGTGTATTAAATAAAATTTAGCCAGTTTCGTCCCTGCTTAAACCCTTACTGTGATGGGTTCGAGATAGAGCCCGTATGGCACAACGGAAAGAGTAAGTTCCGTAAGAACGCTCGGTGAGCGTCCCCTACCATTGTTTTATAAATTTAGAGATTTAATTAGTTAGTGAAAACAATATTATCTTACTTCTGAAATGCAGTAGACAACTTGACAGAAAATATTCATGTGAAAGCTGGAACGTCGTCGATATAATCATATAGGTTAAACTGGAGTACAAACTACTTCGCGGCAAAAAAGAACGAGATTATGATGGTTAAACAAACCCTCAACACGAAAGTGCTATAAAAACAGCCAATAAACGAAAGCACCATAAATATCCTTGACCGCTGCATCTATTTATTTCACTTCTTAAATTACAAAACAGGCGGTTCCTGTCCCAGATTATTCTACACTCTCATCGGCAGCCGCGCCCTAGAGGGCTAAGCATATGGAACAATGTGAACACGTTAGCGCCAGCGGTAAGCACACGCCACAACGTGCGGCTGTTCTTTTCTAACGATGATTCATACCAAGACAAAGAACGAGTCCTCTGACTGAGCGACTGGCAATTAAGTTAAATCGTTCACAGTCATCTTCGGATTGACAATGTCAGTAACACCGCTGCAGACATCTTTTAGTTGTCCTGCAGCTGTTTTCTTCATGCAGTTTGGGTTACTAACCATTAATTTTAATGCTTCGCAGCGTCGCATAAGCAAACAAAATGGCGCCGAATCAGCCTATTAGACTGTTTCGATGAAAGCATTTATTAACGAACATTTTTTGTCGGGATTCTAGTGCTGTTGGAAAACGATGCAGATTTCTATTAATTCTGCAACGTCTCAGGTCGTTCAATTGAATTTGTTACCAGTTTTACTTTATAGACTGCAGCTCAATCTCAATCACGTCTCTCATTGCAACCTAAAAAGTGGACATGGCGTCTTAATATGCAAAAGTTAGATCGCCTTTTGCTGTCCATGAAAGCGTCTGATGAAAGCGACCTAATGAGGGTTTTTTGTCCTATCATTGTCGCGCGAGATATCATCGGCGATGGGTAGATCGGGCATGGCCGCCGCCTTAAAACGCACAAACACAGGAAACCACATGCGTATTTGCTGAAGGAGAAAACGTTGATTGGTCCAAATTATGGCGAGTGTTATACAATGTCGAAAATCGACTAAGCTAGTGCCAAGTGCGGTGTGTTAAACTCCTACTGGTGTTATTGTCAATGGAAATTCAGCTCGTAAAGCGGCCAAAATAAATGTGCATTGCTATTACCCAAATTACAAAACTATCGACAATTCGTGCTGAATTCAAACCTAAAAACTTAACGCGGTGTGAGCATAGTGTGTTAACTTATAAGCCCGAGTCTAATTTTTTGGAAGTTTTGCAATTTTTGCAAGAAATATCTCCAATCCTAATTTCTTTATGCAACACTGATAGACATAACAAATAGTTTGATAAGTACGACTGAATGAGCTCGTTATTTAAGTAAGCGTTCAAGTTTTGCCAGTCGGTGACAGGACCTGTCAAATTTTGTCTCTTTCAGCTGTTGAACTCAACTTCCTCTTAATTTATTTAGTATTGGAAGCGGTTAATTTGAGTTAAAATGCCTAATAATATTAATTTTGGCAGCATTTGAAGCTTTTGCATTTTTTCAATGACTTCAAATATATCTCTTGCAAATAAGAGACCTCATTAACAAAGCACATTTTCCTTCTATGTGAATAAAGTTTAAATTTTCAAATAAGTGAAGATGCAGATGACTACAATGCGTGACCGATCTTATAAATTATTGGCCGAAATTCGTGAATGCGTTTTCGATTAGGAAGGATTACCTAGGTAGGGTTGCAATATTGATTAATATGCAGCATAATCCTATTACATTTCGGACTTGCCAGGATGTCGGCTTTTAAATACATTTTCTTTTGACCTCCTGCAAAAACCACACTTGGTAGAAAAATGATTACTTATCTAGCATGCATTTTTCCTATTGGTTTTCGTTAGTCTTAAAAATTCAAATATATTTTGTATAAACCATGCAAAAAATATGCTGTCATTTACTCCTTTGTCCGAAAATCACATTGTCTTCATATTTTGTACCCAAAGAAAGTGTATATTTAGGTCTTAAAAATTTTATAATTATGAGATTTTTAAGACCGTGCGATGTCCATGCATACGGGACCGCACATGTCCGTTTGCCAAGGTCCCTCATGAAATGTACAACACAGTCCAGATCCATTGCAAAATCCCACGAAATTTATATGGTATTTTATTAGAGGCATAGAGGAATATATGACTCTTCTTATGCTTAATGCATGCATCTTGTAGACTGAAATCGTTAAACGATAATACAAAGGCAGATCAGGTTCAAAATTATTTGGGAATTGGGAAACGTTTTCAAAACCAAAATGTACACTTTCTTTGGGTGCAAAATATGCAGACAATGTGATTTTCTACCGAAGGAATAAAGGAAAGCATATTTTTGTACATGTTTTCTATAAAATATATTTAAATCTATAAGGCCATCGCAAAGCAATAGGAAAAATGCATACTACATAAATAGTCATCGTTTGCTAATTGTGGTTTATGCAGGTTAATGGGAAATGTATTTAAAAGCCGACATCCTGGCAAGTTTGAAATGCTATAGGATTACGCCGCATGATAATCGGTATTACAACCCCACCTAAGTAATCCTTCCTAATGGAAAATTCATTTCCGAATTTTGGCCAATATTTCATGAGATTGGTCACACAATGTACATACACATTTTGTGAAGAGATCTAGCTTGCGTTTTATGGAAAAGGAAGCGCGAGGGACAAAATAAACTGCCCTCGTTTAGTAGAAAAAAATTTATTTGAGAATATTAATGCAATGATACTTCCTTCTATCGCAAAGAGGGAGACAAAGAAGCGACAATTGGTCGATTCACATATTTGTAAATTCACTTCCAACTTGACAACTACAACACTCGGATCAGTCATGTTAAACGTCTGTAAACGATTCAGCATGATGGAATCCAATGTTGTCCCTGCAACTGCAAGAAATAAACAATCATCGAACTCCAGCTACGAGAAGTAGAGTCACCGTCGACCGTGCTGACAAAACAAGCGGGAGAACGTAATGCATGTTTGAAAGTTTTAAGCCTTCGGAAGATATTATATGCCAATTTTTGGAATCAAACCGTTGCTTTCAAAACTTTGTAAATGGCGCCATTAAGATAAGTATTAAATGCTCCGTGAATACCGTGCCGTTCATGTCGTCACCCCTTTCGTTTGCACGTTTTGCATCCTCTCTAGTGAAAGAGTCCGAAAATAGTTAAGATGTTTGCAACTTAATCAACTTATCAAAATAAGGTAGGTTTTGTCTTTCATGATTCTGCCCTACCTTAGTAATTTTGTTTTGCGATAACCGAATTAGTTTATCGGCAGTAAAATTTAGTCCCTTTATTACTGCAAGTTTTGCGTGTGGATCACAATTTTGGAAAGTCTTTGCTTATATTTCTATTTGAATTTCTTCATTTGATGAAACGACAGACCAGGTAAACCGTTTCCGTATGCTGCCATCCAAAGCCATATATTTATTTTTTTTCAGTGAACATGGCTAATAATTTGCTTGCGCGCTCAGGTATGTGAGGAGATATTGAGTTGAAAAAACTACGTCAATTATAAGATGTGTAAATAATATGAGCAGATACTATTCCGTGAGTATCCTGGAAACTCGTTCGTAACAGCATTGGGAGTCTTCAAAACACTGCCGATTGACACGCAGAAATATGATCTTATAAAAGTGATCGAGTGACAAAACGTTTTGCTACAGTCTTGGACGGCAGCTTTAACTATTTCAGCAGTTTGATCTACTTATTCTCAAAAATCTGAAGCCTTATTTTGTCTCAGTCATTTGAAATGCAGTTTTGTCCTCTAAATTTTAACTGTAGGTCTGGACATAAAAATCGACTTGGCCTACCTTTGACTTAGCAAATGGGAGAGTTATACCTATTTCTGTTCTCAACAAACCTCTTGTTCATCCTGGAATTTTCAGATTGATTAACCAGATGGAATGCCCACTCGACCTTAGACGTCAGATAATTATTACTCATTAAAGTAAGTCTTCCGGTTCATCAAGAGCCTCGTACCTCTTTAGTCTAATTTCCCCTAAGCATTCAATGCAGATCAAGTCAAAGAACTACTTTCATGGCCCTAAGAACGAAATTACGATTGTGCTATGTGAAACAGTTTATTGGTGTTTCTGACCGCCCGACAGCACAAAACTTAAATTTCTGGTTCGCAAACAGTCACGGAAATGCTCAACCAACTGAATGCGGTTGCTCAAGGTCGCACACTGGTTAGATATGACATGATTATGACCAAGGTCACAGACCGGGCACGCCAAGATGAAAACGAGCACAGACTAAAATAGAGCGTGCAGATGAAAAGGAATTCTCATTTTTATCAAACGCGCTCGCTTAGGCAACTTACAGAAAATGCAGAACTGGGACGCGCGGTTATATAACACTGACGAAAATCCCGACGGTTTGCAGGCAGGTTCTCGTGTAACTCTTGAGGCATCTATCACCCAAAGGATATACGACGATTTAAAATGGGTGCCTAACATATGTCCCACCAGTTTTATCTGCAAACCCAAATGAACACTAACTTTGCACTTGCTCTCCGCAGTTATGTGAGGCGTATGTAATAAAGTTGTATCTGCGTGAAGAAGGCAATTCCTGAAGACGGCGCACTGTTGCACAAAGCAAGAAATAACAAGCTGTTTTATAAACAAAATCAGGTAACGGGTTGGTCTCAGTAGTATTTCTCACTATAATCTAAGTTGAGCTCATGACGACTGTTGTTTTGCATCCCAGAGACACAAAAAGAAGCTTCAGTTTGAAATGATGCTTTTATTACAGATGTTTGTGTGAGAATCCATGGTACTTTAACTTCCACATTTTTGTCAAATAGGTGCCGTGAGCAACCCAACTGAAGACAAACTCCTTTGGCAGAATGTTTTACAATAGTGCGTTTAGGTCCAATTAATGTAAGACTTAAGCATTAAAGTAGAATCTGCGGTTAAAATATTTTTCAGTAAGTTAAACCATCAGAGTACTGAACATTGTTGTAAGAATTTTATGTTTTTTTGCCATTTGACAAATTGCTCCAAAAAATAAGTAGGGTTTGTTTTTAACTTTTGTAGACAACAGCTAATAGTGCGCCTTCAAAATGCCAGTCCAAATACGCTGCTCATTTATGGCCTTCAGAAAAGACATTTACTCTTAGCCTGTTTTGCTGGAAAGTCATGTTTACTTCACCTTCATCAGTATCGCTTTGCATCAAAAAACAGCAAGCCTATTAACTGGATGAAATTTGGACCATAGACTATCAGGCAGGCCAAAACTGCTAGCTTATCGTCAACGGCAAGCGCCGGCTGGAGCTCACTGTGACAGCAGTTGGCTTATCTCACTTATTGTTTAGTAAAATTCTGAAGTGTTTTTAATTAGGAAGGATTACATAGATGGGGTTCTAATATTGATTGTCATGCAACATAGTTCCTAAAAGTTTCAGTTCCACCAGGATCCTGTCCTTTGAAAGATTTTTTCCCGGTTGCCTTAAAAACTACACGCGTGCAAATTTTTTTTGCTATGTAGTATTAACTTTTCTATTTGGATTTTGACGACGTTGTGAATTGAAACATGCTTTGCAGGAAACATGCCCAAAACTATTCTTTCTTGTACTCATTTGGTAGAAAATTACTTATTATTTCAATTTTTTACTCAAGGAAGTAGCACTTTTCCGTATTAAAGAACGTTTCCAATAACGGAATCTTTGATGACGTGAAAAGTCCATTCGTATGGCATCGTGTCTCTCTGCTTATTAATGTCGCTTATGAAGCAAACAATCTGATCCACATCCAGTGCAAAAGTATATGATCCTTGCATAATGTATTCTTAGTGTCAAGAGCTATACAGTTCTCTTTACACGGGAAGTAAAAGGTATATATTTTGGAGTCCTAAGCGTAAGTGTAGCTGCAGATCGTGTTTAAAATTACTCAAGGATTAAAGAGGTTTTAAAACCTGAAGACTAATTTTTCTAAAATACAGTGTATGAAGACGCAGTTTTCTGCCAAAGGTATGCAATAAAGGATGCCTTTCCGCGTTTTCCATAAAACTCTATTTGAATTAACGAGGGCATCGAACGTTAACGGGAAGCCCTGCATTTCTTAAGGGGTGACTTCTTACGCAGTGTGTTTTTCGCAGGTCGCGTGAAAGAATCTCAATTAGAATTTAAAATACAACTAGCTGTCCATTTCTGTGGCGTTGATGTGGAACAAATCGTAGGATGGTCTGGTTAAAACACTGAAGATAAATGAAACACATTGCGAGACTCAAATGCTCCCAATGATAATTACGTACATTAAACGACAAATATTCGGCTTTTTCACGCCTCCTTGTTCCTCTTAATCGGACGATTGCGCCGTCCTCGTTCCAGCCGATCTGGTTTCTTAATCCATCGGCGAGGACACGTTTGCTCCAGCAGATCGGCAATCACTAAACACTTGTCATGCAATATTAAATAAGTAGCGGTGAGATTATACACAGTGGTAAAATACCTTAGAGGGAAACTCGTAAGGGGGATTGTTTTAAGCTCATATAAGACTGCCTTACACATTTGGTATAAATGAAAAAATTATTATTTTTGCCAAAAACGTTGCTTACAAGTGTATTTTCTACTCAGCGTTTCCGCAATATGCATGCAACTACAGTCTACTTAAAAAAGATAACTTTTAAAAGAAAAGGTGAAATTAAGAAGGCACAGAAATCGATATACTAAACGGTTGTCCGAAAAAAAACTAAACAACGATCAAACCCCGAACGAGCGAGTTTTGAATGATAACGATAATCTAGTATACCCTTGACTTTTTGTTGATTAAGAACTTTTTAAGCCTAGCTTTTTGAGGTAAATATACCTGGGTGATAACTACACGCTATGCCTATTGACTGTATAATCGCAGCTTAATTTATACGAGTCTTTTTAAGGGCAGTTAACGTGAAACTATTTTTTAAGTGCCTCTGTATGAACAGATAACTCATGCGACCAAAGTATTGATAATAAATTGCGCAATTGCTCATTTGTCATTTGCTCCGTCAGTATACTTTGAAGGATGCATTAAAGTTATAAGTTGGCCAAAAACGAAGGGGCCAGCTTGCCGTCGGTATACCGTCACAGCGGCCAAGCGAAGTAGCCTTATCAAATATACGGGCAGGAAATTCGGATCGGCAATGTACCTATTCCAACCGACCGGCGACCGGTTTCACTATAGGAAAACCAATCAGCTGCAGTTTTCGAAACGTTGGTTTCCCCAGTCTCGTCCTGGATCCAATATATTTTTATCAAAACTACCGGCGAGCTAGGAGTAATATGACGTGACAAATCACTATAACAATCAACAAAACAAATTTTTTATATGTTAACGCAGTGGCAATAACATCCAACCTAAACTGCACAAACATACCGAACTGTAGCTTTGTTTTTAGATCGTTCATGGTTTTCAAGGACTCTACAGCTTGAGCATAGATTTTTTTCCGGACTTACTCAGCACACCACCGTTCAGCGAAGAGAAGGTTGCCTTTTCATAAACCGCCACTCTTCGTGTTTTAAATGCTTGTCTAGATTAAGATCAGATTGATTCAAAGCATTTTTCTAAGGGCCATTTTGGGTGGAAACTAATTTATTAAGTCTTAAATATTGTACGTAACGTGTCATTTTGATTACGCAGCGTCTGAAATGGGTGCGTAGTTTTGCAGCGCGAGTAAGGTTAGGACAACCGCAAGGCCTCACTGTGCAAAATGTTTGTTTGGCATTAACGTTTGCAAAGATTTGTTACGCTTAAAGTCTGTAGAGGGATCTCGAAATAATCGCGACCTAACCGGGCTCCAATAACATTGTCATGAAAAGGACTACTTAGGTAATATAATCTATTTTAATTGCTAACCGCTTAATTCTATCAGAAGTGTTAGGAACTGATCTTCCAAAAACAGATTTTTGGGGAAATTTAAAAACCTGCAATTTAAAAGCTAATCTATCAAAAAAGCACACGGATAGCAATGGAGGACCTACTGACGAGCCGAACCCCTTGCAGCCCTGTTATGCGGCTAAGTGAACCACAGTTTTTAGACGACAAACCTCTTAATCACCCTGATTACTTTCCTGCAACTGGAAAGTGTCTGTTTTTCTGTCTAACGCTACCGACTTAATAACAACTTTTAGTTTCCATACTTGCATAATTATCACACGTTAAGTGGAATTTTTCCATTTTGCTGTCTTAAAAATCAATGTAAAAGCGTATTCTTTGTTCAGCTGAAAAAAAGTTACACATTTTATTTCTATTTATGACCAACATTTTGCATTTCTGAGCACAAGACTACAGTAAGGTGCGTCAAAGCTACTTCATATGTCAGTGACTTTATTGTGCTGCCATCTGTCATCACGTTCTTGTTACATCTTTACGTAGAAATTAAAGATTATGAAACATACGACTGCACTCAATGCCATATCGCGGGTGCCATTAGATGCCCACACCAAATAACTCAAATTTCATTTGCAATAATCGTCCTTACTGATAAAAACATTGCATTACGGGCTTTTATCTCCGGAGCGAGTCAAAAATTTAACTTTTCTTTTAAAGTTAGTTATGTGCTGTGAAGTCAATATTTTGATTTAGCCTGGGAAGAGTAATTAAATATAATTTTTAGCTAAAAATAAACGCAAAATTTCTCGCAATAATTGTAAATTTAAATGGATTTTCCATGCTCATTATGTAGAATCCTACACACAGTAGGTGTGGTAACCCATGAAATGATAACCGAAATTTCAAAATGAGCCTTTGACTCGAAAAGATTACTTAATCAAGGTTGTAATACTAGTTGCCATACAGTATAATCCCTAGATATTTCATTTGCTTCGGGATGCAGGCTTTCCAGTGAACTTCTTATCGACTCCTGCAAAAACTACGCCCTGTAAAAAATGGCTATTTATTTAGCATGACTATGTCTCTTTGGTTTCCGCCGCCCTCACAAACATAAATATGTTTTTTAAAAACATACATAAAGGCATGCATTCGTTTACATTCATGGAAGGAAATTACGTCTCCTTCAAATCTTATAGTTTAGGCAAGGGTACAAGTTTGATTTAGAAAACATGTTTAATTGCCAAGTTATTTTGAACCCGGCCCGCTGTTACACTTGCATTCGCGGTTTCCAAACTACAAGCTGTATATTTTCCATGTATCAAAAATTATACATTTCTATACGTTCTTAATGGGGGACTGTATGGGTTACTTAAGCTTTAGCAACAGATCTTAGCCAAAATGTAAACTTTACAATCAAGGTTAGTGAATGCAGGGACAAGATGTTTCATGGACGGGCGTTTTACAGTCTTAAAAAATCTCATAATTAGTGTCAACTTTAAAGAGAACGTACTTTACTATCAAAGGAGTGAAAAGATAAATATTTTAGGCATGTTTGCTATGAAATTTATTTTAATCTATAAGCGCTTCGAAAATCAATGAGAAAAAGTCATACTAAACAAGTAATCCTTTTTCTCCAGAGTGTAGTTTTTGCAGGAGGCCAAAAAGGAGTTCGTTGAAGAGACGGTATTGCAAAGTAAATGAAATATCTCGGGTTTATACTGCGCGCTAATTGGTAGCAGAGCCCTATTTAAGCAATCGTTTTGAGTCGAAAGTACATTTCGGAATTTTAGTTAACATTTCATGAGTTAGTGTGGCCACCGTATGTCGTATTATCCGATAGACTTGAGTCTAACTTTCATTTTTTGCCGAAACCTCGGGGACTCATTTACATTTGTCTGGTGCCCAAGGAGTCTTTATACACTGAGCACGATCACCTACTACTGCGTAGGCAGTTTAACTGAAGGCGTGTAAGATAACTGCCGTAAGGCTGTTAATAATGTTCTATTAGTTGACAGTCAAAAACTTCTTCAATTTTTTACTGGAAGTACTCTAGGAAATAGCCAGTTTTGAAAATACGGCAACAATGTCAGCAATTATTTGACTCGAAATCGAATCAAGCTTCTAGCATTGGGGGGTTTCTCAACTAATGGCTCTAGTGTGCGAAAGTTACTGATACTGACGATGATAATTAAACTGATTATTCTGTTATAGTTGAAATCGAAAAATATCCCTTAGCGTAAACTGGAAATTCTTTAGCTTTGTTCGAAAGCACAAAATATCTTCAAATAGGTTGCATAGTTGCTTTCTGTAATTGAACTATCCATGCTTATCGGGCATCCTTCAGACCATACATGCGCGCGCATGTAAGGAGTTGTTTGCCTTCTGCGTGCGCCATTACTTTAATATTCTGACAAAATCATGAGTTTATTGTCACAAAAGTTAACAGAAAATTTGTCAACCGCTTGTGCTTGTTCGTGCGCGGCTTTTCTAGCAATAAAAATGATGGAAACTGCGCAACGCACCTTTGCCGCAAAAATTCATTTCAAAACCTTGATTTTTTTTCATCGACATGATCAGTAGCACGCTTCTGCCTTTTCAACTTGATTTTTTCATGACGCTTCTTTTTTACAAAGTGATGAGTTTCAAACCGAAGAGCCTGCCGTCATTAGGTCTCAAAAAGTTTGGCGGATTTTTTGCTAGATCTATCAGTCTAGTAAGGGAGAGACAGCAAAATATATGTAAAAACTGGTGTTTGTCTTCGTGAAAAACTGTTTAAAAAGAAGATAAAAATGGGGAGTTTCTGACATTCACGGGGTTTGTTTACACACTTTGCTAGGCGTCGCGGACGCAAAATTGGTTTTAAATATATATGTCACTTTTGTTATTTTGGTTTGCACGACTTTAGAGTTTAATTAGCATCTCTTCAGAAATCAAAGGCAAAAGGATTGTCCGAGAGGCAAAACTCAAGACACAAAAACAACTGGTTTATTGACTATGGTATAGTCCAAAAGACTTAAATACTTACATTCCTTTTTATTGAGGAAGGGAATGAGATATAATTCTGAACGGACATGCCAATTTGTCCTTATTTCTTTCCTCAAATGCATGTTTAGGATACCCTACAATTAGCAAAAAAATAACTTTGCAGATTTATTTCGGCTAGGACTACCACGTTAGGAAACGTTAGTCCAAAAGTTACAAATTTCAGAGTTTGGAACAACATTTTTGGCGCCTAAAGAATAAAAGGGGTTTTTATCCTTCATATCAAAGCAATCGGTGTCTCTCTATATGTTTGTAT
>CACRXP010000533.1:310862-330934 GCA_902702965.1 Spirometra erinaceieuropaei | reverse complement strand
CTTTTTAAAATGGATATTATTGGCACTTCTAAAGTTGTTTTAACAATCAACAGATGAATTCTGTCGCCTCAACTACTTTAATGTAAATAGTGACGTAATTAGTGGCAAAAAGTATTTTTTTGAATTAAGGAACAATTTGTTTGACAATATTTATTATTAAACCATAGACTGCTTAACGTCGGTTATTAGATTCTATCGCGGGCTTAATGCAAATTTACGTTAATCCCTTCTTTGCTTAAGTGGCTTTTTTGACTTATTTTTGTTGGCATACGACCTGAAAGTCTACCGGAGAGAGGCTGTTGTGTTCAACTTGTATTGGTTTCCCTTTCTTAGTGGCAGACGTGTAAAACGATAACTTGTTTCATAAACAAAAACATTTTTGAATATACCATCCACAAACTTGCGAGATAAGGTTTTTTAGAAATGATGTTTTTCAATGGCTGTCTGCTAAGTATCGATGAGTCTGTTGGGGAACCATGCCTGCCAAAAAGGGACTCACATTTTGTGCTTTTAGCTTCATTTCGCTAACTTTCGTCCGTAAGCAAAGAAGAGCGCTCTGATTCTTATTTCCTTAGCTATCTTTAGCCTTTCATCCGTTTTTCAAAACTTTGTCTTTTAAATAGCCTTTTGATCAGGTCGTTCGATATAAAATTTTCACTTCCCGTGAGCCAACGTTCTGTCGTAACTTGAATACTTCCGCGCAAATCAAACTGATGGATGCGCCATATAAAACTGCTTTAATTGCCGTACGTTCTAGTTGTCGCTGGGCAGGCACTATAGTCAAATTATAATTTAATTATAGTCCTTAACCAGTTGAATTTCAAGGTAGATCCCAACGCAACTGAGCCCGTTAGAAACGATGATCTGAATTCGTGAAAGTTGTCGTACAGCGGCAGACTATTTGCAGAGGAATCTAAAATTCTAATCTGCAAATTTCGATATTGAAACTGGGTTTGCAGGAAAATCAATATCTTCTTTGAGTACAACTGGATGATAAAGGACGCATTGCATTTTGCAATAAGGCTGTGCTAAATGACGCTCATGATCACATAATAGCAGTCGGCGTGGTTAAATAATGACAAGCTGTCATAAACTATGACACATTTTACAGCACCTGTCAGGGATAAAACGGAACAGGTATCTTATCCAATTTCAACCGGTGACGAACGATTGGTCTTATATGATAACCACAGACTGTCTGAACAATGAGGTCGCAGAAGTCATCGTCTCACCAAGACGACCTACAGCCGACTGAAACGGAGTCAAGTTTTTAACAGAAGGATATTACGCAAAACGATTCATTATCCAACAGTTGGGATCGGCACATGGGGACCGATTGACTATGCGCGCGACATCGCTTGACCTCCAAGGTCACGAACTAGCTTCAACGAATTAAAGAATTTGCTGGAGGACTTTACTGGGTCTATACTAATCACCAGACTTTTTATGGGCAGATTTATATGTTTATCGCTAACTTAAATTGGGTCTCCGCAATAATAGAGTGCCTAAAATAGTCGTTAAAACAGATACCGGTCTTCAAAGAGGCATGAAAAATAATTTCTATTTCTGAAAAAAAATTTGTGTCGTTAAATGACACAGTGGGAACTGTCCGAATATTTTTTAAAAACCTAGATAGAGGACATGATTGGGAAATCAACAGGCAGACTTTTTGCCAAGTGTTTTTGAGGGGATGGCACTAACCTCGACTAAAAGTCTGTATTTTACACTGAAATAGTGGATAATTAAGGACACCAAATTAAAAGAATTTGTCAGTTTATGTCGTTGTTAAAAATGCAGACGGTTACGTTTGGAAATTAGGGAAGACTGATATACCGTAACCAGCGTCAACTATATTCTTCCTCTGGAGAGCTGCGCATTTTGTTGCAGTGGTCTGCCAGTCGAATTTCACCTGTTAAACGAAATATGCCTGGCGCAGGTTTTTCGAAAACTGTAAAAGTAATTCTTACTGAACCATTAAAAACTTGGCGATGTCGGTGTAATTCGAACTCGCAACGGCAAGGGAAGTTCTTTGGGCACGGATAACGCTCTAACCCTCTGAGCTGTGAGGCCCCACCAGGGGTCGGGTGTTTACTCACATCTGAGTCAAATTTTCTGCCCAACCAACTGCAACGTATGGAATCCACCAAATCTGGTACAGTGACCTGACTGACCTAAACAGGCAATCTAGAATCCACCACATGGCTATCAGGCTCCTCTAATTAATAGCTCGTCGAGTTTTTTACAGTTCGGTCAAAATTAATTATTCACTTTCTACCACGACGCCCACTAAAACTGAAAAAGTCTAAACATATTATGGTTTTTCCAAATTCGAAATGTTGCTTGACGACAGAACTTCTGTAAGGCGTCAATCAGAGTATCATCTATAAAATTGATTTTACCGTCACAATTGTTAAACGAGCTAAGCTCCCACAGTCGACGTGGTAACCCATGAAATGTAAATGGAAATTCCGAGATTGCGTATTCGACTTGAAAAGATAACTTAAGTACGGTTGTAATATTAATAACTTGCAGCACAATACCATAATAATGCAATACAGGATGTCGGCTCTTGAATGAACTCCTTTAAGACCGCCTCCAAAAACTACGCTCAGTAAAAATTGCCACTTAAGTAGTTTACGTTTTTCATACCGATTATCTATACCCCTATAAATTTAAATATATTTCAAAGAAAACGCGCGAAAAATATTCATTTTTACTCATATGATTTAAAATTACGTTTTCTTTGAATTGTCCATTTGAAGTAAGTATATAATTCGGTTTTAAAAAAATTTCCAATTCCAGTTTAGTTACACTTGACGTTATACTTGCATTTAGGGTTTCCAAACTACGCACTATGGGGCATCATGCCTTCCTATACAATAATGAGAAAACACCATAAGCGGTACCTAAAATTTAGCAATGGATTTGAGCCATATTGTAATGTTTACCAGCAATATTAGCAAAAGAAAACACACGGGCTTTAACGAACGGGCCTTTCACGGTCTTAAAAATCACATAATTATGAGTTTTCCAAAACCAAACTATGCCCTTCCATCAAGTGTAAAATTTGAAAAAGACGTAATTTTCTATCAAATGAGCAAACTAATGACTATTTTTGTGCATGGTTTTTTATATATATTTGAATATATATGTGTATAGAAAACCAGTTAGAAAAATTCTTACTACTCAAGTAGTTATTTTACGGAACGTAGATTTTGTAGGCCGTCGAAAGAAAGTCCGTTCGAAAGCCGGCATCCTGTGGCAACTTCATTATTATAGAATTTTGCAGCATGGTAATTCATATTGCAACCTCACTTAATTAAGCTTTTCAAGCCGAAAACGCGTTTTAGAATTTCGGTCCACCTTTCGTGAGTTAGCCCGCCTATTTTATAAGTTTATAAGTTTATGGCAAAGCAAGTAAACGCCTGTCTATAGTTGGCAGGAGTTCAGATCTCACGTGCAGACACCATTACGGCACGAGAAACATCTCTTCTTCTAAGGACCGTCCGATTGTTTTCGCGCATCCTTGTCTTGTGGATTTAAAGGATATAGCTGGAATAGACTAAAGGGCCGCTTGTTAAGAACTCATATCGATGTTTATCATATTTCGGCTTCTTGTCCATCAAGAAACCTAAATGGCATTGCGCTCTTCTGCATTTTGAATGTGCTACTCGGCGTAAGGTCACATATGGCTCTAGCACAATGAAGCGTTTAAACGTTTCAAAATTTAGATAAATTCTGCAATAAAAAATATCCCATAAAGGTTTTGGTCTATTACGTACTAATCTTGGCTATCAAGAAGGATATATGTTTTAGTACATGCTTACATGTTAGGCAATGAGTTTAATATGAAATTGCCGTAATCTTTGTTGGGAAATACTGCCTTACAGTTGCTTTACTTTTGGCTAGAGATAGAGGTACGATCTTGTTTAGCAGAAATGTTGCAGTTTCAGCAAAAGTCTCCGTATATATCTATTTATGTGTGAAGTGTTCTTTTGTGATAGAATTACACAGTTCGAGCGCCTGCAGAGCCGTAGTAAGTGGCGTTAACTAACTGTCGCTTTAAAGAACATTCCGAGCCTCATCTTTACGAAACGCAACTTGATTCCCTTCGGATTCTCGCGTTGTTCGACTCTATGCACGTCCGTTTTCCATTGTTCATGCTATCTGTGTGATCAGATACTCACTGCTCAGTGCGATAGTGTTGTTCTTGACCTGTACGCCCAATTATTCAGCTAGTACGTCGAGTGTGGGTTTCTTAAATGGGTGAACTAACTGACTAATGTTCCCTGTTCGTCCCTAGATGTGTCTCTGAAGGGTCGTTTCACTCAGTATGTCCTTGTTTCCGTGGGCTCAGTTGCACGAGCTGTTCAAGGGAAGTGTTTAGGCACACGTTTGGATGTCGGTGCTTCGGGCTTTCGTAAATCGCTGGCCGAGAATGGCCGCAACTGCGGAACCAACGGCATAGTCAGTCAGTGCGCAAGTGAGCAAATCAATCATGAACTATAAGTCCTGGACGAATTAAAGAGGTCTAAAATTTATTAACTGTGTAGTTATTGCGATCCTTTGCCTACCACATAATTTTCTATGCCACCGATTTAGTAGTAATACTGCTCAATACTCATGGTTTTGTGGACATTTACAGATTATGTATAACAATTAATATGGTTGTGTTTTTTGAGTACTAGAAAATAACTTTTATAGATATGCGCGGTTTTGTCGACGCTTAAAAATTATGCATAGTTAGGAATATCGCTGTGTTTTCTGCATACCGGAAAATAACCTCTAGAAATATGCGTACCTGTTACCTCAGCCAGCATTCTCATCAAATAGCTCAAAGTACTGCTTGACAGACAAATTCTTTCGTATGTCTACGTGTCTATAGAACGAGCAAATTGTTCGGCGCAAAAGTCAAAATTGGTTAGCAGTTCCTTTGAACTCAGCAGTCTGGTTTAATGCTCACAAAAGTACTCTCGCGCAAACCCCCCGATAATTCACGAGTAGACTACTTTGGCCTTGGAATATTCTTCACAGATTGGCTGGATAGGCCAAGCATCCAATGCCCCCAAATACCAAAGAAAATGCTCATTCTCTTTCACAATTTCTTGCCAAATACTGGTCTTTTGCGTAAGAGTGAGGGCCTAATGTAAAGTTATCGATAACGCCAGTTAGTCTGGCAAGTTCAGGTTTGTTCCGCAATATATGATATTCAATAAACGTCTTTCGCAAAATAACAGAAAAAAACAATCTGAACCGTGCATCTTTCTCTGTCTTTATGCTCAAAGCTTCTAAAAACAACTAAAAGCAACCTAGTTCTTGAGTATTAATTTTCCATAAGTGTGTTCCACGTGGACAACTAAAAATGTGTCACTAAAACACGGTCTGTGACCATGTAAGGACTCCCGTAACGCAATATTGTTCGCTAGTCCATATTGCAACCTTATCAACTTTTTCTACTGTTTTAATCCAAGAGGCGGCTAAAACTGTGAACTTAATTGTGTTGTCAACTTTTTCAATCTACTAAATTTTATTCTTTATGGGGGTAAGCAAAGCTCCATCTTTTTATAAATTACAGTCGTCTCGAAATGGACGTTCTGATTGCGTTTAGTTTATTAGACAGTAGCACTGCCTTTGTCTGCTTTGTTTTTCAATCCACAAAATCAAAGTCCGCTCAAGTAAATCGGTTATAAAGCAATCGGACCATATGTAGTCCACATGCTGTGGAAAATTGGCCGATTCAAACATGTGTCGTTTTCCTAAATTTCGACTTTACTCACGGGCAACGTCTTTTGTTTGTTTTCTCATCCCCTGAGTAGCAACACAAGAGCTATTCGTCTTCCTGTATATAAAAGTATCTTGAGGCAGACACGTATGGCTGTTGCCTGTTTGTCGGCTGTATGTATTGATTACTCATTTATTTGCGTCATGCACTGGAAGAAAATGTTCATACATCCCGCAGATTAGACGACATGGAACTAAACTCTCCGAGTCTGCATCGTCCCAGAATTTGAACTGCAGAAGGAGATTTAATCGGTTCCGCAGATTTTTACAAGTGCCTCAATTATTTTATTTGTCAAAAATACTAGTTCTTCTTGTACCGAGTGCCTTGTGTTGGCTACCACTGTAGGAAAGAAGCGTTTTTGTAAGTCTGTAAAGAAAATCTCAGTCAGAAACAACACAGAAAATAACATTTGCGCCAAAGATTGACGTTTGCTGTAATAAAGCGTTTAAATATGAGCATTACTTCTTAATCCAAATAAACATTATTGATTAAATTAAACAGTTTATTTTAGTTTAGTATGTAGACTAAGTATGTTGGCATCACTTTGGGAAAATCGCCGTCCAGGAGCAGAGTATTTGGTTTTTTAGGCATTGAACTATACGGATTTGCCTGGTCTGAAAAAACTAATTGTAAGCAGAGATTGTGACAGGCCTTGGCGCTTATGGTCAGACGCCGTTATTAACAAGGCGGCGCACTGGATTTTTTCTACAAAAGGCGGAGACATGATTCAAAAACTGCTGAGAATTTAAACTTTTACCTGCACGCTACAATTTTTGCTGCTAATCCTGAACTTTAAAGCTTTATAAAAATCAACTATGTCCATGGTTGTCTAATGCGTATAGCTACTTATTATACCCACGATAACACTTAATTCTGTCGGGTTTTCTGAAAATGAGATTCAAACTCACAAAGTGACGGGAAGAGGACAGAGGACTAGGTTTCTCTCCAAAAGTACAGTTTCAGAAGTGTCAGCAAAATTTCCTTCCTTCCCCTGGCCAGAGTGCAAATTAAAAGGCAACGAAAGAACAAATGAGGTTGCATAAAACGGTGCCACTCTCGGAACACTTTCAGTCTGAGTTTCTGTATTTTAGTCTCTTAATGCGTAAGGTATTGTGCCAGAAATGGCAGTACGGAGTGTTGATATACCGATGTATCGCAAAAAATGCGCCAGATGCAGGAAAGACTTTGTAACAATTAATGAAGGACCGAGGGAATGAACATTATCGTCCAGAATTCGACGGGAAAACTGCTTGAACACTGCAAAGTGCTGCTCTTTTAGCACAACACCTAAAAAGACTTAGCAAACACCGGCAGCAAAAGAGAGCATTTGGTAAGCGCGTTTAAAAATGAGTACATCTTTTTTATGCAAAACGGGAGGTATAAGTGCGGAACGATACAGGATGAAAAAGAGGCTTCATGTGCCTATACATCTCTAGAGTAGGGGTCGAGGCGTATGACAGGGGGGTGGACAATGAATTTTAAAAAAACGTTTGCGAATTTTAACCGAAAACAATTCGATATGAAAAGAGAATGAGAAATTTCACGACAAAGTAACACCAAGGTGCCGGAAAGATGATGCTACACAGGAAAGAATGCCAATAGATTCAGGAATGGGAGAGATTCGCAATCGAAAAGCACATTTAACTAATTTCTAATTAGTAATTACAGTGCGTGACCTATCTCATGAAATGTTGGCTGAAATTGTGAAATGCGTTTTCGATTAGGAAGGATTACTTGGTCGCGGTTGTAATACTGATTACCTTAAGGCATACTCTTATAAGGTTTCCGACTTGGGAAGATATCGGCTTTTAAATGCACTTTTTTTTAATCTCCTGTAGAAAGTGTGCTTGGTAAAAAATGACTACTTAAGCAGCATGCATTTTTCCCATTGATTTTCGATGGTCTCGGAAATTCAACTATATTTTATAGAAACCACAAATAAAAATATGCTTCCTTTTAGTCAATCAATAGAGAATCACGTCTTCTTTAGATTTTATACTTAAGGAAGGAGTATAATTAGGTTGTAAAAAAAGTTTTCTAGTTGCCGAAAAATTTGGAGCCTGATCATTCGTTGCATTAGCGCTTAGTGATTACACTCTACAAGGTGCATGCGTTCCGCGTAAAGAAAATCCCATATTTTCCTATGTCATTAAAGAGATATTTACAGGGTCCATAAAACTTTTCAATGGATGCGGACCATGTTGTACATTTCATGAGGAGCAGTGGTAAACGGCCAGGTACGATGCTATGTGAATGGACATATCGCGGTCTTAAAAAGTCTCATAATTAGAAACTTTTTTAAAACCTAAGTATACTCCTTTTTAAGTAAAAAATATAAAGAAGACGTGATTCTCTATTGATTGACTAAAAGGAAGCATATTTTTATTTGTGGTTTCTATAAAATATATTTGAATTTCCAAGGCCATCGAAAATCAATGGGAAAAATGCATGCTACTTAAGTAGTCATTTTTTACCAAACACACCCTCTACAGGAAATTAAAAAGAAGTACATTTAAAAGCCGACATCCTCCCGAGACGGAAACCTTATAAGAGTATGCCTTAAAATAATCAGTATTACAACCGCGACCAAGTAATCCTTCCTAATCAAAAACGCATTTCACAATTTCAGCCAACATTTCATAAAATAGGTCACTCACTGTAGAAGGCCGTTTCTCAACGACCGCGCAGAAACATGATCCAAGTCATCCTTCAGAAACTGGAAATGGGTCCCTTTTACGATAAGCTGACCAAAAATCCTATTTTCGGCATTCTGGCATTCTAGGCTGCCATTGGCGATCTTAGGTCATCAATGAAAATTGAGAAGTCAGGGGATTAAATGGAACCTTGAAGGACTCTGTAGCCATTAGGAAGAACAGCCAATGTTTGATTGCCAGAGCGGACAAAATAAGTGCGAAAGGTAAGACAATCTGTAAGCTAAGAAATAATCCAATCAGAAGCTTAATTTACGCAGTATCCTCAAATTGACGATTGGGTACAACCAAGGTCAATTAACATATAGATCTGAAAGAGTGATCGCCATCATTTAGAGTTTGTTAGAAATTTTGATCTCCGTTCTACAACAGTTTGAGCAATTGGTAGTCTAAGCTTTGTTCTCGCAAAACTCACAGGTCCTCTAATCTTTCAGAGAAGCAAATCAAAGTGTCGTCCAAAACTCTTATTGGGTTAGGATCGTTTTCGTAATAGAAAAGTGTTTAAAATTCATTCCGTCGAATCTTGGTGCTGATGACGATGATGATGATAATAATAATAATAACAATAAGAAGAAGAAGACGAAAGAAGAAGAAGAAGAAATAAATCGATAATAATAATAATAATAATAATAATAATAGTAATAATATGTCTTTTAGCTGCAGCTCCAGCGTCAAAAATGGGAAAAATCTTTGTTATCGCAGTTCTTATGCGCGTAATCATCCCCAAGTATGAGTAGTATGAAAATGCACATACATCATTTGCCCAGTTATCCTCCTACTGAGTGACTCCCGAGGATCTTTGAAATGTTAACGCAGCTAAGTTACTTATTGTGCAATGGTACCGTTTGTTTTTTTTCGGTGATATCACCCTATCTCACGCGACTTTACTTTTAGTTTTCGCAGAGTTGCAAAGGGGGGGAAATTATTGTGCAATTCAAACGGAAACAGCAGTTTAAATTTTTCGTCCTCTCCATTTTCTACTGATTTGGCAAAATTGAACGACAATATTTATTCAGTTCGCCCTCTTTTTAAATCTCTACGTTGTGTACCGTGCCGTGAAGTTATGTAACGACCCAAGATCTCGTTTAGTCAAAATTTACAATCGAGTAAAGCTCTCAGAATTAATAAATTCGCGCTCGCTACATGTAACACTGTTTGACAAAAATCCTTAAAGCAACAGACACTGAGTCAAATCCGCCCAGTCTCAGAATAAACAGGTAACACTTTATTCGCGAAAAATGCCGTCTCCGCATTGCAAACTTTAGACGACATTTACTTATTCCGTCTACTCATAAACAAAACATTCTTCGAAAAAATTATAATCTTCATTTCATTTCTAGCTAGACTCGAGCCAATTTAACCGCGTCCAGAAAAAATAGTTTCAGATTAATAGTATCTTAACGGATGTGTTCTTAATTAAATATACTGACTTTTTCAGCAAGTTATTGTAGTCTGAATACACCCTGTTTTCATTCGGTTGAGCCTTTCGTCCGAAAAATGACGGATTATGTTGGCAAAGCCAGAAAGTTTACAAGACCTTATCCCATCCTTTACTATAAAGGCGAACTGGTAAACGGATATCAAACAAAATACTGGAAGGCTGCGTATTGCTTTCCCTAGCCATAAGTGACGTTTTGTAATTCGCTTTACTTATTTTTTATAACGACTGCTTCTCACTAACGGGCCTTTTTGAGAGGGTATATTACGCGAGCGCAGATGCTGTTACCTCTTTACACACTGATGTTAATTGACGTAGGACCACTTAGAGAATTTTAATAGGCGTGGAAGGATTTTTAGTACCTTATTAGCAACACACTCAAATGGAACAGGACACGTTTGTGCTAAGGAATTAAAATACCCTCCAACTACAACAACCTCTCTATTCTTCCATCATGATCACAACTTTTTCCAGGTTGAACTTGTTAGGTACTTACTTTTGTTGCATTTCTGCTGCGTATGATCTTAAACCAGAGATAACTGTTGCTTAACCCATATACTTATGAAAATCGTCCAAACAAATATGCAGCAAGTTCCTAGCACATAACTCCCACTTTTTAATTTTTATAGGGGCATTGCGTACTCACCTATGGTTGATACCACTTCCCAAGGACTTAAACGTATTCTCGTTCCACCGGTCTATAAAGATTTAAAAACTACTTAGTCTCCAAACCCGTACTACTGAGTGTGGTCACAGTTTTGGCTCTCCTCTGCCGAGGACCTTTTTACGTTCATGAATTCGCAGCTTCTGACTTTTGTGCGTCAATTCTCTGGCAGTAATTGTCAAGTCAGGAGTGGCAGTGGTAAAATAGCCCTTTGACTCTCCATCTAAAGTGTTCGACTACCGCATATCATGCCATCGTTCGTGGTCACCAGAGGTTTGCATAAAACATTTCAACAGTTGTCACCCCATCAGTTATAAACCCTGTGACATACTGATCTGTGTGTTCAATCACACTTCAATTGACCAGAAGACAGGTTTTCCGAATTACAAACGGCTACCTGCAAATCTTCGCCAACAGGTGTATGTACAAACGAAATGAGAAACCAGAACACATCAGTCTCACATTTTGGTGGACGCACCCATGCGCCAAGTACGCTTCAGAAGCCGTCAGCTGCGTTCACGCAGTGCTTGGGCCTGTAGTTGCACGCCAGCCGGTCGCCATGTAATGAGACCGAAAGACCAGCTACTACGAAAGGAGACGTTTCGAGTCCTTTACCTAAGTTGATCCAAGTGTGGACAAATCAACTGCGGCGGAAAATCTCGGAGACTGCCACGAATGCGGACGGCCGAACATGCAGCGACAGTGAAGCGGGGTGGTGCCAGCTGTCGGGCCGCAGCTCATTGGACAGGGTCCGGTCACGCCTTCAATTTCGATTAGGCCGAAATCCTTGCAAGAAGTGACATTTGCGTGAGCCAAGAACAGCTAGAGTCCTAGTCCTCTAGCCCACACTTCATTAACAAGTGCACTAACATTATCCTTCATATTCTGCGTTGATACTTTGCCAGAGCAAGGTTGTTTGTTACGAGGAGAGAGCGCGGGAAATAGAGCCTCCAGTGACCGTATCGGCGGACTAAAGTGCTGAGTAGTTATCACGCCACTAATAAGCCTCAATCAAGAAGTGGCTGCGATTCACAGCTTGGGTGCGGGCGAGCAAGCCAGCACTGCTCCAAGTCTGGCCATCGACGATGAGTGATATAACTGCTAATTGAAGCAAACATATGGTCTCATGGCAACTGTAGTCTATAAATACTTAATCTCTTGTGCGTCCATCCTCATTTTTTTGGTTTTCTATGCTGGTGGACTCGAGTGAGAGTTGCAAACGTCATGCAAATAAAATTTTTGTTCTTAACTGCCTCCTGAAACCCGCCCTTTTTGCTTTTATCGGCATCATAGTTCATCTCGAATGCTCAGCGCATCATGATACAATTGTTTATACTGGCTTCTAAAATGGGTGCTTCCGTCAAATATGATTTTGAGAAACGGCGTTAATGTATTTTGCTCCATGAGCCTTAACGCAAACGTCAAATATATACGCTTTGAACTATTTCAGCTGTTAGTTTAAGCTGTTGTACTACAGACACATTAAAATCGCCAGAAGATCCCAAAAGTACCACAACATTAGATTCATGCTCTTCTTTTTTAAATAATATTTCTGGGTTCTTGCCAACCGGACGAAAAATAAACTTTAATTAATGTTTTCAACAATGTTTCAGTAACGAATACCCTTTTCCAAGATTTTTGGATTGAAAAGAGGCAGCATAAGCCAACTGACCTCGGTGAACATTCTACACACGCATTTCCGGACTAACTTCAACTTTAAGAAAACATATTTTCACCAAAATAATGCCTTACCAAGACCGAAAGACAAAACCTATAAGCGCACTAAGGCAAGTCCCAGGGGCTAGTTGGGAGGCTGAATCGCAATCATCCCAATAGACGCTACCGACACACCTTCAATAGCAGACGAGTGTGAAGACGAAATGAGAGATCGGACCGCATGGAACCCTAATTTTGGCAAGCGCTCCTCTAAGTCAATAACACCTTGAAAACCGACTAATGACTTTTCGACCACTAGGAGTGAGGCTTACACACGGACTGAAGACGGTCATCAGACGTCACATATTAGATCATGGGATTAGCTAAAACGGAAAAATTTTAGAATTGTTTCATCGGACCTATTGCCTTTGCTAGCAAGGCAATTAGACGAGGAAACTGGATGGTTATTCCGGTTGCGTACGGTCGAAGCCACAACAGCAACTAAAGCGAGTGATGCTGATTTTCAAGTCGCGCTTCACTCAACGAAACTCGGTCTTTTCTATAAGGTCAACAAAATCAGAATCCTCATGAGCGATAGCAACCGAGTAAGCAGTAGACTGTTTAGGGACCTGAGGTCCATCAATGAACGCACTGGCTATCCACTAATTATTAACTGTAATGATTCTACCTACACAGAGTAATTAACCATGCAAGGAGGGCAAGTATAAACACTAAATATTCAAACTGTCGGACCATTATCGTAACAATAACTAACCTTGATAGTGAAGTCACCCGCAAAAAAACGACCAGTCAATTGTTACATCAAGTATAAACATCCGCAGTTAATGGAGGGACGGTTAAGTTGAGTGGATTTGTTGTGGTGAAGCGACTGTATCTCACACACGCTGCGTTTTCCGCACCCTCTACTGCTGGTCCAAATATTAGCCTCGAGACTGAATCCGGAAGACGAGACGTATGAATTCCCGCGTGGTCATCAGGTCCGCTTCTTTCCAACAAGCACGCGAAGCTCGTCTTTCCTTGCTTCCTAATTTCGTCGTTGGGTTTTCGTAAGATAATTTTGGGCGACCTTTTTTCTTCCTCAAATTTACCTGGCTCAGAAGCGTGAGACAATTACCTACATTCTGGGATCTCAATCTAGTCTCCTTCTTTTCTCATAATTCCATTATCTTGCCAGCTCTCCGTATGCACTGAATTGACAATGCGGATGGCGTTTTGGAACTGACTTCTAGTCTATCGGTTGGCTTGCAAGGGTGGCGCAAGCGCCAAAAATAGACCTTTGTGCACAGTAAAACTTCGCTGGTTTTTCGTAGGCAAGTGCACATTTATATGTTAGCCTGCAGATTTTTGAAGCTATGTGAATACGATCTGCCAGTCGTCAATTTATGCTGGATTGTGCATAAAGTTATTTGATGTTTTTAATAATTCTCTAATTTACAACAGATGTCGTAATTTATGAAACGTGATGTCCGAAATCCAGGTGAACATTTAGGATACCACGGACGCTGTGTATCCCACCTATTAGTTTTCTGCATTGTGGAGGAAGCCTTGTCCTCCTGGAGAATGTGTTTCTAAGACAAATTATTAAGGAAAATGTTTACAAATTAAGTAAAAGTCAACGTAACCTTCATGTCAGACAATTTCCTGCATTGATAGCTATTCTGAACTAAATCAGCGTCTTTTTTAATGTTTTTAACGAATGATACCAATCTGGCTGGGAGAGATTTGTCAACGCTACGGTCATCAAATTAAAATTTGACTGACTACGTCGCATAAATTGGATGAAGTATGTTATGAGTGACCGGGTTGCCCCCAAAATAACGGCAGTTCTTCTTCTTTGAAAATTTTCCTTTGTAAATCTCTGTGGCCTTACGCTCAGAAGCAAAGATAGCGCCTACAAGAAGTTAAGACATTTCCGAAACATATCATTAAACATCAACAAGTCCTCTAGCTGTCACGCTGCATATTATATCCTCCCTTAATAGTTATTCACCCTGAAAGACATAAAAACTTGCTTTAAACGTTGTTTTACCTAAAACACTTTATTTGCAGTGGTGTATTCGAGAATAGGCTTTATGTACCTCTACCAACTCAGCCCTTTAATCTGGCACGCGTATTCTAGCTTTTGGTGTCTTCACTTTTCTGGGTAATTTGCCATTTCTAACGAATGAAGTAGACTTCTCATTACTTTTTGTGTTTTCGCATTAATGAAGTTGTCTATTATTAAACGGACATGTTTGTCAGTGTCTGGGCCGGTTTCCTATTAGTCGGTGGTTTTTAATGCACTTTTTCATACGTCATCAGTTACTTCAAATACAATGCGCTTGAACTTAACAAGTGATGTTTACTACAGAACGAACAACTTTAATGGATACATTTACGGTTTTTGACTTATTTTGTGTTTGTTTTTGCCCTCAAAAATTCACTGACAGATCTGTATGGTCATCTTTGTGGTTTTGTTTCTGAGTAGATTTGAAAACTTGCACGTGAGGCATAATTTATCTCTATAATCATGGCTGTGGGCAAGGCATCCATTATGTCTTCCTAGACTCCCGCGCGCGATGCTTCCATTTTGTTGTGTTCTGGCACAAATCGTGTAGAATAAGGCAAACTCTCAACTTCTTTCTCCGAAAATTTCTACTCCTTTATGGGATTAAGCAGATAAAGAAATCAGGCCTTGCAACTGGCAGCAAGACAGCGATATTTCTGACAAAATTATCTTGATATATACACGCGATGTAAAAGGTTTTTTATTAGCAATCAAATTTGTAGGTGAAAAACGACAAAAGAAGTAAATTAGCTGTTTCACATGCTGTAAAGTCCTGCTTATGGCACACGAACGTGGGTCTTTCATTCCTTGATGCTGAAAAACGTCCAGGTTAAGATTTGGTCAGCGATTGGGCAAAATATGTTTATCCTGATCAGTTTAACATGAATCTAATCTTGACCTCAAACTGCTTCTTCCCACTTACACGTAATGCCAAGCGTATCATTTTGTACCCTACCAATTGTTTCAATCAGATATGAGCATCGAGGAATCGACATCGCCAGGTTTTCTGGTGCAAATATCCCCGAGGTTGTGACATGAATTCCATTAAATACGTGTGAATAATCACTCAAATTTCAGTTGTTTTTGAACAAATCTCAAAGGAAGACTTTATGTCTTTAAATATATTTTAGATATTTATACTGTCCTCCCTAACATTGTAGCCTCATTGCAACTTTGGAAACCGTAAACCTTAAACGTTTATTGCATGCAAACAGTTGCCCTTAGTGGCATGCATCAAGAAACCTAAGCTATCCACGGATTAGTTCACCTTCAAACTTTGGTAAGTTTTGGTCATACATTCTTTTTTCGCTTGCATAATACCTACGCAAAAATCGATGTTCAAAATGCCACGCATTGCATTCATTCACGTGGGTTCTTTTTTATCTGACAAGATTGAACATATTGAGCACAAATACATCGAACGAAAACGAAGCTTGACTATTTGACTGCAAACAGAAAATAACGCATTATAAAGATGAAAATGAGTATATGAAAATTTAGCACATTTGCAAATGAGTCTAATGAATAACGGTACCTTTATTGTGACTTTTAGGACATTGAATATCTGCAAATTCTTTAGAACGTTTATTTTACACAAAAACACCCTTTCGAAATACATTTCCTGCCGAAGCCTAAAGAACTTAACTGTTGCCTATCTGACAAAGAAAACTGATTCTTTAGTTTTTTTCTTTTCTTGTCTGTTCAGTTTGACCTATCTAAATTAAAAAACCGGTAGTGTTTGAAGGTAGGCGCTGTAAGAAATGCTAAAAACTTATATCCCCCACCTAACTGTTTCTGACGGCCTATTGTTCTTTTATTTTACATTCGATTAAAAGTTCCATATTATTTTTTTTAATCAGCGCAAATAGTTTAAATCCAGTAGACCTAGAATAAATTTCATTATACCCATCTGCTGCTAATCTGAATCATTTGAATTCTCTTACCTCGTTTGTTTATAGTGCGGATAGTCTGTGCATTGTAATTATGTTTTGCCAGACTATTTTGATGAAGCTTTTGTTACAGTGACTTTCTGTTTTGTTGGATAAGTAGTGCCATGCAAAATATCGTCAGATAAAATTTCTCAGACCCTAAAATTATTTAAATAAGTCTTAACAAACGGACATTCGAGAGATAATAGTTTTGTCAAAATGCACATTCAAAAGTGAACCCGTGACCTGGTCTTCGGTTTCAGATCTTAAAAGCTGTTTAAGCGACCTCCCTGAGCTCGAGCCATCGATTAACCCTCGTGGAAAGAAAATGTTTCAGTCACTTTGTTCAGAGATTGTTTTGAGATCAAAAATAAATCCTTTCATTGTATACGTTTTCTGGTGTTTCAGTTTTGATAAACGATAAAAATTACCTGCTTTCTCTCAGACCTACTGCTCCGTTGCCGCCACGCGTCATTTGATTGAAACTATCTTCCTCCTCCCCCTCCTCGTTTTTTTCTTATTTCCAACCGGTGACTTTTGACTGCAAGTGACTTCGTCTTCTGGTCATACTAATTTGTTTTTTCATCGGCTTCATCCGCGAATAGGTTGTTTTAAAAATATCTAAACCTTCCACGTGCATCTCAGATCCTCCGGGACTTCATATTTCCTTGAACGTCCCTATGCTTTTGTTCTTGGACAAACTTATTTAAAAGCCTTTGTCCGCATGGAGAGTTAAGACATTCTTACCGTGGACACCTAGAGAAATGTGCTTCTTGGCTCATTATATTTGTGATCAGGGTATATACTGTGTTAGATAGTAGTTTTCGTTTTAAATCCTTTATTTGATTGTTAATTTACTACTGTTGACCCCCGTTTTTGAGTTCGTCATGCTCTTAGACTAGGCGAACAGAATTGGCAGCATCACTGTCACCGGTTATTCATCGCAACTCTACCAGCAGCAATGGTGGTGGTTTGGTGACCTGAGCGGTCACCATCAATAGTGACATAACAACTTACATTCGAAAACTGTAGTTGAGTTCATAGTTCAACGTTGTCAGGTTTTTCTGCAGCGACAGCCAACCAGAAACGCCTTTATGAGGGCTTGCAGAATATGATAAAACAGGTATAATTGCGTGGATTAGCTAAACGTTTATGGATAGCAATTTCTGGCCCATGACTGACTGAAGAGAACCAGTGGGATAGAGGGGTATTTTAACCTCCTTTAAATTCGTTAGAGTTTTTTTACTGCTTCTGTCCCCATTAACACCTGCAAGGGCCCTTGACAAAGCCCCCTGGAAAAATAGGATAATCACGACCCGTCATGCATCACTTTCGTAAAATCATTTACAATGCTTTGAAATTGGACCTTAACGACGCAAAAATCCCTAAAAAGTTGTATGTTGCATTTTCAATTAGATAACACTTGTGGTCAAATTAGGCATAATTATTTCTGACTTCCATCTCTCATCTTTAGTTTGGAAACCAGTAGCTTTTGGCTCATCATTGGGTAGGTAAAGGAGGGCGATAAAACCCACAAAATGTGACAATAAAACCCAAAAGGTTTTTGAGGATCCAATGGGGATTGAAAATTTTATTTTGGCCCCGCCCATAACTCAGGAATGGCACTTGCCGTAGACACTACCTTTCAGTATTGTCTTCTCAATGAAAATTCTTAATTTCATAAACCCAGATGGATTTTAGGGCTAATAGATCAAGCAGTTTAAGCCTGCATGGTCGCAGTACTTTTAGGCATAAATGTAAGTTTGCCAAATGGATGCGGTCAACCGCGCGCCCGTGGACATCGACTATTCTGTCAAACTATGTCTGTGCGGTAAGATGCGAATAATTATGCGGTCTTTAAGGAAAGGGGAGATTTTCGGCAATAAACACTCGCGCTTATTAGAAGGAAGGGAAGTTGTCATATAAGTCATTTGTGAAGTAGGCTGAATATCCCGTGTGCCTGATAACCTGTTAGTGACAAAAAGCACATAAGAACGATCCGTAATATGCAGCTTCGTTTTACTGTCCTACAGTTAGTTAAATACGGTATTCTTCTGGTAGAGCTTCCCCGCAATCTTCGGGTTTTCAGATTTTGGAGACTTTGCTAAAAAGGTTTAGGCCCTCACATTTTGCAGACTACAGTCACACTAAGAGACATTTGCTCTTCTTATGAAGCGCTTTCAGACTATGGGAAATGAAATTCTTTTGCAAGAAAATCTGAACTGTGTCCTTATGAAAATCGTTTTCCAGCCCAACATAAAGGACATTAACGCCTACGTAATTGGTAACATTCCCAGCATACTGTCAGAAACTGGGGAACTTACAATGCCTGCCATTTACGTATCTACTGCTATTTCCATTATTTCTTATTAGCCAACGCACTCCCTTATTTTATAGGCCCACAAACGATTCTAGATTATTCATTTGTAATATACTTCCCCTTTTCGAATTTAACTTGGAAGTTGTATACTGTTCAAATATCACATATTGATTCCTATACTCTTATATATTACTCTTAAATACGGATGCTTATTGCCTATTTTGCAGTTCTTGATGTGTAAGGCGCATGCACTTCCCTTGAATTTTGTTCTTTTCTGGGATTTCTGCGCACAATTTCAGTAAAAAGTAGGGGGGAAATCCGAAAGTAAGCCGTATGGGCAGAATTCGTCAAGTCAGGCCTTTTATCCTTCAGTTTGAATCAGACGTTCACCAGTTTGTTACTTTGCACCTGAGGTCGCTTACCTGCCGAACGTAGTTAGCCATATGTTAGAAACCTATTATGCTTCAGCCAAACGCAAGTTATTTTATCAAATGCTATTATGCTAGAAATTTAAAAGTTTTCCGTTTGTGGCGCTTTCGGAAACTGTAGGCACATCGGTGATTTTCAGATTCATAACAGACGGCTATGCAGAGGATCAAGCGAAATTCTAAGGCATCGCCCCTGTCAGTATTCACTTTATCCTGGTCAGTGACCATTCCTTTAAAAATACTAAACTATGTAAAAAAAAAACAAAGTCTCTCCATGCATTTGAAAAGCAAAACAATCTTCTGCCGTCTAAGTATAGAATTATACTGCTCTTTTTAATTTTCAGCGGTGTTTAAATGAATGTATGCATATCTATTTATATATGAATATCTATAAATATGTTATGACAAATTGCCGATTTGGCTTCATCCATCAATGGGCTCAAAGAAGTGAATTTAACTGAAATATAAAAAATGTTAGATTATGAGACTAAAGAAACTCTCGCCGTGAAAACACGGCATGTTGTCCGGCAGACCTAGTTCTTGCCATGTTGAATTCTTTGGAAAGGTCAATATGCAACTATGAGCGGACGTAGACCAACGTGAATAGTGGAGGGGCGAAAACATTTTCTTTGTTAGCAAACAATGTATTAAAAGTGGACTGGCTTTTACCCTCGGGACTTAAAAATTTGTTGCCTGAGAGAACAATGACGCAATCAGGAAAATATAGTGGCTTGACGCACACGTAAGACATCCAAGAATCCTCGTGTGTCCCTCAAGCAGTGTAGCAGATCCTGCGCAAATCTCTTAACTGGTAAAGCCTTAAATTCCAAGACGAATGGAATGCAAGCGTGAATGACAACAACGTAGGTAATAGAGCGGCTATTAGAATAAGTGGAGGGTAATGTCTGCTCTCTGGGGGTCACTAACCACCCATGTGGCCTTGCCGCGAGGTCAGGGATTTAAAGCCGATGCGTCGAGCAAGGAAATTCAAGAGCAGTCGCGCCCACTAAGTCCACTTTTTGACGTTGAGGACGAATGGCCTTTGCTTAGCAGTTCCCAGTTGCAGTCGTAAACGCC